>JAVIAB010000145.1:36648582-36946082 GCA_032433765.1 Megaustenia siamemsis | reverse complement strand
GTATATTTATCATGTCTTGCCCGACAGACAACAGTTGCTTTTGTTCAGATTTGGAAATTATTCTTGAAGATTAGAACTGCTGATAAGGCATCGTAATTAATGTCTTTGAAGAACACGCAAGCCTCCATCACTGTGAAATTTTAAGACTTTTGAGAAGTGTTATGAAATTTAAGAAATATTTAATATCCTTTTCACGTTGTTCGTAGTTCCTAGAATATGGTTAGAAGTGTTGAGATATAGAGAGATACATTTACAAACTCGAATATTATTCCTCTTTAACGATTTCATCATCATCATCATCTTCATCATCATCGAGTGCCATCTCCACAACGAAGGTTGGCTACCATGGAGCGCCATTCTGCTCCGTCTCTTGCTTGATGGTGCAGGTTGTCATAGGCTGGTTTGTCCATCTTTTGATGTTACTAGTCCATGTTAGTCTTAGTCTGCCTCTGCCTCTTTTATCGTGTATTTTCCCCTCAAGGATTAGTTTTAGTAGGCTGCTGTGTCTTTTAACATGCCCAAACAATTTCATTTCTCTTGTTCTGATTGTGTTTATAAACACAATCTAACAGTCCAACAAAAATAAAACAAATACAATTAAACATTTTGATCCCGGTTTTGTCCCCCCCCCCCCCGCACAGGCTGAAAACCTCTGTCCATCACTGTCCTAATTTATCACTTCTCGTGTTCCTGGCAAGAGTCTACGGTTTCCCCAATACAAATATTATTTCACTTGTGGTTTTATGATTTCAGAAAAAGGCAGATTGTGTCGTAAACGAATCATCAAGATATTACTTAGACACAGCTTGTGACACAACATTACGATAAATTTCTGGTTTTCTCTTTCAATTGTGCTACAATGGTGCTACATTTGTCTTGTTTGAATTGTGTTTAGTAGTTCTATTTTCATTTTTAGTTGTTTTAAGACTTCATCGTTTGTTTTCTTTTCCTTCCATCCAATTCTACCTATTCTTCTATATAGTCACATTTCTAAGGCTTCAATTCTCTGTTCTGTTTTCTTGTCTAATGTCCATGTTTCTGCACCATATAGGCATGTTGAGAAGACATAACAATTTGCTATTCTTAGTTTTAGCCCTGATGTTATTTGTTTTGATGTTAGTATGTTCTTCATGACATTAAAATTACTTTTTGCCATTCATATTCTTTTGTTTATTTCAGTTTTACATTTTCCATCACTGGTTTTACGATTTATCATTTGTTTATGCAATTTTGATACGAACGTGTTTGCAATTAACTCAATAATAGGGGAATGTGGCATATTCTGTGAAGTTTAATTAATTAAATTATAATTGCAACGTTCTATTTGTTGAAATAATCATTACCAAGACGTTTTTCTTTTTATTAGGTGAAATGTTTGCTATTTTTAGAGACTCATCTCTTTACCTGCTTTTAACTACGTTTCCTTCTTTTGATCTGATTTGTTTTGTCTTCTTTGATATTTCCTCATATTCTTCCTCTTTATTGCACTCTGTAATAAATTCATATTTGTAAATGTAATCGGTGTATCTTTTTATATTCTCATTTCTACTTATCTTCTTATTTCTACTCATCTTCTTATTTCTACTTATCTTCTTATTTCTACTTATCTTCTTATGTCTACTTATATTCTTATATCTACTTATCTTCTTATTTCTACTTATCTTCTTATTTCTTTCCAATACTTTTCCATATTTTGATTAATTCTTTCACCCCTGGAACAAAATCTTCTACCTGCCAATAAACCTAACAGCTGTTTTTTCTTTCATTTTCTCATTCTTTTGTGAGTTCCTCTTTATCTTTCCATCCCTCCTTTACTTTTTAAATCCCTTTTAAGTTTGTCATTTGTTCTTCCCTCTGGGGTTTTCTTTCTTCTCTCCACCGCTCCTCCATCTCTCTATCGTTCTTCCAACTCTCTATCGTTCTCCCCGATCTCCAGCGTTCCTCCCTCTCCCTCCATTGTTTTTCCCTCTCTCCATCATTCTTCTCTCTCTCCATCGTACTTCGCTCTCTCCATCGTTCTTCCTTCTCGCCATACTTAATCCATCGATCTACCATCTCTCATTCGGTCTTTTCACCTCTTCCTTTGTCTTTCATATGTCCATCGCTCTTCCATCCATCACTCCATTGCTCTACCATCCATCACTCCATCCCTCTTCCAATTTTTCCATCGCTATTCCCATCTCTCCATCGCTCTTCCAATTTGTCCATCGTTCTTCCCATCTCTCCATTGCTCTTCCATTCTGTCCATCGCTATTCCCATCTCTCCATCGCTCTTCCAATTTGTCCATTGTTCTTCCCATCTCTCCATTGCTCTTCCAATCTTTCAATCGCTTTTCTCATCTCTCCATCACTCTTCCATTTTCTTTATCTATTCTCCTTCTCCTTCGCTCCCCCCTCTCCTACTTTCTCTCATCTCGCATCTCCTTCTTTCATCGTTATCTCTCTAGGTTTCCATGTTCTCTAATCTCCACTTTCTCAAACATTTTCCTCTTATTAAGTTATTTACTTCTGCCAGTGCGACGGAGGTCGTGAATCTGAGCTATATAATAGTTAGTACATTCGCTGTTGTGTTGTGGGCATGCTAGTAAAGTACCAAGGAGGCAGACTGTGCACAATTCCTTGTTGTACATGAAGATAATATGTTCGTTCCAATAAACTACATTTTCGCCCGTGCGCTGCCGGGGCCCGAAAGGGAAGTAAAGAATAGCGGCGCTGTACCCTACCAGGCATGTTCGTAAGAGGCGAGAAAGGAGGGTTAGGCATGGGACTGGCTATCCCATACTGTAAAAAAAATAAGCCGAAAAAACTTCACAAACATGAACAAGTCAAAGAAAGATAAAGTAAATCCGTCAACCAGGAAAGAGAAGGGCTCTCTGTCTAAGAGATGTATGACGCAATCCGGAGAAAGCCATAAGGAGTCGGGTTGCCGACTCACCCTTTGTCTACCAGGAAATCATCCAGAATTGGCACCTGGATGTTCGTACCCTTAACGAACAGGGAAAAGCGGCACAAGTGGCAGCAGAAATGAACAACTACAAGATAGATATTCTGGGAATGTGTGAAACAAGATGGCTGGGAGCGGAGAGAATAAATTGAATACAGGGGAGATGATTTTATCATCAGGACACCAGGAACCAGGAGCACAACATAGCGAAGGGGTAGCTATAATGCTATCAAAGAATGCACAGAAGACACTAATAGAATGGGAGGCAGTGGGACCAAGACTGGTGAGAGCAACATTTAGAACAACCAAAAACAAAATAAAATTACACATTATACAATGCTATGCACCAACCAACGATAAAGATGACTCAGTTAAAGATGATTTTTATAAACAGCTACAATGCCAGATGGATGCAAGACGAGCCAAGGATATTATAATCTTGATGGGAGACCTAAATGCTAAGGTAGGATCAGACAACAGAGGCTTGGAAGAGATTATGGGAAAACATGGACTTGGAGATATAAACGAGAATGGAGAGATATTTGTGAATTTCTGCGCCCTTAATCAAATGAGCCTAGGAGGAACAATATTCCAACATAAAAGAATACACAAAGCTACATGGGTGTCACCAGATCATAGAACGGAAAATCAAATTGATCACATATGTATTAATAATAAGTTTAAGTCATCCTTACAGGATGTAAAAGTATTTAGAGGGGCAGATATAGCTTCTGATCATCATCTTCTGTTAGCCAAACTTAAAATTAAATTAAAAAGGTATACTACAACGAATAAGGGCAGAACGTATTTCAATGTAGGGTTTCTTAAAGAACAAGGAATTAAAGATAAATTCGCAGTCACAATATCAAACAAATACCAAGTCCTCCAACAACTAGAAAATACTATAAATATAGAAGATCATTGGAAACAGGTAAAAAATATATGGAAAGAGACATGCGAAGAAACACTGGGGAAAAGAGAACGCCAGAATAAGGCATCGATGACAGCAGAGACCCTGGATAAAATTAAAGAAAGAAAGAACAAGAAAGCAGACATAAATAAAAGCAAAACAAGAAGTAATAAAGCCAAGACACAGGAAGCTTACACAGAGGTGAATAAAGAAGTGAGAAGATGCATTAAAAGGGATAAGAGGAAATATATAGATGAATTAGCTAAAGAGGCAGAAGAAGCAGCAAATAAAGGGAATATGAAAGAACTGTACAACAGCACAAAGAAATTAGGTGGAAAATACAAACAGATCAACGCCTTTATCAAAGATAAGAAAGGAAATCTGCTTAGTAATATAAAGGAACAAATGGAGAGATGGAAGGAGCACTTTGAAGAACTTTTGAACAGACCTGGCTCAAATAATCCTCCAGATATACTACCAGCAGAAGAAGAATTACACGTTAACTGCGGAAAACCAAGCAAAGAAGAAATAATGAAAGCCATCAAACTGTTAAAAGATGGTAAAGCCACAGGACCAGATGAAATTCCTTCGGAAGCCATCAAAGCAGATATTATCACCTCTACCAAGATGTTACATAATCTATTGGATAAAATTTGGGAGAGGGAAGAAATACCTAAAGACTGGAGAGAAGGTTATATGATCAAACTACCAAAGAAAGGAAGTTTACAGGAGTGCACAAAGTATAGGGGAATTATGCTACTATCAGTGCCAGGAAAAATATTAGGCAGAATCATTCTGGAGAGACTAAAAGAGGCTATAGAGAAACACTTGAGAGATGAACAAGCAGGTTTTAGGAAGAACAGATCATGTGCTGATCAAATAACTACTCTACGTATAATAGTTGAACAAAGTTTAGAACTAAAATCCCCACTTTATATTGGATTCATAGATTACGAAAAGGCATTTGATAGTTTAGACAGAAGAATGCTTTGGAAGTTGCTGAGTCATTATGGAATCCCCATAAAGTTTATTAACCTGATAAAAACAATGTATGAAGGAACAAAATGTAGTGTGGTGCATGAAGGACAGCTTACAGAAGCATTTGAAATAAGAACAGGAGTAAGGCAAGGATGCCTTCTGTCTCCATTTCTCTTTCTACTGGCCATAGATTGGATTATGAAAATAACTCAAAACAACAGAAATGGGATCCAGTGGTCAATGACCAAACAACTTGATGATTTAGACTTTGCTGATGACATAGCTCTCCTATCACACAGCCACCAACAGATGCAAGATAAAATGAGTATATTAGATGAGAGATCACAACAGCTAGGACTAAAGATTAATAGAGATAAGACCAACATTATGAGAATTAATGCAGTTGGCAATAACCAAATAAAACTAGTAGAAATACCTCTACTAGACGTACAATCTTATATATATCTGGGCAGTAATATAGATAAAGAGGGAGGAACAGAAAACGATACCAAAATAAGGATATCAAAAGCAAGAGGAGCTTTCATTGCACTGGGAAACATATGGAAATCCAAAGAAATTAGGCTAAATACAAAAATACAAATTTTCAACTCCAATGTTAAGTCGGTTCTATTATATGGCTGTGAAACATGGAGAATAACAAAATTGACAATCACGAAGGTACAGACTTTCATTAATGGATGCTTGCGCAGAATAAAGGGATGGAAATGGCAGGACAAAGTCACAAACGTTGAATTATGGAAATGTACCGGTCAAATACCAGTGGATAAAGAAATACAGCGAAGACGATGGCGATGGATAGGACACACACTACGGAAACCAACTGAGAGTATTACACAACAGGCCCTTTTTTGGAATCCCCAGGGGAAAAGACAAAGAGGAAGACCAAGGAATTCTTGGAGAAGACAGATTGAAGCAGAGATGAAGATGATGGGGAAGACATGGAATGATCTTAAAAGAATTGCAAAAAACAGAACGACTTGGAATGTGTTTGTTGAAGACCTATGCTCCACTGGGAGCTAAAAGGTAGAAGAAGAAGAATAAACTACATTTTCGTTTTATTTTTCATTTTTCCACTTTCTTTTCATGATGTAGATACTGTGCAATCCATTTTTTTCCAAAATAAACAAGAGTAAGAATTCTTAATTGTTATGTTGAGCCAGTCTTAACATATGGATGTGAATCATGGACAATAGGACAACAAACAAGAAAATCACTGGAGGCCGTAGAAGTGGGGTTTTACAGAAGAATATTGAGAATACCATGGACAGCTAAGAAGAGAAATGACAACGTTCTGAAAGAGGCCAAAGCAAAAAGAGTGCTAATTTCTAATATTAAGAACGAAAAAAACACATTTTTGGGGCCATTTAAAGAGGCGGTAACAGCTGGAATATATTATAACAAATGAAAAAATCGAAGGACGAAGAGATATAGGGAAGCAAAGAGAAAAGATACCAGACAGCTTCAGAGAATGGCTTGGCAGAAGGTCAACAACAGAAATGATAAATAACTGTCGAGATCGAAAGTTGTGGAGAGACATGATCACGTACGCCAGCAAGCTTGTTACTTGATGATGATGACCTTCCTTTCGTTCCCCACATTCACTTTCGTTCCCCACATTCACTTTCGTTCATTCAAATATTTAATTTTTTTTGTCCATGTTACTCCTTGGTCAGTCACAATACCCTTCACTTTACTTATCATTCATTCACTTTTCCTCGTAATTTTCATTTTTTTTACAGTAACCTTTATCTTTTTCTCTAAAATCTCCTTTCATCCTCCACAACCTTATCACTCTCTCTTCATGCACACCTTACTTTATTGTGCCTTATCTTTCTTTCAATATTCTTCAAATCACATTTTTTCTTTATAAATGCAAATATTCATAAAGACGCTAAATTTCATACTTGACTGGTTCCTAACGCAGCATCATATTGTATATTACCTTACAGGCATTCATGCGTTTTTTTTAGTATATACATTTGTAGAACGTACATTTCCAATAAAACGAACGAAAATGTTGTTAATAAAAAGATCTTAGGAGAACCTTAATAAGTGTTAGGGAGCTGGTCTTGTCTAGATTGGATTGGTGGCTTTTAAATACTTAACCCCTTTACCAGACACAACAATCATGCAACTTACAAAGCTAGTGGGATAAATATAAAACAATGCAAGAGGGTTGAATACCTGGGGACGAAAGTAATATCTTCTTTTTTCTTGTTTTCGTCCTCATTCGGCTTTCAGCGTCAATGGGAGATATAATTTGCAGTTCTTTGCTTTTCAGTTGCCATCTCCTGCTGTTAGGTTTATGTTTATGCTTCCTAGTAAAGGTTAACTATTAGGCTTTAATCAGCGTCTTAGCACGCGAGTTTACACCCATGTGTGCTCGGCCACCTATCCAGAAGTGTTCGGAGACTTCTGGACAGTGTCGCTTCAAGCATCGAAACTCACGATGTGAGGCGGTATTCCTCACCTTCCCAGAGTAATACCCTGGTAACCATTTCTGGCAGCGGCTGGGTCGACCGCGGGGGTATTTTTTTTTCCAACCACGTGTTTAAATCACACTCCTTCCAGTGAGAATCGAACACGGGTTGGCCGAACATCGGTAGGCCCAGTCGGGTGGTTGTCCCAACTAGGCTACCGAGACCCCAATAGTTTCCTAGTAATCCTAATATTCCATCAATCCATCTATTTACTGGCCGGCTCTAAAGTCTGCTCCTCTTGCACCGTTTATTGAAGGCTCATTAAAAAAATATATATATTTCTGCCTTATCACGTGGTTAAACTATTTTATCTGTTGTTTCTTTATATGCCGTTAATTATCCCAACTACTTTTCTCAGTTCATAATTTCTGATCTTATCACTCAGACTGTTTCCTGTCATTCGTCTGACACATTTCATCTCGGTGGTAGTATTTTTCCGTATTGTTCTTGCATCTGGGACGTTGTGATGAAGAGTGTATTGTCTGGTATCTGTAGCACAACGTTATGATGAAGATTGTATTGTCTGGTATCTGTAGCACAACGTTATGATGAAGATTGTATTGTCTGGTATCTGTAGCACAACGTTGTGATGAAGATTGTATTGTCTGGTATCTGTAGCACAACGTTGTGATGAAGAGTGTATTGTCTGGTATCTGTAGCACAACGTTATGATGAAGATTGTATTGTCTGGTATCTGTAGCACAACGTTGTGATGAAGAGTGTATTGTCTGGTATCTGTAGCACAACGTTATGATGAAGATTGTATTGTCTGGTATCTGTAGCACAACGTTGTGATGAAGATTGTATTGTCTGGTATAAGTAGCACAAGGTTATGATGAAGATTGTATTGTCTGGCATCGGTAGCACAAGGTTGTGATAAAGATTGTATTGTCTGGCATCGGTAGCACACCGTTATGATGAAGATTGTATTGTCTGGCATCGGTAGCACAAGGTTGTGAGATTGTATTGTCTGGTATCTGTAGCACAAGGTTGTGATGAAGATTGTATTGTCTGGTATCTGTAGCACAACGTTATGATGAAGATTGTATTGTCTGGTATAAGTAGCACAACGTTATGATGAAGATTGTATTGTCTGGTATAAGTAACACAACGTTATGATGAAGATTGTATTGTCTGGCATCGGTAGCACAACGTTGTGGTGAAGATTGCATTTGGTATATTAACATTAACTGTAGAATATTCATTGCTTTCACTGAGTACAACAAGTATAGCGAATGCTTCCATATTTTAATTAACTCCAGCACATCTTTAATAACATGGTCACCATTACGCCATCACTTTTCTTTCGCACAAAAAAAATATACTTTTCTCTTCTCATGATGTGCCCGAAAAATGTTGATTGTTTCTTTCCTATGTTTTTTAGGAGTTCCCTTTTATTGTTGGCCTCTTTGAGAATTTCCTCATTGGTCCTTTTAGCTGTCCAGGGAACTTTCAACATTCTTCTGAGAAACCCCATTTCTGTGGCCTCTAATTATCTTTTCAGTTGTTTGTCTACTGTCCATGATTCGCTTCCATAGGTCATAATTGGTTCTATATAGCACCGATGAACTCTCTTTCTCACGTCGTCGTTAGCTGTAGATATCAAATTGTGTTTCAACATGATTAATCCAGGCAATATAAGAATATAGTTTGCCATTCTTTTCCCTCTTGGCAGTGACTGTACTAATCGGAGATCGCAGCCATTGTCTCTATACATGAGATCCTCTGCCTGTCATCACGGTGTGGGGACCATAACCGGCACTACTTGTCGGCTGCTCCCACAACACCATCCACCCACCTGCTCCAATGACTTCTCTTAACCCTGATTAGGGGGTCGGGGGCTAAACGGGAGCTCCACCTTGCCCAAGGGTGTCTTGATAACCATAATGAGCATATATTCGTCTTCATCTACGTTGTCCTTATCGAAACTTTACATTGCTGACTCAACATGGGTAGAGACCCTAGTTTGGGTCTACAATATTTCCATATTCAGCAATCTAGCAATATCCTCACATTTAAGATCATTATTTTAAAGGCTTTAGAGTTCATTCTTTTAGAATTTAACCATTGATTATAGGTACTCACAATTTATTGAAAAGAGTCATGTTGTCCACATATCTTCTCCTAGCTTATTTTGATATTCCCCTCTATCTCCCACATACCTTCTCCAAGAATAGTTTGATCTTCCCCTCTATCTCCCACATACCTTCTCCAAGCATAGTTTGATCTTCCCCTCTATCTCCCACATATCTTTTCCAAGTTTATTTTGATCGTCCCCTCTATCTCCCACATATCTTCTCCAATCATATTTTGATCGTCCCCTCTATCTCCCACGTATCTTCTCCAAGCATATTTTGATCTTCCCCTCTGTCTCCCACATATATTCTCCAAGTTTATTTTGATCGTCCCCTCTATCTCCCACATATCTTCTCCAAGCATATTTTGATCTTCCCCTCTATCTCCCACATATCTTCTCCAAGTTTATTTTGATCTTACCCTGTATCTCCCACATATCTTCTCCAAACATATTTTGATCTTCTCCTCTATCTCCCACATATCTTCTCCAAGTTTATTTTGATCTTCCCCTCTATCTCCCACATATCTTTACCAAGCATATTTTGATCTTCCCCTGTATCTCCCACATATCTTCTCCAAACATATTGTAATTTTCCTCTCAGTTTTCTATTTTCAGCAAATATGTTGCTTTTGTCTCTTCCCCTGATGAATAAACACAGTCCTGCCTCATACAACTCTCAGCTGTTTCCTCATTGTATGCCCTATCTTTTATATTAAAAAACTTAAATATCAATGACAAACAGCTGTGCACATCCCTTCTCTTAAGCCATTTCACCTAACTTAATTTATTTTACAGTTAAACAGAGTGATCGTTTAATTCGGATGAATCCACTAGCACGGCCGTTGAGCAAGTATAGATTTTAATTCGTTTGCAGTGATTCTGGAGCCTTCGACTCAACATAACCACAATCTATGTGAAAGATACCTCGTATAATTTCATCAGTGGAAACGGCAAAGTAGCAACGATGGAATGGCAACCCCGTTACCCAAACTTCCCTTGTCTTAAGACTGTAAAATTTAATCAACATCATAGAGTGCCTTCTCCGCAACGAAGGCTGGCTATCATGGAGCGTCATTCTGCTGTCTCTTGCTTTGATGGTGCAGGTTGTCATAGGCTGGTTTATCCATCTTTTGATTTTACTCGTCCATGTTAGTCTTGGTCTGCCTCAGCCTTTTTACCTTGTATTTTCCCCTCCAGTATTACTTTTAGGAGGCTGTTATGTCTTTTAACATGGCCCAAAAATCGCATTTATCTTGTTTGAATTGTGTTTAGTAGGTCTCTTTTCATTTTTAGTTGTTTTAAGACTTCATCGTTTGTTTTCTTTTCCTTCCATCCAATTCTACCTATTCTTCTATATATCCACATTTCAAAGGCTTCAATTCTCTGTTCTGTTTTCTTGTCTAATGTCCATGTTTCTGCACCATATAGGAATGATGAGAAGACATAACATTTTGCTATTCTTAGTTTTAGCCTTGGTGTTATTTGTTTTGATGTTAGTATGTTCTTCATGGCATTACAATTATTTTCTGCCATTCCTATTCTTTTGTTTATTTCAGTTGTACATTTTCCATCACTGGTTATAGTATGTCCAAGGTAGTTGTAGTTCTGGACTGTCTCCAGGTCTATTCCTTCAATTTTGATATCCATTTGTGGGTTTTGAGTATTCTCTTTTTCGAAAATTTTCTCTCGAGAATTTAATAACTTCTGCAATATGAATGGCTGTTTTTAGGTACAGTAACAAGATAATATTCCTAAAATTGAACCCTTGTTAAAATTGTACTAATAAAACCCCACGGCTATGAATGTTGACTCGTTTTTCCGGCACCCGTTAGTGTAACATTATCTGTACTTCTCAGTATGTCGTTGTTTCCATAAAGGAGAAACAGTGGTAGTTTCCAGCAGTCAAAAAGACATATTTTATTTCTGCAGCTTAATATTTGTGTAAAGTCTAGAATTTCTTACTGCTAGGGAATATCTTCTACTTCAACTTACTTGATTTTATTTTTCTCCGTTTTTTAAAGTTGTCTGTTCTTAGTTGTGTCTTGTGTCTTGATTATTATTCTTATTTCTCGTTTTATTTTCGCTTTTTTCCTCGTCTTTTTTCCCCCCACTATTTCTTCTTTATCATCTTCGTATTATTTGTTCTAGTTTAGTTTTACTCTAGTCTAGTTTTAGCCTAGTTTAGTTTTAGCCTAGTTTAGCCTTACTCTAGTTTAGTTTTACTCTAGTTTAGTTTTAGCCTAGTTTAGTTTTGCTCTAATTTAGTTTTAGTCTAGTTTAGTTTTAACCTAGTTTAGTTTTACTTTAGTTTAGTTTAGTTTTAGTCTAGTTTAGTTTTAGTCTAGTTTAGTTTTAGTATAGTTTAGTTTTAATCTAGTTTAGTTTTACTCTAGCTTAGTTTTAATCTAGTTTAGTTTTACTCTAGTTAAGTTTTAGTCTACTTTAGTTTTATTCTAATTATTTTTAGTCTATTTTATTTTTACTATAGTTTAGTTGTAATCTAATTTAGTTTTACTCTAGTTTAGTTTTAGCCTAGTTTAGTTTTACTCTAGTTTAGTTTCAGCCTAGTTTAGTTTTACTCTAGTTTAGTTTTAGCCTAGTTTAGTTTTAGCCTGGTTTAGCCTTACTCTAGTTTAGTTTTACTCTAGTTTAGTTTTAGCCTAGTTTAGTTTTGCTCTAATTTAGTTTTAGTCTAGTTTAGTTTTACTCTAGTTTAGTTTAGTCTACTTTAATTTTACTCTAGCTTAGTTCTAGTCTAGTTTAGTTTTACTCTAGTTTAGTTTTTGCCTAGTTTAGTTTTACTCTAGTTTTTTTTAAAATCTAGTTTAGTTTTAGTCTAATTTAGTTTTAGTCTAGTTTAGTTTTTGTCTAGTTTAGTTTTAGTCTAGTTTAGATTTAGTCTAGTAAAGTTTTAGTGTAGTTTAGGTTGAGTTTAATTTAATAAACAGATCATCATCTGTACACATCAGTCAAACTCCCCACCCCTCAAGTTCCCGCCTCTGAATTCTCTCCCCTAGTGTTCAGTACCACGCCACATGATATCGAAAGCACTGAAGATGGTTTCATCTCAGATGCACAAATTGCGCTGCAATATCTAAGATATTTAAAATGGAGGCGGTAATATGATCGATTTTTACTCTTAACAATTTTTACCCGGTTTGCTACCATACGTGTCCTACTTATTTTATTTTAAACTTCTAATGATAGTTTACGTGTGCAGAGTTGACAGTTTCTTATTCTTGCATTATTATAGATCACATGAATATCTGTAACATTAAAAACTCATCTATCACATCTATTCTAGAGTACTCTTTTCACAGCTGTTTGTTATTCATCTCAAAGTTGTATTTTAGTTGTATTATAGTTGTATTTTAGTTATATCCTGTTTGTATTTTAGCTGTATTTTAGTTGTATTTTAGTTGTATTCTACTTGTATTTTAGTTGTATTCTAGTTGTATTTTAGTTGCATTATTTTAATTGTATTTTACTTGTATTTTTATAAATTATATTTCCGTCACTGTTGGGTGTAGTTGTGCCTAGTGCACTCCTCACATTCTTCAAGTGATATTTTATGAAAGTGATTTCAGTTTGCAACACAACACACACAATTTAGAATTGTCACTGAAAGTCAGTATTGATGTGCGAATGATATTTTAGTAGAATAATGGTCACTGTGAAAATATTGAAAATCTGGAACTCTGAGAGTTTCGGGAGATGCAATATTCAAATTTTAACGACAGTGGTTTTCAAATGTATTTCAAATTTAACAATGTCTACTCGCAGTCAAATATAGATTTACTTAGGCCTTGCGGGCTAGGATTAAATTCCTGGAAAACGACGAACTAGGGTGGTTCTGGGTAGTGTAACGTTAGCAGTCTATATCTCCTATATTTGAACATGTCACTCCAGTTGGTGGGTTTACCGGTTTTATTTTCTGCGTTCCGGCCTTAGGAAATATATTCTTGGTTATATGTACTTGGCAGTTTGGTCCGCTATAATTACCTTTAAAAAAAATATTTATTTTTACGACCCATATTACCATTGATGATGTATGTCGAGGGGGCTCACAATATGACCAGAGGGATAAAGGCCGCTTGGTCAAAGCCGTCGACACAACGTGGGTGTGTGAGTTTTAAACAAAAAAATCCTTGCTGTCTACTGCCAGGGGTTATGGCAAAGAAATGCAAATGGATGCATAAAAATGCGAAGCTGCAGTAAAGCTGAATGTGAGGGAAAATTACAAAATAGAAAAAAAAATGGTATGTTAGAAGCTTTTCGTGATTAGTGGACGACACAGCTTAAACGACGTTTCGGCCCAATAGGCCTTCAGCAGGAACACAGACACAAAAAATCACACACACGGATACAAGCTCCTCCTTATAATTACTTTGAATGTATAATAGAAGATGCACGAGTGCTTTATCTTTTAGAATCATCATCAACATGTGCCGTACCGGTTGCCGTTGGCGATCATGTCCTTCCACAATCTTCTATCTACAGTGCATCGTATCAGTTCTGTTGTTTGACTGTTTTCCATGCCATGACACCAAGCTATCCAGTATTTTCTCTCTTTGTCGCCCGCGATCTCTCTTTCCTTTTATTTTGCCAGTTGTAACCAAGTATTCCAACTTTCCTCTTCTCATGATGTGCCCAAAAAATGTTGATTGCTTCTTTCTGATGTTTTTTATAAGCTCCCTTTTTGTGTTGGCCTCTGAGAACTTCATCATTGGTCTTTTTAGCTGCCCAGGGAACTTTCAACATTCTTCTGAGAAATCCCATCTCTGTGGCCTCTAATCGTCTTTTCATTTGTTTGTCTATTGTCAATGATTCGCTTCCATAGGTCAGAATTGGTTCTATATAGCATCGATGAACTCTCTTTCTCATTTCTATTGACATAGATTTGTTGCATAAGATATTTTTATTTTCTGAAATGCTATTTTGGCCTGAGCTATTCTCCTTTTTATTTCTGTGGTGCATCTTCCATCTGATGTTATCAATGTGCCCAAGTATTTCAAACGTTGCACTTGTTTCAGATTTGTCTCGTTTATTTTTATGCTGCATGATGGTGATGATTGTTTCTTCGATATAACCATTACTTCTGTTTTCTTAGTATTCAGACTGAGACCTTTCTTGTTGCTTTCTTTTACTATTATGTCTATCATTTCTTGTAGCTCATTCTCTGTCTCTGCTATTTAGACTGTGCCATCCGCATATCGTAAATTATTTATGTTGTGACCGTTGACTTCAATTCCTTTTTTGTCTATTATTGATCTCATAATCTTTTAGAATAGATACAAATAAACATATCAGCATTGATTAACAGCTATGTTTTACTACTTTCTTAATCCTCTCTTGGTTTATATCGTCAAGGAGAACTGATCAATCTTTTCTGTTCGTTACTCTCTGCATTAATCTTCTCTAGTGGTAATTCATCTTCGTAATCTCTGTTCCAAGAATTTTTGCCCCAGGGTGTTATTTTTTTATGTATTCTCTTAATCCTCATTCCCTGTGGGTTTCAGGTAAGAATATGTTTTGTAATGCTTGCACTTTGTTTTCGCAGCGTAATTTTTATGTCCATTGTCAACTGCTTATTATTGCCTACACTGTACTTATTATTTCATACACTGTACTTATTATTTCCTAAACTGTACTTATTATTTCTCCACAGTACTTATTATTTCTCCACAGTAATTATTTTTCCACAGTACTTATTATTTCTCCACAGTACTTATTATTTCCTCCACTGAACTTATAATTTCTTCCAGATTTACCATAGTAACCACAGTACTTAGCATTCCCTCCACCTGCATTTATCATTTCCCCCACCTTCATTTATCATTCCCTCCACTGTATTTGTCATTTCCTCCACTTAATTTATCATTTCCTCCACCTGCATTTATCATTCCCTCCACTGTATTTGTCATTTCCTCCACTTAATTTATCATTTCCCCCACATGCATTTATCATTCCCTCCACTGTATTTGTCATTTCCTCCACTTAATTTATCATTTCTCCCACCTGCATTTATCATTCCCTCCACTGTATTTGTCATTTCCTCCACTTAATTTATCATTTCCCCCACCTGCATTTATCATTCCCTCCACTGTATTTGTCATTTCCTCCACTTAATTTATCATTTCCCCCACCTGCATTTATCATTCCCTCCACTGTATTTGTCATTTCCTCCACTTAATTTATCATTTCCCCCACATGCATTTATCATTCCCTCCACTGTATTTGTCATTTCCTCCACTTAATTTATCATTTCCCCCACCTGCATTTATCATTCCCTCCACTGTATTTGTCATTTCCTCCACTTAATTTATCTTTTTCTCCATTTTCTCCACTTAATTTATCATTTCCCCCACCTGCATTTATCATTCCCTCCACTTAATTTATCATTTCCTCCATTTTCTCCACTTAATTTATCATTTCCTCCATTTTCTCCACTTAATTTATCATTTCCTCCATTTTCTCCACTTAATTTATCATTACCTCCATTTTCTCCACTTAATTTATCATTTCCTCCATTTCCACCACTTAATTTATCATTTCCTCCATTTTCTCCACTTAATTTATCATTTCCTCCATTTTCTCCACTTAATTTATCATTTCCTCCATTTCCTCCACTTAATTTATCATTTCCTCCATTTTCTCCACTTAATTTATCATTTCCTCCATTTTCTCCACTTAATTTATCATTTCCCCCACCTGCATTTAACATTCCCTCCACTGTATTTGTCATTTCCTCCACTTAATTTATCTTTTTCTCCATTTTCTCCACTTAATTTATCATTTCCCCACCTGCATTTATCATTCCCTCTACTTAATTTATCATTTCCTCCATTTTCTCCACCTAATTTATCATTTCCTCCATTTTCTCCACTTAATTTATCATTTCCTCCATTTTCTCCACTTAATTTATCATTTCCTCCATTTCCTCCACTTAATTTATCATTTCCTCCATTTCCTCCACTTAATTTATCATTTCCTCCATTTCCTCCACTTAATTTATCATTTCCTCCATTTCCTCCACTTAATTTATCATTTCCTCCATTTCCTCCACTTAATTTATCATTTCCTCCATTTTCTCCACTTAATTTATCATTTCCTCCATTTTCTCCACTTAATTTATCATTTCCTCCATTTTCCCCACTTAATTTATCATTTCCTCCATTTTCTCCACTTAATTTATCATTTTCTTCCCTCTACTTACCATACAGGAATGTTGAGAAGATATAACATTTTGTTATTCTTAGCTATTAATCAATAACAAACTCAATTATTCTAGTAACAAACTTTATTACTCAACATCATCGATTATTCCAATAATAAACTTTAGTACTCCAATAACAACATCAATTACTTCAACAACATCAATTACTTCAACAACAACATCAATTATTTCAATAACAAATTTTATTACTCAACATCATCAATTATTCCAATAATAAACTCGCTCACTCCTATAACAATATCGATTACTCCAATAATAAACTCGCTCACTCCTATAACAACATCGATTACTCCAATAATAAACTCGCTCACTCCTTTAACAACATCGATTACTGCATTAATAAACTCGCTCGCTCCTATAACAAAATCGATTACTCCAATAATAAACTCGCTCACTCCTATAACAACATCGAATACTGCAATAATAAACTCGCTCACTCCTATAACAACATCGATTACTGCAATAATAAACTCGCTCACTCCTATAACAACATCTATTACTGCAATAATAAACTCGCTCACTCCTATAACAACATCGATTACTCCTATAACAACATCGATTACTCCAATAATAAACTCGCTCACTCCTATAACAACATCGATTACTCCTATAACAACATCGATTACTCCTATAACAACATCGATTACTCCAATATTAAACTCGCTCACTCCTATAACAACATCGATTACTCCAATAACAACATCGATTACTCCAATAATAAACTCGCTCACTCCTATAACAACATCGATTACTCCAATAATAAACTCGCTCACTCCTATAACAACATCGATTACTCCAATAATAAACTCGCTCACTCCTATAACAACATCGATTACTCCAATAATAAACTCGCTCACTCCTATAACAACATCGATTACCCCTATAACAACATCGATTACTCCAATAAGAAACTCGCTCACTCCTATAACAACATCGATTACTCCTATAACAACATCGATTACTCCTATAACAACATCGATTACTCCAATATTAAACTCGCTCACTCCTATAACAACATCGATTACTCCAATAACAACATCGATTACTCCAATAATAAACTCGCTCACTCCTATAACAACATCGATTACTGCAATAATAAACTCGCTCACTCCTATAACAACATCGATTACTCCTATAACAACATCGATTACTCCAATAATAAACTCGCTCACTCCTATAACAACATCGATTACTCCTATAACAACATCGATTACTCGAATAACAACATCGATTACTCGAATAACAACATCGATTACTCCAATAATAAACTCTCTCACTCCTATAACAACATCGATTACTGCAATAATAAACTCGCTCTCTCCTATAACAACATCGATTACTCCTATAACAACATCGATTACTCCAATAATAAACTCGCTCACTCCTATAACAACATCGATTACTCCTATAACAACATCGATTACTCGAATAACATAATTGATTACTTCAATAACAACATCGATTACTGCAAGAATGAACTCGCTCACTCCTATAACAACGTCGATTACTCCAATAACATTATTGATTACTTCAAAGACAAATGTCATTACTTTCATAGCAAACTTCATTACTCGAATAATACATTTCAGCGAACGCAGAACGTGGTTCATACTGAGAACCTACGCATTGTGAAACAAAAATCATATCTCAACCAACATGACAGTGACCTAACATCATATCTCAACCAACATGGCAGTGACCAAACACGTTATTGATGTTAGCTTTCTCTCCTCTTTTTTTTAAGTAAAAAGTAAGTCGTTTATCTTTGTTATGTGCCATACCGGTTGGCGTAGACGATCATATACTCCCACAATCTTCTATCTACAGTGCATCGTATCAGTTCTGTTGTTGACTGTTTCGCATGCCATGACACCAAGCTATCCAGTATTTTCTCTCTCTGTCGTCCGCGATTTCTCTTTCCTTTTATTTTGCCAGTTGTAACCAAGCACTCTAAATTTCCTCTACTCATGATGTGTCCAAAAAATGTTGATTGTTTCTTTCTGATGTTTACTTATATAAAATAAGTCATGAGGAGACTGATAATACTGCAGGTAATTGAGTACGGAACTGTACTTCATACAAAGGACAAGAGGTAGGGTTCGATATCAACCGACGGCTTCCGAGTTCACCCAGCCTTAAATGGGTACCGAATTTTTTTTCTGGGAAACTAAAGCAGCACGGGCGTAATACCGACCACATTACCCCAAAAATCATGTGCTGAATGTATGTAAAATTTATGGTCACTAGAACACAATATTATACGCCACGTGGCGGGACGGGGGCTCTTTACTTTACTTACTTAATCGTGTACGGTTGAGACACGTCTAATCAACTGGTAATTTCTAGATTCAACATTCAGTCATGTGAAACATATGGCATTTAACAGTGTAGTCGAATTCAATGCATGAGCGTGTAATAATAAACCAATTATTGATTTATGTATTCATTGTTGTTTTTACTTTGAGTATATCCAACTAGATAACAAAGGACAGGAGGTCGAGGTCGATTCTGATAGACGACTTCCGGGTTCACCCAGGCTTAAATGGGTACCGGATTTTTTTCTGGGAAAGTGAAGCGACTCGGGCGTAATACGGACCACATTAGCTCAAAAATCATGCGCAGAAGGTCTTTAAACATTATGACATTCTTCTTCTCTTTCCATCCTTTTTTCGGTTTCAGCGTCGAGGGGAGATGTAATTTGAGGTCTTTTGTTATTCTCTTCACCTCTGCTACTGTTATGCTTCCTAGTGCTTCTAATATTCTATCGTTCCATTTTGTTGTGTGATCGACCCTTGGATCTTATGTTCTCGCAATGTTTATTGAAGACTCGTTGTGTTATTTTATCAGTTGCTTCTTTATATGTTCTATGTGGGGGTTATTCCTAGCTTTTTTCACATTTCTTAATTTCTGATCTTATCTCTCAGGCTGTTTCCTGTCATTCGTCTAACACATTTCATCTCCGTTGAGGTTATTTTTCTTATTGTTTTTGCATCTAGGGTCCAGTACTGGCATTCTTAGCACAACGTTGGTACGAAGATTGTATTGTAGAATTTTGCCTCCAGTGTTACTTTCTTGTTTGACGATAGTGGTGTTCAATCCACCTGTCCAACGATTTGACAAGCTTTGATGCATCTTCAGTCTATCTTATTATGGTCACTCACACCATATTGGCTCAGTTAGCCAATTGAGAACATTACACAACAGGTCCTTTTTTGGAATCCCCAGGGGAAAAGACAAAGAGGAAGACCAAGGAATTCTTGGAGAAGACAGAAGCAGAGATGAATATGATGGGGAAGACATGGAATGATCTTAAAAGAATGGCAAAAAACAGAACGACTTGGAAAATGTTTGTTGAAGACCTGTGCTACACTGGGAGCTAAAAAGGTTGAAGAAGAAGAAGACACTATATCCCCTTTACAGCACTTGGCGTGACGAGGCTTTATATATTTTGTGTGTGTGTGTGTGTGTGTTAATAACCAAAATAATCATTCAGCTTGGCTAGGAGTGTCGCAATATAGAGCTAGTGAGGTAATAACAGGGGAAGCCATGGAAGAAGCACCATCACCTGAAGATCCGATCATCTACTTGGATGGTTCTGTATCCCGTGGATTGTGCAGTGGTTGTGGTTTTGTGGCATACCAACATGGCAGAGATGTAGCTAGGGAATCTGGCAAGTGTAGCATTATGATGTTCAGCATGAGACTGGAGATAGAAGCATGAAGGGCGGCTATAACATTGTTGGTTACACAGAACGTGGATCACGCAGTCTTGGTGACTGACTCTCATGGTTGGTTACACAGAACGTGGATCACGCAGTCTTGGTGACTGACTCTCATGGTTGGTTACAAAGAACGTGGATCACGCAGTCTTGGTGACTGACTCTCATGGTTGGTTACACAGAACGTGGATCACACAGTCTTGGTAACTGACTCTCATGGTTTGTTACACAGAACGTGGATCACGCAGTCTTGGTAACTGACTCTCATGGTTGATTACACAGAACGTGAATCACGCAGTCTTGGTGACTGACTCTCATGGTTGGTTACACAGAACGTGGATCACACAGTCTTGGTGACTGACTCTCATGGTTGGTTACACAGAACGTGGATCACGCAGTCTTGGTGACTGACTCTCATGGTTGGTTACACAGAACGTGGATCACGCAGTCTTGGTGACTGACTCTCATGGTTGGTTACACAGAACGTGGATCACGCAGTCTTGGTGACTGATTCATGGTAACGGGGTAGTACTCTGGGGAGATGAGGAATGCGGCCTCCATTGTGAATTTCTATGCTTGAAGCGACGCTATCCAGAAGTCATCGAACACTTCTGGATAGGCGGCCGAGCAAATATGGGTGTAAACTCAAGTCTCGTACTTTAGCTTTACATGTATTTATTTATGTTTGTTTAGACTGGCAAAAGTTAACTTTCTCTTAGACCAAAGCTGACTTTATAAACGCTCCCCACGGACAGTAAACAGTTGAATTAATAAACAACCGTAACTACAGGAGGTTGTGGAGAAACATGGTCACAGCATCATCATCATCATCAAGTAACATGCCTCCTGCGTAGGTGATCATGTCTCTCCACAACTTTCGATCTCGGCAGTTATTTATCATTTCTGTTGTTGACCTTCTGTCAAGCCATTCTCTTAAACTGTCCGGTATCTTTTCTTTTTGCTTCACTTTACATCTTCGTCCCTTAATTTTTCCAGTTGTTACAATATATTACAGTTGTTCCCTTCTCATTACATGGCCAAAAAATTATTATTGTTTCTTCCTAATATTGAAAATTAGCTCTCTTTTTGTTTTATCCTCCTTCAGAAAGTTTTCATTACTCTACTTATCTGTCCATGGTATTCTCAACATTCTTCTATAAAACTACATTTCTATAGCCTTCAGTGATTTTCTTGTCTGTTGTCTTATTGTTTATGATTCACATCCATGTTCACATACATCAAATGTAATAAACTAACATTCCCCGATGGATTTTGTTATTCTCAAAACGTCGTTCCACTCCAGCTTACTAAACAACGCAATGGCTTACATTTCTCGGTTTATTTTTGAAAGTCACTCCATTGTCAATGCCTTGTGTAATGTAAATGCTACCTTCAAATGTAAGGTTGGATGTACTCGTGTTTACCATGGCAATTCTTGGAATCACAACAATAATGTGAACCGATTTGTGTTGAAGCAGACTCTAGAGACGGTGAATGCCCAATATTGTTAACTGAATCTCCATCATTTTAACTCTTTCAGTACGGAACATTGTTATCAATGCAACAAAAGAGATTTCAGAGACAGAATTGTTTCATAATTTTAAATATCGATGAACATTGGTTATTGGTTATTGGTTATGGAAGGCCTCGGTATCACTGCAAGCGAATTAAAATCCATAATTGCTCAACCGCCCGTGCCAGTGGAATCATCCGAATTATAACTCATCTTCCAAACAAAGAAAGGTAACTGTAGTCCCCATCATAGCAGTCTCAGCACACGCCAAAAGACATAAGGCGAAACCGCAAAGAAAGTGAACACAGCCAACTGTTCCCTGTCATACGATATCATCATTCATCGTACACAATTGGAGTATCGAAACATGATCAAAATGGATGAGACACACAGCTCACGGTGTGCACAGAGCACTTAACTCAGTAGCTCCTGCAACAAGCCGGACTTGGAACATGAGGAAACTGCAACAAGGAACACTTTGCAGACATAGCCTTCAATGGTTCCTTCCGCCTATCCATCACATTGCTCGGAAGATCACGTCCTCCTGAAAATGATGATCGTCATAGTAAATGTATGGCGCTTGATGATGTTAGGACATCGTGTTTAACTCCAACTCCGAACATACAAAACACAGTTCGTCTTCAGATTATCCCCGATGCACACCAAATCGATGAACATGTTTATATTTATCTATCACATAACATTAGTGAACTGGACTACAAAGGACAAGGGGTAGGGTTCGATCCCAATCGACGGCTTCCGGGTTCACCCAGTCTTTAATGTGTACCTGATTTTTTTTCTGGGAAAGTAAAGCAGCACGGGCGTAATACCGACCACATTACCCTAGAAATCATGTGCTGAAGGTCTGTAAAAGTTATGGTCATTAACACCATATTCCCTTTACGCCACTTGGCGTGACGGGGGCTCTTTACTTTTTACTTTATCACATAACATATTATATATACATTTTTTTAGATAATTGAACAAGGAATTAGATTTCACCAATAGCAAGATGATACAAGACATGTAGAAAGAATATGATTTGATAACGGTTTACACTAATCAAATTGAGAGCGACGCCACTGTGCGGCTAAACGTACGTGACTGAAATCGACACGACGCACAGTGCGTCGAAACGTACGGAGAGTGTTAATACAAATGATAGTGCCTGTATATTCAGAGCAGCTTCATTACTCTTCTTAGCTGTCCATGGTACTCTCAACATTCTTCTGTAAAACCATATTTCTACAGACTCCAGTGATTTTCTTGCCTGTGGTCCTATTGTCCATGATTCGCATCCATATGTTAAGACTGGCTCTACGTATCATTTACAGAACTCTTTTTATTGTTTCTATTGTCAAAAATTGATTGCATAATATCTTTCTCATTTTTTGGAAAGCTGCTTTTACCTGAGCAATTCTGCATCTCACCTTTTTTGTACATCTTCCGTCTGAGGTTAACAAAGTTCCCAAATATTTAAATTCATTTACCTGTTTTAATATTGTTCTAACTATTATAATGAACTCATATTCATACTTCTATTGTTCTCCTTGACAATTACCACTATAGCTGTATTGTATATCCATAGCGTTACCATCGTATTAATCGTGTCTATAATGTTGATAATTGCGTTGAAATTAACACCAAACAATGTCATCCACTTGTTTAACTTCTCCCTGGACACTCTGATGTGAGGTAAAACGATCGAGTTGACAGCCTGGTCGGATCAGCTGCCGTGGGTTATGGACCAGGCTAATATTCTGAATGCCTTCAGGGAGACATGGAGCGGTGATGGCTCAATCATTTATCGTGAATCTACAACCATGTTCATTCTGCACAAATATCTGGTCAAACCTCGGGATGCCAGAAAGTAACGCTGCGCAGGGAAACAGAACTGGAGTCAAGAGAGTCCACACGCTGCGGGACATACTGGGGAGGAGATCTGAGCACTTATGAACATGTTCGATGTAAAAAAAAAAAAGTAGAGCCCCGTCACACCAAGTGGCGTATAGGGAATATGGTGTTAGTGATCATAAATTTTACAGACCTTCGGTACATGATTTTTGGGTTAATGTCGTCGGTATAACGCCCGGACTGCTTCACTTCTCCAGAAAAAAATCCGGTAATCATTTATAGCTGGGTGAACCCGGAAGCCGTCGGATGGGATCGAACCACATGTCCTTTGTAGTCCAGTTCACTAACCACTGAGCTATCGTGACTCCTAACATGTTCGATGCGTAATGAGAAATTCAACATTTCTAATCAGTCTAGATTTAGTCGACAAAACTAAAATGAACTGAACTGAACTGAAATGAGATGAGCTGAGCTGAGCTGAGCTGAGCCGAAACCAAAACTAAAACTAAAGCTAAAAAAACTAAAATTAAAACTTAAATTTACTTAAACTTAAACTATCATCATCATCATCATCATGTGCCATACCGGTTGGCGTAGGTGATATGTCCCTCCACAATCTTCTATCTACAGTGCATCATATCAGTTCCGTTGTTGACTGTTTTCCATGTCATGACACGAAGCTATCCAGTGTTTTCTCTCTTTGTCGTCGGTGATCTCTCTTTCCTTTTATTTTGCCAGTTGTAAGCAAGTATTCCAACTTTCCTCTTCGCATGATGTGCCCCAAAAATGTTGATTGCTTCTTTCTGATGTTTTTTAAGAGCTCCCTTTTTGTGTTGACCTCTTTGAGAACTTCCTCATTTGTCTTTTTAGCTGTCCAGGAAACTTTCAACATTCTTCCGAGAAATCCCATCTCTGTGGCCTCTAATCGTCTTTTCATTTGTATGTCTACTGTCCATGATTCGCTTCCATAGGTTAGAATTGGTTCTATATAGCACCGATGAATTTTCTTTCTCATTTTTATTGACATAAATTTGTTGCATACGATATTTTTCATTTTCTAAAATGCTATTTTGGCCTGAGCTATTCTGCTTTTTATTTCTGTGGTGCATCTTCCATCTGATGTTATTATTGTGCCCAAGTATTCGAAACGTTGCACTTGTTTCAGATTTGTCCTGTTTATTTGTATGCTTCGTGATGGTGGTGATTGCTTCTTCGATATAACCATTACTTCTGTTTTCTTACTATTCAGACTGATACTTTTCTTGTAAACTATACTAAAAACAAAATTATACTAAACAAATCACTTGCAAAGAAGTCTATGTTCACTATGAGTTATAAATTTTAAGTTTACAAGTAAGGAATGAAAGACACATTGTCAGGTCTATGAGACACGTTTCGGTGGCTCTATGAACAATGCCGAAGAGGAAGACAAGAGTGTCGATTAGTAGGGCAAAAGAAAATAAAGGAGAATAAATAATAGGGAAAAAATAGAATGGTAAAGAATAGATAAAAAGGAAAGCAATAACAGATCTTTACTACAATAAGAGGATAACTAAGGAAGGAACTGGAAGAAAATGTAATATCTAAGGATAGAGCAAAAGTGAAGGAAGACGTCTGAAATTAAAGACATAAAAATCCACTAAAACAAAATAAACACAGTAGACGAAACAGTCAACGAAAGTGTTTATAAACACTTTGTTTCGTAACAATGTTATTTTTTTACGATTTTTTTTTTGTTTTGCCATTTCGCGAATTGTAACATGTTGGTACCACCCATTTTAGATTTAGCTATCTTTGTCTCCTCTCCTCAATATTCTGCATCTGCCCATCTGTTTGCTTTCAGTTGCATGGTTAACAAGTGATGATTATTTCAATTCCTCCAGATCTTAGTAAAGAAATGAGTTTGAGAAGTCGAGACGCAGAAAGAAAGCTTAATTAGGATTTTCTGAAAGAAGTCGTCAAAGTAAATGTAAAACACTTTCAGTAATGTCTTTTGTTATTATACCCCATTCCAAACGTCATTATTAATACTTGTTCTTCTTGCTTTGCTCTATCAAAACGTCTTTATTAATACTTGCTCTTCTTGCTTTGCTCTATCAAAACGTCTTTATTAATACTCGCTCTTCTTGCTTTGATCTATCAAAACGTCTTTATTAATACTCGCTCTTCTTGCTTTCATCTATCAAAACGTCTTTATTAATACTCGCTCGTCTTGCTTTCATCTATCAAAACGTCTTTATTAATACTCGCTCTTCTTGCTTTCATCTATCAAAACGTCTTTGTTAATGCTCGCTCTTCTTGCTTTAAAATCTTTCAAAACGTGTTTATTGATATTCATTCTATTTGGTGTGAATTTTTTAAAGCGTACGTCTTTATTAATATTTTTTCCATTATATGTGGACTTTTCAAAACGTCTTTATTAATACTCGCTCTTCTTGCTTTCATCTATCAAAGCGTCTTTATTAATACTCGCTCTTCTTGCTTTGATCTATCAAAACGTCTTTATTAATACTCGTTCTTCTCGCTTTGCTCTATCAAAACGTCTTTATTAATACTCGTTCTTCTTGCTTTGCTCTATCAAAACGACTTTATTAATACTCGCTCTTCTTGCTTTGATCTATCAAAACGTCTTTATTAATACTCGCTCTTCTTGCTTTGATCTATCAAAACGTCTTTATTAATACTCGCTCGTCTTGCTTTCATCTATCAAAACGTCTTTATTAATACTCGCTCTTCTTGCTTTCATCTATCAAAACGTCTTTGTTAATACTCGCTCTTCTTGCTTTAAAATCTTTCAAAACGTGTTTATTGATATTCATTCTATTTGGTGTGAATTTTTTAAAGCGTACGTCTTTATTAATATTCTTTCCATTATATGTGGACTTTTCAAAACGTCTTTATTGATATTCGTTCTATTTCTTGTGAGCTTCTCAAAAAGTAACAGTCAATATCTTTAGCTACACATACAATTCTTAATATCTGTCTGTAAACTATCCCGAATCATCTGCGATTTCCAAGTGTGTTCTTCCGTTTGATCAAATGCTAAGGCGCCTGCTCATAAAAATAAACAGTTAGCTTTCACAACTATAACCACAGAATCCACAAGTGCAACCATATAATCCACAGAATCCATAAGTGCAACCATATAATCCACAACGATAATCACATAATCTACAACTATAAGCACAGAGTCAACAAGAACAACCATATAATCCACACATATAATCACAGAATCCACAACTATAATCACAGAATCCACAACTATAATCACAGAATCCACAACTATAATCACATAATCCACAACTATAATCACAGAATCCACAACTATAATCACAGAAACCACACATATAATCACAGAATTCACAAATATAATCACATAATCCACAACTATAATCACATAATCCACACATATAATCACAGAATCCACACATATAATCACAAAATCCACAACTATAATCACAGAATCCACAACTATAATCACAGAATCCACACATATAATTACAGAATCCACAACTATAATCACAGTATCCACAACTATAATCACAGAATCCACAACTATAATCGCAGAATCCACAACTATAATCACAGAATCCACAACTATAATCACAGAAACCACACATATAATCACAGAATCCACAACTATAATCACAGAAACCACACATATAATCACAGAATCCACAACTATAATCACAGAATCAACGCTTCTGGAATCCACCGCAGATACAGACTTAACTACTTGCACATAATCAATTGCAAACATTCAATGAACAACTACAAACATGGAATCAAGAGCCACAGTTAAGAGTCAGCAGCTACAAACATAAACCCCAACAGAAACACAGAATTCACAACTACAAACACAGGCTATAACCACAATCATGGGGTCAACAACTGCAAACATAAAACCAACAACAAACACAAAGTTCACAACTACAAACATTGTCAATAACCACGGGCACACGGAATTAACAACTACAAACATAGAAGGAAAAATAAAAAAATGGTATGTTAGAAGCTTTACGTGATAAGTGGACGACACAGACTAAACGACGTTTCTGCCCAATAGGCCTTCAGCAGGAACAAACAAGAAAAACACACACACAAAACTAAAAACGAAACATTCAAAACAAAAATATTCGAAATATGTTAAAGAAAAATGTATATCCTGTGTGTATGAAAAGGAAATGGAAACAAAAGTGTGGCTGTCGTGAATGTGCAGAAATGTGCGCAAATGCACACCGAACCAGAGGAGTTCACACAGGGGTCAGTGTGCAAACACAAAGGAGAAAGAATAGAACAGTAGACTAACAAGTGCTCAAAAGGCGGTAAGAGTGAGATGTCTGAGAGTGGGGTACAATAAAAACAAATGAGGGGTAAGGGGGCACAGAAAAAAGTATAGAGGAGAACACCGAAGTGTCTCATAAGGGACTAGAGGAGAAGAAACATAGAAACATAGAACTATACAAACATAGAACCAACTATAAACACAAAATCCACAACTACAAACAGAAACAACTACAGATAAATAAACAACCCACTTGTCCTACCGGACCTATATTATCTCCCCTCCTATCCTCACCCCCTGTCTAGAACTGACCACAGATCTAATCATCACTCCGTGCCATTATTTCAGTTCTGGTATAACCCACTTTCGCCCAGGGACTGGCTCGCCAAACTTAATAAACTTGCTCTTACGACATATCCTCAACAATCTTGCTTACAGTATGGAGCAAATTTATGTTCTATTCTGCTGACATCGGGCATATTTCTCTCTTTGGTTGCGTTACGTAATTGTATTTCTTGTTTTGCTGGTGGGGAGTGATTTCATGTGTGAATGGACGCCACATTGAAAAGAATACTAGAATAATCACCTGACAGTCACATCGTTTTATTTACATTGAGAAGTTATAGTTATTCGAGGGCCCCGCATCACCATTGAAAGTAAAATACATAAACATTGACATTACTTAATGTAACAAACATGACAAGCAAAACATATGGACTAGATATGAATATCAAAAAGACTAAAACTGTGATCATAAACAAAGAAAATTCTCAAGACCTACAATTAAATATCAAAATTGAAGGAATACATCTGGGGACAGTTCAGAGCTACAACTACCTGGGACATACTATAACCAGTGATGGAAAATGTACAACTGAAATAAACAAAAGAATAAATATGGCAAAAAGTAATTTTAATGTCATGAAAATGTACTAACATCAAAACAAATAACACCAGGGCTAAAACTAAGAATAGCAAAATGTTACATCTTCTCAATATTCCTGTATGGTGCAGAAACATAGACATTAGGCAAGAAAACAGAACAGAAAATTGAATCCTTGAATTGTGGATTTATAGAAGAATATGTAGAATTGGATGGAAACAAAAAAAAAAAAACAAACGATGGAGTTTTAAAACAACTAAAAATGAAAAGAGAATTACTAAAGACAATTAAAAAAGACAAATGAAATTTTGGGGCCTGTTAAAAGGCACAACAGTCTACTAAAAGTAATATCGGAAGGGAAAATACAAGGTAAAAGAGGCAGAGGCAGACCAAGACTAACATGGACGAGTAACATCAAAAGATGGACAAGTCACCCTATGACAATCTACACCATCAAGGCAAGAGACAGAGTGGGATGGCGCTCCATGGTAGCCAACCTTCGATGCGGAGACGACACTTCATGATGATGATGAAACATTGAAAAGTAAACAAGGATAATCACATCACACAGTCACTTCGTTGTATCTACATTGTAAAGAAGACAAGGATAGGGTATGTGCATTTACAGCACGCTCGGCAGGCAGAATAGTCAAAGAAGACAGTGGTGCATACGTCATGACCACGAGTAGCATGACGATGGAGGTGATGGCAGTGACCAAGGCATTCATCTGGTTAGAGTCACAAGACTACACCCACGCCAGTATATTGAGTGATTCGATGAGCATGATAAGAAAAATGGAGGCGGGCTCTGTACGTAGGCAATAGGTAGAGTCATTGTAGAAGTCAAAAATACGTACGGTCACCTTTGTCTATGTCGCAGGAAATGCTGGAGTACGGGGAAATGAAAGAGCGGGCAGGTTGGCTAGCTGCGCTATTGTTAAGGACGGTTAACCATTGGATCGGGCGGGTGCCATTAATGCCCTCCGGGAAGTCAGAAGGATACAGAACTTCGACAACCATGAGGTCAAGTCACTCCTTCGGGTGAAAGAGATGGGAGTTAAGATGGGCACAGTCAGAAACGAGAAACTTAGTGGGCGTGTAAGAAGACTTATCAACCAACACAGAACTGACATCATTTTCTTAAGCTGTCTGGTATCTTTTCTCTTTGAGTAAATATAGCATATTATAGTTGGTAGTTCCTATTAGTTCTGATGTTATTTGCTTTGATGTTATTTTTTCATATTGTTAAAATTGTTTTTACAGTCCTTTTCTTTTGTTCATTTCTGTCTTATATTTTCCATACATTTTTTAATGAACTTTTCTTAATGAATGAATGAATTTTTTTAATGCCCAAGATAGCTAAATTATTGAACTCTTTCTAGGTTCTTTCCATTTACTTTAATTCCATTTCTGTAGTTTGTGTGTTTTCTCTGTTCATAATCATAGTTTTAGTCTTTTTAATATTTATATAGAAACCATATGTGATGCGTGTGTTGTTTATATTGTTCACTAATTGCTGTAGGTCTTTTCGATTTCTTGTCATCACCAGTATATATCGTCACACCCTATGCGACGTCTAGCGGAGCCAGAAGGATCAAAATCAGGATGTAGTGCAGGATTGATTTTAAAATTATTTTCCCTTTTACGCTCCCATTTCTAATCATGTTTCTTCTGATCGCTTCACGAGATAGACTTAAGTTACTCGTGTCTGTGGTAATTAATTCCTATCTCGACTTGCGTGAGCGAATACATCCAGCACTGGTAGCATAATGTTGCGAATGTAAATACTTTATGTAAGATGTTGATTTGTTCAAGCGGACATTGTTTTGTGTTATAGGAGACAGGTTAGCTGTCCCATTTCTGGTTTCCTTAACGATAATCTCCGGTGAAAGCTGTTATTTAATATTTCACAGTTGTAAACTGCTTTAAACAGGTAAATGAATTTAATTATTTGGGAACTTTGCTAACATCAGACGGAAGATGTACAAAAGAGGTGAGATGCAGAATGGCTCAGGCAAAAGCTGCTCTCCAAAAAAATGAGAAAGATACTATGCAATCCATTGTTGACAACAGAAACAAAAAAAAAGAGTGTTCTTAAATGTTATGTAGAGCCAGTCTTAAAAATATGGATTTAAATCATGGACAATAGGATAACAGACAAGAAAATCACTGGAGTCTGTAGAAATGTGATTTTACAGAAGAATGTTGAGAACACCATGGACAGCTAAGAGGAGTAATGAAAACGTTCTGAAAGAGGCCAAAGCAAAAAGAGAGCTAATTTCCAATATTAGGAAGAAACAATCATCATTTATTGGCCATATAATGAGAGGAGAACAGCTGGAATATAATGTATCAACTGTGAAAATTGAGGGACGAAGAGATAGACGGAAGCAAAGAGATAGATACCAGACAGCTTTAGAGAATAGCTTGGCAGAAGGTCAACAACAGAAATGATAAATAACTGTCGAGATCGAAAGTTGTGAAGATACATGATCACCTACGCCAGCTAGGCACGGTACTTGATGATGATGACGAAACTACCTTATTATCAAAACAGTTCAAACGGACTAATAGACAGTTTCCGTGTATTAAAGCACAGCGAAAAGCAAAACCTCTGTCTAAATATTCAGAAAGCCAAGGATAATGTTCACCAAGAAAGAAAATAGCCGACTACATTCATAATTAACACAGAAAAATGTCAAATTGTAACAAGCTATATTTGACATCTGTGGTAAATAACAATGGAGACTGCCAGACGGAAATCAAAAGACAATTAGCAATAAAAAAAAATGAAATGTCATAAAGAACTTATGGCACAATACTAAAAAGAAAGTAAAATTAAAAATACTGAGGATATGTGCCACTCCAAATAGCAACATATGGTTGTGAATCATGGACAATCTCGCAAACAAAAAAAAAGAAGAAAATTAGTTCATTCGTAACAAAATTCGTAACAAAATTCGTAACAAAAAAAACCTTCGGATACCTTTGATAAGGGAGAAGTATAACTTGTTTTATTGTCGACATTTAATAAAAGAGCGAAGGTTTCCCTAGGCGCATGAGTTAGCGCGCTTGCTGTCTGCTCAGAAGGAACTCCGTTCAATTCCCACAGTTTATTTCCCGTATCGGCTAGGCTAGATGTAAAGCTGAGGTTAACTGACACTTTTCTGGGAAGTAAAGGCGGCCTGGCATGATACTGACCACATCACCCAGAAATGTACCGTTGGCCCAGCAAAGTAGGGGAAGACTAATTTTAAAATATTTCCTGCAATAACAAATATCTTAGAGGAGAACACATTAATTCCGCTGTATTTTGCTACATAATTTGGAGGTTTCGGTGGCCAGTGCTTTTTACTCAATGTTGTAATTGATCATCACGTGCTATATCGGTTGGCGTAGGCGAGTATGTAAAAAGTAAAGTAAAGAACTCCCATCACGCCAAGTGGCGTATAGGGAAATATGATGTTAGTAACCCAATATTTTACAGAGCTTCAGCACATGATTTTTGGGGTAATGTGGTCGGTATTACGCCCGTGCTGCTTTACTTTCCCAGAAAAAAAATCAGGTACACATTAAAGACTGGATGAACCCGGAAGCTGTCGATTGGGATCGAACCGTACCCCTTGTCCTTTATTGTCCAGTTCACTAATCCCTGAGCTATCGCGGCTTCCTAGGCGAGTATGTCCTTTCAGACTTCTCTATCCACAGCGCATCGTATCAATTCTGATTTTGATTTTTCATCGTGTCACGGTAGCAAGTTATCTAGTTTCCTCTCTCTTTGTCGTCTGCAATCTCTCTTTCCCTGTATTTTGCCAGTTGTAACCAAGTATTCCATCTTTCATCTTCTCATGATGTCAGAAAAATGTTGATTGTTTCTTTCTTATGTTTCTTAGAGACTCTCGTCTTGTGTAGGCCTCTTTGATTATATTTACGTTAGTCTTTTTAACTGTCCATGGAACTCTCGACATTCTTCTGCGAAATCCCATTAATGTGGACTCTAATCGTCTTTATATATTTTTGTCTACTATCCGTGATTCGCTTCCATAGATCAGAATTTACTCTATATAACACAAATTAACTATCTTTCTAATTTCTTTTTCACTTAGACTTGTCCCACATGTCTTTGTTCATTTTTTTGAAAAGCTAATTTGTCTTGTGGGAGCCGCGATAGCTCAGTGGTTTGTGAATTGGACTACAACGGACAAGAGGTAAGGTTCGATACCAACCTACGGCTTCCGGGTTCACCCAGCATTAAATGAGTACCGAATTTTTTCTGGGAAAGTAAAGCGGCGCGGGCGTAATACCGACCACATTACCCAATAAAATAATGTGCTGGTCGTCTGTAAAATATATGGTCACTAACACCATATTCCCTATACGCCACTTGGCGTGACCGGGGCTCTTTAGTTTTTTTTTACTTAATTTGTCTTGTACTATTTATTCCGCACTTTGTTTATTTCTTTCTTCGGAGCATCTTCCTTCTGTTGTCATTACTAGCGTAATTGAGTGAATCAATTATGTTATTTTCTAGATGACTCTACAGGAGGTATGTAAACTGGGATTAAACCCAAGCGAATCATAGGAGGAAGAGATATTTTTTACAGCACTCAGAAAAAATGACAAATAAACAACATGAAAAAAAAAAACAATATATGGTCCGAAGCAGGATCGAACCCGTACTCCTTGGCACTGCGCCTTGCCACAAGAAGCCGAGGGAGGGAACACTGCCACTTAGCTCACTAACGAATTAGCTATCGTGGACGATGTCTTTCACGCAGGTGTTCTCATGACTATAGCAAATAATTACGATCACAGCTCGGGAATAAATTGTATTTCTGTAATTTCCTATTAAGGCAAGTATCTTCCGGTAGCGCTCAATACTTGTGTTGCAGACTAACATCCTTCTTCTTCTTCCTCTTCTTCTTCCTTCCTTCCTCATCTACCTTTCAGCGCCGAGGGGAGATATAATTTGCGGTCTTTTGCTCTTCTGTTGGCCTCTGCTGCTGCCACGTTTCCTAGTGCTTCTAATATTCCATCGATCCATCGTTTTCGTGGTCGACCCTTGAGTCTGGTGTTCTTACAACGTTTGCTGAAGGCTCGTTGTGCTATGTTGTGTTTTGATCTTTCTGCCTTGCCACGTGGCCAAACCATTTTATCTGTTGTTTCCTTATATATTCTTTGGCAGGGGGCTATTCCTAGCTTTTTTCTCAGTTCTTCATTTCTGATCTTGTCTCTCAGACTGTTTCATGTCATTCGTCTAACACATTTCATCTCAGTAGAGGTTATTTTTCTAATTGTTCTTGCATCTAGGGTCCAGGTCTGGCATTGGTAGCACAACGTTGGCACGTAGATTAGACAAACATTTATTGGACGAAGCTGCAGGAGTAGTAGTTTCCAGTGGTTTTACTACAACATTCGGAACCCCTTTACTATGATTAACTTCTGCCTTTTGTTTTTAGTCATATCATTATTTTTCCCCCGATGCTGGTATTTTATTTGTTTGATTCATTGATACGGATGATGCTATCAAAACGATATGATTCAAGTTTTGCAAAAATCATATCTAAGCTATGTCACTTCCGAGTATAACAGGATTTGGAATTCAATGAGGCGGAACGATGTGCAATATCTCTTGGGGTAAGGGAGCGTATCCCGATGCCAAGGACTGGACATGTTGTGGCATTGAGGTCAAAGTTACAATTATTCAGTATAGTCTTCTTCTTCTTTCCTTCCTCATCTGCCTTTCAGCGTCGAAAGGGGGGGGGGGGGGGGGCTATCAGTAAAGTTGTTTTAATTTGAATTCAATGTAGAGCGGTCGAGTTTCTCTTTCACATTCTCTTCCTCTCTTTCCTTCTCTTGTACTTCCTTCCTTCTTTCTTTTCTTCCATTTCTTAATTTTCGTCTTCCTTTTTTTATTACCACACTTCTTTTTCCTTCCTTCTTTCATTTTTTTCTTCAATCGTCGTCTCCTTTCCTCCCTCTCTCATCACTCTCTTTATCCCATCACCTTCTCTCTCTCTCTCTCTCTCTCTCTCTGGCCAATAAACCAAGATGTCAGTCTAGATATGGTCAGATGCCAACTCAGGCAGAAGCGAAACCATGAAATGGAAGATTCGAGTCTGGATCGTAGAACAACCTTCATTGTTTTGAAGAACGGGAGGGTCGACGATATACGGGATCGCTGTTGCGGCCAGACACTATGAAATATCATCAACATCAAGTACCGGGCCTGCTGGCGTAGGTGATCATGTCTCTCCACAACTTTCGATCTCGACAGTTATTTATCATTTCTGTTGTTGACCTTCTGCCAAGCTATACTCTTAAGCTGTCTCGTATCTATCTCTTTGCTTCCGTCTATCTCTTCGTCCTAATTACATTTTTCCAGTTGTTACAATATATTCCATTTGTTCTCTTATCACTACATGGCCACAAAATAATGATTGAAACATATTGTTATATGTTTTTATTATTATGTTTAGGATGTTTTATTATTTTTTTATTATCATCTTCATTATTATTATGTTATTACTATTAATTTAATTATTATTGCTACTTTTCTTTCCTTCACAGGCAAAATTTTTTCCCTCAATATTTTCATATATATATATATATATATATATATAAATATTGATATACAAATTCAACTCAAATGTTAAATCAGTAATACTATGTGGCTGTGAAACATGGAAAACAACAAACTGACAATAAGGAAGATACAGACCTACATTATTGGATGCTTCCACATGAATAAAAGGATAGAAACAGCAGGACAAAATCATTAACATAGATTAATGGAAAAGAACATAGTCATATACCAATGGACAAAGCTATACAACAAAGACAATGACGCTGGATAGGACACACTGCGGAAGCCAATTGAGAGTATTTCTCTACAGGCGCTTTTTTGGAATCCCCAGGGTAAGAGACAAAGAGGATGACCAAAATATACTTGTAGAAGACTGGTGAGATAAAGAGGATGGGGAAACCAAGATGCGATCTTAAAAGATTAGCAAGAACAGAATGACTTGTTAAGTGTTTGTTGAAGACCTATGCTCCACATGGAGCTGAAAGAAAGAAATAAAAGTAGAAGAAGAGGAAGAAGGTGAACAGTTTTTCAAAAAAATTATACTTTAAAAAATGTGTTTCCTTGTAATTTTTTTCTTCTATTTCGTAAATGTTTCACTTACTGGACCATCTGTGTATATTCATACCCTGACAACTATTAATTAGATCATTAAATATAGAAACGATGCAGAGATCAGTAAACACTATAGTTTAAATATTCGGAATAGAAAGTGTCAGGAAAAAGGAATATATTCTTGTAGATGATTGATCTAAGAGACGTCAGCCTTTCTGGGATGTTTGCAGTGACGACATGTTGTTTATCATTCCGGATGATGTATCGGAAACCGATGATACAAGCCTGTGACAAGTTAACGCACGCATGACGTTGGGGCGCGGTGCGGCGGTGTGCTTCTGAAAGTAGGGTTGATGTTTGAGAAAAAAAGGGAGGAGAAATACTAGAGAGACCGATGGGGGAAATGGACAGAATGAACAGACGAAGCGAAATGGAGTGAAAGTAATTAATACCTGTCTCTTTCTGGGGACATTCACCTCTTATCAGAACAACCATTTGTGGGCTGTAGGTCTTTAAGTTTGGGAGCCGCGATAGCACAGTGGTTAGTGATCTGGACTACAAAGGACAAGGGGTAGGGTTCGATCCCAACCGACGACGGCTTCCGGGTTCACCAAGCCTTTAATGGGTACCGGATTTTTTTCTGGGAAAGTGAAGCGGCACGGGCGTAATACCGACCAGATTACCCTAAAAATCATGTGCCGAAGGTCTGTAAAATGTATGGTCACTAACACCATATTCCCTATACGCCACTTGGCGTGACAGGTCACTAACACCATATTCCCTATACACCACTTGGCGTGACGGGTCACTAACACCATATTCCCTATACGCCACTTGGCGTGACGGGTCACTAACACCATATTCCCTATACGCCACTTGGCGTGACGGGTCACTAACACCATATTCCCTATACGCCACTTGGCGTGACGGGTCACTAACACCATATTCCCTATACGCCACTTGGCGTGACGGGTCACTAACACCATATTCCCTATACGCCACTTGGCGTGACGGGTCACTAACACCATATTCCCTATACGCCACTTGACGTGACGGGTCACTAACACCATATTCCCTATACGCCACTTGGCGTGACGGGTCACTAACACCATATTCCCTATACGCCACTTGGCGTGACGGGTCACTAACACCATATTCCCTATACGCCACTTGGCGTGACGGGGGTACTTGACTTGTACTAGGTCTTTAAGGTGAACATCAGTGGTTGAGTGGTTACTGTGTTACGTTTCCTGATCAGAAGGTACCGGTTCGATTCCCAGAAGCGGTAGGTTTTTTTCGGATCGATAAGTATATGGGGATCACCTATCCTTTAAACATCAGTACCAGATAATTTTTTTTTTTTTTCTGGGAAGTAAAAACGGCCTTTAAAATGAAAAGAGAACCACTTAACACAATTAGAACAAGACAAATGTCATTTTTTGAGGCATGTTAAAAAAACACAACTGCCTAATAAAAGTAATATTGGAATGGAAAATACAAGATAAGAGAGGCAGACCAAGACTAACATGGACGAGTAATATCAAAAGATGGACAAGTCAACCTATGACAATCTGCATCATGAAAGCAAGAGACAGAGTGGAATGGCGCTCTATTGTAGCCAACCTTCGATTCGAAGACGGCACTCAATGATGATGATGATGATGAAAGGCGGCCTGGCGTGATACCGAACACATCACCTTACAATATGTCATTGTCAATGGACACATTTTCATTCATTCATCGACTGCCGTTTCCGCCCCGTCTCTTACTTTGATGATTCAGGTTGTCATAGGCTGACTTGTCCATCTTTCGATGGTACTCGTCCATGTTAGTCTTGGTCTGTCTCTGCCTCTTTAAACCTTGTACTTTCCCTTCCAAGATTACTTTTAGCTGGCTATTGTGTCTTTTAACATGACCTACAAATCTCATTTGTCTTATTTTTATTTTGTTTAGTAAAATAAAAAAAGTAAAGTACCCTGTCACGCCAAGTGGCGTATAGGGAATATTGTGTTAGTGACCCGTCACGCCAAGTGGCGTATAGGGAATATGGTGTTAGTGACCCGTCACGCCAAGTGGCGTATAGGGAATATGGTGTTAGTGACCCGTCACGCCAAGTGGCGTATAGGGAATATGGTGTTAGTGACCCGTCACGCCAAGTGGCGTATAGGGAATATGGTGTTAGTGACCATAAATTTTACAGACCTTCGACACATGATTTTTGGGGTAATGTGGTCGGTATTACGCCCGTGCCGCTTTACTTTCCCAGAAAAAAAGCAGGTACCAATTAAAGGCTGGGTGAACCCGGAAACCGTCGGTTGGGATCGAACCCTACCTCTTGTTCTGTTGTAGTCCAGTTCACTAACCACTGAGGTATCGCTGCTCCCACTTTGTAGTTTGGAACAACAGGGGCACTAAGACTATTCCACATACGCCTAGAAAGTCAGGGGAGCTAACCTTTGCTTTATACCTTAACTCTTTCCGTGCGATTCAACGCACTGAACGTCATGTCGATTTCGGTCATGTACGTTCAGCCGCACAGGGCGTCGCTTTCAATTTGATTAGTGCGAACCGTCATCAAACCTTATCCTTTTTAAATGTCTTGTAAAATCTTCGTATCATCTTAAATGTTATGTACAGCAGTTTTAATACATGGATGTGAATCATGGACAATAGAACAGCAGACAAGAAAATCACTGGAGTCTGTAGAAATGCGGTTTTACAGGAAAATGTTGAGAATACCATGGAAAGCTAAGAAGAGTAATGAAAACGTTCTGAAAGAGGTCAAAGCAAAAAGAGAGGTAATTTCAAATATTAGGAAGAAACAATCATCATTTTTGGCTGCTATGTATTGAGAAGGGAACAACTGGAATATATTGTAACAACTGGGAAAATTGAGGACGAAGAGATAGAGGGAAGCAAAGAGAAAAAATACAGACAGCTTAAGAGAATGGCTTGGCAGAAGGTCAACAACAGAAATGATAAATAACTGTCGAGATCGAAAGTTGTGGAGAGACATGATCACCTACGCCAGCAGGCCCGGTACTTGGTGATGATCATCATCATCTTGGTAGTGGTGAAATCTAATTCCTTGTTCAAGTATGCATCTTTACTATGTTATATGTTATATGTTAGATAAAGACAAAACACGTACATTGATATAAAAAACATGAACAATTTTGTATCTGAGATCTCCTCCCTTCCACTGATGACAACATTCCGTACGAAAAGAGTTTAGAACAGCAACCGAGTTCTTTCATATTTGCACATGTGCACATCTCCTATCATGTTGCACAGAGTGCTCTTAGTCTTACCCAAACTGTTCAATCATTATAAACAGAGAGAATTTCAGAGTAGAGCAAACTGGAACACACATCTCACCAATAATTAACATCGTGAGGTGTGCCATCGCCTTCGGGGAAAACATGTGATTTTATAATTTCAATGTGTGGTTTATAATTTCAATGTGTGGTTTATAATTTCACAAATTCACTTTGCGAGATCTTATGGTCTGTTGTTTGATGTACAAAAAAAAAAAAGTAAAGTACCCCCGTCACGGCAAGTGGCGTATAGGGAATATGGTGTTAGTGACCATACATTTTACACACCGTCGGCACATGATTTTTGGGGTAATGTGGTCGGTATTATGCCCGTGCCGCTTTACTTTCCCAGAAAAAAGCCGGTACCCATTAAAGGCAGGGTGAACCTGGAAGCCGTCGGTTGGGATCGAACCCTACCTCTTGTCCTTTGTAGTCCAGTTCACTAACCACTGAGCTATCTCGGCTCCCTTGTTGTTTGATGTGCGACGGGGATAATCCAACGACTAACTGTTTTATATGTACGGAATTTGAGTCAAAAACGATGTTCTAACATCATCAAGCGTTATACATCTTAAAAAATATGACGATCATCATTATCAGGAGGACGAGAACTTCCGGTCAATATGCTGCATTGACGGCAAGAGCCATTGAAAGCTATGCATGAAAAGTGTTCCTTGTTGCAGGTTCCTCATATTACAAATCCCGCTTGTTGCAGGAGGTGCCGAGTTAAGTGCTCTGTGTTAAGTCCATGAGCCGTGTGTCTCATCCGTTTTGATCATGTTTCTATATTCAAATTGTTTACGATGAATGATATCGTATGACAGGGAACAGTTGGCTGTTTTCACTTCTGTGCGGTTTCCCCTTATGTCTTTTGGTGTGTGCTGAGAATGTTATGATGGGGACTACAGCTACCTTTCTTTGTTTGGGAGATTAGTTAGTAATTTAGTAAATCTTCTTTTTTCTTTCTTTCTTTCTTTCTTTCTTTCTTTCTTTTCTCTTTTCACTGATACCGAAAAGGTGTCGTGGTTATATCATGTGTCGTTCTTGAGCTGCTCGAACTGTCTGAATTAGTGATTTTCCTTTGTTGTTACATATCTTTGTTACTGCATCTATCCATCTTCTTCTGGGTCTTCCTCTTGGTCTTTTTCCATGCATTCTCGAGAAGAACGCCCTTGATGGTGATTGGTGAGGATATATTCTGACCAGGTGGCCCAACCATTTAAGTTGTTGTTCTATATATTCTTGGCATGGTTTTATTCCTACCATTTTTCTCAGTTTCATTTGGTATTCTATCTTTTCTTGTGTTGTTCGTTACTCTTTTCAAGCATCGCATCTGACATGTATTGATCTTTCTTCAATGTTCTCATACCCTCTGTTTTTGCTGTGTTAATTTTCATACTGTAGTTTGTGCAACTTTTATCTAGAGATGTTATATGTTGTTGTAGCAGGTTTTCATCCTCATATATTAGGCATTGGTCACCTGCGAAGAGTAGCTCGTTGATGTTGGAATTTTCTACCTCTAAGTTTTTATTTGCTTTCTCCTTATTGGTGGTTGTTTCCAGATTTATTTTTTCGATATATATAATAAAGAGGAGAGTTTGGAGGACACATCCTTGTGTTACACCTGTTGTAACATGAAACCATTCTGACAAACCCTCCCATGTTCTTAAGGCACTTTGACCGAATTGTTCTCTAAGTAGGTTAAATACAAATACAGACATTTTCAAAGCAATGTTAATTAAATCAGTTCTTGTATATGGCTGTGAAACATGGAGAATAACAAAAATGGCAGTCACGAAAATATAGATGTTCATTAATTGATGCTTGCGCAGAATAAAAGTTGGAAATAGCAGGAAAAAATCACTAACATAGAACTAATGCAAATACCATTGGATAAAGAGAATAGACAACGACAATGGAGCTGTGACTCACATAGTGGAAGACATGACTCGCGTCGAACATAGACAGGACCACACGTAGGATAATGTAGATGTGATAATGTAGATGTGATAATGTAGATTCCAAATCTCTATGGACTTTCGCCAGACGTGAAGACTAGCGAACGCCTAAATAAATTTAAAAAAAATGTGAAGAAACAGATCGGCCTGGATAGTGTTTGTTGAACCCCTATTTACCACAGGAAGGTAGAAGAATAAATTATTATACCCCATTTAGTAATCACCATTTTTTTAAAATACAAATTCTAAATAGTCCTTATCACGCCTCGAGCGTGGCGTAGAAACAGAATTGTGTTTGTGCTAACATAACACTGCCTACATTGAGGTTTCTGTGCTCAGCTATGCCAGTGTCTTCTATTCTAAGGGGATTAAAAAAGCAATCCCTTATATGCATTGAAGGTTGTGTGAGTCTGGAAGCTGTCAGCCCGTATCGGACCTGGCCTCTAGTCAATGACTACTCCAATTTAGAGTAAATCTTTTCAAAATTGATCATTGACAAATATATTATCATCTTCTACTTCTCCTTTCTGCTTCTCCTTTCTTCTTCTTTCCTTCCCCTGCTGCCGTTGGCGTCGAGGGGAGAAACAATCTGCGATTCTTCGCGCTTCTGTTGGCCTCTTCTGATGTTATTCCTCCTAGTGACTCTAGTATTCCCTTTATCCATCTCTTTCTCGGTCTTCCTCTTAATTTGGCGTTTTCGTAGCGTTTGTTTATGGCTCTTTGATTCATTGTAAGTTCTTTTTGTCTTGTTATGTGGCCGAACCAATTTATCGGTTGTTTCTTTATGTATTCGATGGGTGGTTCAATTTCGAGATTTCTTCCTCAGGTCAGTGTTTCTTACTCTGTCCCTTAAGCTGTTTCCTGTCATTCTTCTGACACATTTCATTTCGGTGGTCGTTATCTTTCTTATTGTTCTAGAGTCCAGCGTCCAATTCTGGCACTGATAACTCAGAGCTGGTAGAGAAATTGATTTGTATATTGCCCTTTTTGCTTCCGTAGTTATTGCTTTGTTTTTCAATAGTGTTGATACTTGGCCTATAACTTGGCATGCTTTGTTACACCTTATATCTATCTCTGTCTCTTGGTTATTGTATTTGCGAGTCTTTATGTTTAAAGAAAGTGTTAGTTATGCATAATTCAAACATCCTCTGACCTTTAGTTTAGCCTTTGTTTAGATTAGCCTTTGTTTAGATTAGCCTTTGTTTAGATTAGCCATTGTTTAGATTAGCCATTGTTTAGATTAGCCTTTGTTTAGTTTAGCCTTTTTTAGTGTGGCCTTTGTTTAGTTTAGCCTTTATTTAGTTTAGTCTTTGTTTAGTTTAGCCTTTTTTTTAGTTTAGCCTTTGTTTAGTTTAGCCTTTGTTTAGTTTAGCCTTTGTTTAGATTAGTATTTTTTAGTGTGGCTACTCACTATATGGAGCCGCGATAGCTTAGTGGTTAGTGTACTGGACTACCACGGACAAGGGGTAGGGTTCGATCCAACCGACGGCTTCCGGGTTCACCCAGCCTTAAATGGGTACCGGATTTTTTTCTGGGAAAGTAAAGCAGCACGGGCGTAATACCGACCACATTACACCAAAAATCATGTGCCGAAGGTCTGTAAAATATATGGTCACTAACACCATGTTCTCTATACGCCACTTGGCGTGACGGGGGTACTAACTCACTATATCATCAAAATTATTCTGTGAACTAACAAGCCTAGAACGCATTTCTTCTTTTGTGTCCGATTATCCAACATTCGCTTCCGTATGTTAAGATTGGTTTCTTATAAAACTGAGAAACTCTTGTTTGTATTTCGGATTAAGAAGGTAAAGAAAAATTTAATTACAACTGTCCATACACTTCTTTTTTTCTTGCTTCTATTGTCAAAAATTGATTCCATAATATCTTCCTCATTTTTTTGGAAAGCTGCATTTGCCTGAGCCATTCTGCAACTCACCTCTGTTATACACCTACCATCTGAGGTTAACAATGTTCCCAAATATTTAAATTCATTTACCTGTTTTAATATTGTTCCACTTGGTTTTTCGTTTGCACTGAGTTGATGTCTTTTTCTTTGTTGTTACCATTACTTCTGTTTTTTGCTAATAAGGCTGAGTCCTTTATTTTTAATAGAGCTAATTTCCAATATTAGGAAGAAACAATCATCATTTTTTTTGGCCATGTAATGAGAAGAGAAAGTTGGAATATATTGTAACAACTGGGAAAATTGAGGGACGAAGAGACAGAGGGAAGCAAAGAGAAAAGATACCAGACAGCTTAAGAGAATGGCTTGGCAGAAAGTCAACAACAGAAATGATAAATAACTGTCGTGATCGAAAGTTGTGGAGAGACATGATCACCAACGCCAGCAGGCTTGGTACTTGATGATGACACTTCTTTTAAATGTATCGATATTATCACACATTTCACTTTGCCTACTGTGCCTGGGCACAGGATATGGAGATAGTGCTTTACCCAGTCGCACTATCCCCCTTACATGAATGACAAATTATTTGCTCAGGGTTACCACGGCCATCGGGCCTCCTGTGCCTAGTCGCTCATAGTGAGGCCACCCTACAGTCGCTGATCAACAACCTGGATAAAGCATGCGACCTTTTTTCACTGTCAATTAATGTTCAGAAGACAGTAATACTAAATCAAGGTGACTTCAAACCTCTATCTATTACTCTAAAAGACTGCCCACTAGAATCAGTACAGAAATTTACATATCTTGGATCCACAGTTACGCAAACCATCTCTCTTGATGAAGAAATAAACTGTCGAATTGGTAAGGCAGCTACGACCTTCGGCAAACTAACAAAAAGGGCATGGAACAACACGAAACTAACTCAAAAGACTAAACTCCTAATATATCAAACATGTGTGCATAGCACACTACTATATGGATCCGAAACCTGGACAACATACTCAAACCAGGAAAAAAGACTAAATGTCTTCCACATGCGATGTCTCCGCAAAATAATGCACATCAAATGGCAGGACAAAATAACCAACTTAACTGTCCTGCAACGTGCTAAGACCCTAACAATCATGTCGATGCTCAGAAGTCGAAGGCTAAGATGGCTGGGGCATGTCCAACGGATGGAAGAAAAACGCATTCCTAGGCAAACACTATATGGCGAGCTAAAACACGGAAAACGACAAATCGGCAGACCTAAACTACGATATAGAGATATCTGCAAATCATCTCTGAAAGACTTCTCCATCTGTGAAAACGACTGGCAACATCTGACAAGTGATCGCACATCATGGAGAGCACGTATAAGGAACGGTATAACAACATTTGAGACTGTGCTAAGACAGGACTTGGAAGAGAAGAGACTCATGAAAAAGGATGGTAAACCCTGTGGACCAGCGAGCCTGACTTGTTCATTATGTGACCGCGTGTGTTTGTCAAACATTGGTAGAATTAGCCACGAGAGAAGCTGTTCGGCAAAAACAATACCTCAAAAAAATACGCAATAGCCTCCACTAGACCGTCTGACAAGACGAAAAGGGCCATATATATATTATCACACATGTGTCCTTCCTCACTGACTCAACGAGAACGTTCGGAGAGATCGCAACTAGATCGGCTCAGTGGCAGTAATTTTGGGCTCTGGGGATGGCTAGTGTAAGAATGGTCTGCTTTCAGTTTCGAGCCAAGTCACGTGGGTGTAAGAGGTAATGAGCATGATAGCAGACTTGCTGCCAGATTGGCTGATGTCGAGTTCAGAAGCCAATGGACCACAATGACATTCTGAATACCCCCAGACATTCGCTGTACGAAAAAAGATTACCCTAAATCCGAATCTATGAAGAGAATTGAAGAATATCATGTCAAGGTGGGAGATACCTGATGAAAGCGTAAATCAGGAATCTGAAGAAGGCTTCTCAACCAACACAACGCCGGTGTCGTTAGTCGCGACACTTTGAGACATATGCTTCGGAGGAAAACTGAACACTTAACTATTTCAGTACGGAAGGTTTTTATCAATTCAACGGTAGAGATGTCAGTGATAAAATGTTTCATTGTTTTAAATATCAATCTACATGTTTATATTTATCTAACATTTAACATATTATATATGAACTTTTAGATAATTAAACAAGGAGTGAGACTACATAAATACCATGATAATACAAGACGTTATAAAAGAATATGGTTTGATGACAGTTTACACAAAATCAATTGAGAGTGACGCACTGTGCGGCTAAACGTACATGACCTAAATCGGCATTGGGCATGGTGCGTCAAAACGTACGGAAAGAGTTAATGGACTTTTCCAATGTGCTATGAGGATGACATGTCGATTAGAGTAAACTAGACTAGACTAGACTAGACTAGACTAACTAGACTAGACTAGACTAGACTAGACTAAACTAGACTAAACTGGACTAGACTGGACTAGACTGGACTAGACTGGACTAGACTGGACTGGACTGGACTGGACTGGACTGGACTGGACTGGACTGGACTGGACTAGACTGGACTAGACTGGACTAGACTGGACTAGACTAGACTAGACTAGACAAATATAACTTAAGATTGAACTGAACATAACTAAACTCGACTAAATTAACTAAACTACAAACTGTCACCAGGGAGCCGCGATAGCTCAGTGGTTAGTGAACTGGACTACCACGGACAAGGGGTAGGGTTCGATCCCAACCGACGGCTTCTGGGTTCACCCAGCCTTAAATGGGTACCGGATTTTTTTCTGGGAAAGTAAAGCAGCACGGGCGTAATACTGACCACATTACCCAAAAATCATGTGCTGAAGGTCTGTAAAATATAGGGTCACTAACACCATATTTCCCTATACGCCACTTGGCGTGACGGGGGTACTTTACTTTTTTTTTACAAACTGTCACCACAAATATACACAAATAGATAATAACACAATATTACCAACCTCTCGTGACATCTACAGTTGAACAAGAATCGTTTCTAACTTCACCAATCTTTCATTTTACAATTTAGGCAACACTTTTTTTGTCTATAAAATTCTTTCTGAGCAGCAAACAAGATACGCCCATCTATCATTGTCTGAGACAAAACATGTGCATTTCTTTTTTTTTTCTGTTATTGATGAATGTCGTTATTTTCTCCTATATTTTGCTGCTGTCATCATTGTTGTATTACTTGCACTTATTTCTCTTGAGCTTTATTTAATATTCATTGCAAAGGCGGGAAATGGCGATCGCGTTGTTGTTGATGATGATGCATTTCCTGTTGTTACGGCTGCTTGTGTTGGCTGTCTATCGATGTTGCTGATGTCTGTTGGTTGTCTATCGATGTTGCTGATGTCTGTTGGTTGTCTATCGATGTTGCTGATGTCTGTTGGTTGTCTATCGATGTTGCTGATGTCTGTTGGTTGTCTATCGATGTTGCTGATGTCTGTTGGTTGTCTATCGATGTTGCTGATGTCTGTTGGTTGTCTATCGATGTTGCTGATGTCTGTTGGTTGTCAATCGATGTTGCTGATGTCTGTTGGTTGTCTATCGATGTTGCTGATGTCCGTTGGTTGTCTATCGATGTTGCTGATGTCTGTTGGTTGTCTATCGATGTTGCTGATGTCTGTTGGTTGTCTATCGATGTTGATGATGTCTGTTGGTTGTCTATCGATGTTGCTGATGTCTGTTGGTTGTCTATCGATGTTGCTGATGTCTGTTGGTTGTCTATCGATGTTGATGATGTCCGTTGGTTGGCTATCGATGTTGCTGATGTCTGTTGGTTGTCTATCGATGTTGCTGATGTCTGTTGGTTGTCTATCGATGTTGATGATGTCCGTTGGTTGTCTATCGATGTTGCTGATGCCTGTTGGTTGTCTATCGATGTTGCTGATGTCTGTTGGTTGTCTATCGATGTTGATGATGTCTGTTGGTTGTCTATCGATGTTGCTGATGTCTGTTGGTTGTCTATCGATGTTGCTGATGTCTGTTGGTTGTCTATCGATGTTGCTGATGTCTGTTGGTTGTCTATCGATGTTGCTGATGTCTGTTGGTTGTCTATCGATGTTGCTGATGTCTGTTGGTTGTCTATCGATGTTGCTGATGTCTGTTGGTTGTCTATCGATGTTGCTGATGTCTGTTGGTTGTCTATCGATGTTGCTGATGTCTGTTGGTTGTCTATCGATGTTGCTGATGTCTGTTGGTTGTCTATCGATGTTGCTGATGTCTGTTGGTTGTCTATCGATGTTGCTGATGTCTGTTGGTTGTCTATCGATGTTGCTGATGTCTGTTGGTTGTCTATCGATGTTGCTGATGTCTGTTGGTTGTCTATCGATGTTGCTGATGTCTGTTGGTTGTCTATCGATGTTGCTGATGTCTGTTGGTTGTCTATCGATGTTGCTGATGACCGCATTGCTATTCAAATCTTTAGACAAATATCTTTGTAGTTGAAGCAAACAGTTAAAATTGCGAAGTTACATCTGTGGTGACTCTGTTCGTCTCCAGAGTTTTTGTTTTTTTCTTAACTTTTCAAATAAACATTAAGAAAACAAGTCAAAACTACCGAAATGAACTGTGTTAGACTCATGACTGGAAAGAGCCAGAAAAGAAACGATCAAAAATGAAGAACTCAGATTCTTCATCTGCTTTTCTCTTTCACTGATACCTAAAAGATGTCGTGGTTTATATCATTTATCGTTCTTGAGCTGCTCGAACTGTCTGAATTAGTGATGTCCCTTTGTTGTTACATGTCTCTGTCACTGCATCTATCCATCTTCTTCTTTTCTCTTTCTCACTGATACCTAAAAGATGTCGTGGTTTATATCATTTGTCGTTCTTGAGCTGCTCGAACTGTCTGAATTAGTGATGTCCCTTTGTTGTTACATGTCTCTGTCACTGCATCTATCCATCTTCTTCTTTTCTCTTTCTCACTGATACCTAAAAGATGTCGTGGTTTATATCATTTGTCGTTCTTGAGCTGCTCGAACTGTCTGAATTAGTGATGTCCCTTTGCTGTTACATGTCTCTGTCACTGCATCTATCCACCTTCTTCTTTTCTCTTTCACTGATACCTAAAAGATGTCGTGGTTTATATCATTTGTCGTTCTTGAGCTGCTCGAACTGTCTGAATTAGTGATGTCCCTTTGTTGTTACATGTCTCTGTCACTGCATCTATCCATCTTCTTCTGGGTCTTCCTCTTGGTCTTGGGTGGACTCCGATGTGTGACTGAACTCAGATTAAAGATAATAATTCCCACCATATATTATGTTCCTTCCTTGAGTGCCGTCTCCTCATCGAAGGGGTGCTGCCATGGAGCGCCATTCCACTCTATCTCTTCCTTTGATGGTGCAGATTGTCATAGGTTGACTTGTCCGTCTGTTGATGTTACTCGTCCATGTTAGTCTTGTTCTGCCTTTTTTACCTTGTATTTTCCCTTTCAATATTACTTTTATTAGGCTGTTGTGTTTTTTAACATGCTCCAAAAATTTCATTTGTCCTGTTTGAATTGTGTTTAGTAGTTCTCTTTTCATTTTTAGTTGTTTTAAAACTTCATCGTTAGTTTCCTTTTCTTTCCATCTTATTCTACCTATTCTTCTATAAATCCACATTACAAAGATATATTACATACAGAAACAAACGATATAATTATTTCGTCACATGATACGACAGCAAGATTAACACACAACACAAATAGACATCATTAAACCCTTTGAGAACACCAGATCCAAGGGCTGACCACGAAAAAATAATGGATTAACGGAATATTAGAAACACTAGGAAATGTAACAGCAGGAGAAACCAGCAAAAAAAGAAAAAAAACCTCAAACTAAACCTCCCCTCGACCTGAAAGGCAAATGAGAAAGGTAAGAGGAGTAAGACATCAGATTGATCGGGGTACCGTGCCTGCTGGCGTAGGTGATCATGTCCTTCACAACTTTCGATCTCGACAGATATTTCTCATTTTTGTTGTTGACCTTCTGCCAAGTCATTCTCTAACGTTTCTGAGTCGCGCCATTTTGTTTTTTTTTCTGTTTTAACTTTCTCGTGACATTCAAGACATTAACAGTTCCCTTGTTTACATAACTAGTTTGGGGTTTGTTCTAATGTTCGGGTGGTGTTGGGGATTATTTTTTTTCTTATATTCATTGAGAATAGTACCGCATTATAGTTGCTGTTGTCACGGAGAAGTGTGGGTATATATGTTTTACTTCAACCCGGATAGAAACCCCAACTACATATAGTTAGTACCATTATGGAAATGATAACATACAAATATCACAACATAACGAGCCTTCAACAAACTCTGCACAAACACCAAATCGACAGGGGAAATGAAAAATACAATTAGATTAAAAAAATGTATAGTTAAAACTTCGTGTAATTAATGTACAACACAAGTGAACGACGTTTCGGCTCAATGGACCTTCAGCAGGAACAAACACCACACACACATATATGTAAGTAAGTATTAAATATGGTGTACAACAGTAAACAGGAGCCGCGATAGCTCAGTGGTTAGTGAACTGGACTACAAAGGACAAGGGGTAGGGTTCGAACCCAACCGACGGCTCCAGGTTCACCCAGCCTTAAATGGGTACCGGATTTTCTTCTGGGAAAGTAAATCAGCACGGGCGTAATACCGACCATATTACCCCAAAAATCATGTGTTGAAGGTCTGTAAAATATAGGGTCACTAACACCATATTTGCCTATACGCCACTTGGCGTGACGGGGGTACTTTACTTTTTACTTTTTACTACAGTAAACACGTAGGACGATATAGAAACATAGAATAGCAGCGGTATTGTACTACTATGGCCGACGGGTTGGCCTCGAAAAAAATGGATTGATGGAATATTAGAAATTCGAGGAAAGAAAACAGCATCAGAAGCCAAAAGAAGAGCAAAAGACTGGAAGTTAGATTTGTGCATGAAAGCTGAAAGACACAAGATGAGATAATTAAGAAGCCAGAAGGTTTGAAATGATAACATTTGTACTGAGATCAATTCAGGAACCATCACTGGTGTTGTGAAGTTCGTGTTTTGTGTTGCGATCTTTGATCGCGATCAGGAAAGAGAAAGGAGAGGTTTTGTAGTGAATTGTTTCTTTGTTTTCTTCCAGAATATTGTTGTTTTGTCACATTGTACTGAGGTGGATGTACAAAGGTCGTAAATTACGTTAAGCTGTAATTTATATATCATTCCTACCTTTTTTCCTTCCTCCCTCGCTTCCTTCCTTCCCTCCCTCCTTCCTTCCTACCCACCTCCCTTCCTTCATTCATCTCTCCCGCCTTCATTCCCTCCATAGGGTGTCCGGTTAGCGCAATCGATAGGCGGTTGGCTTACCACGGCAACAGCCGGGGTTCGTACCCTGGCGAGGACACCTGGGTTTTACTAATTCCCTAAAAATTAGTACCTCTGAAGTCGGAGTAAATCTGCCTGCATGGCGAGGGGCATCCTGTAATGGGATAAAAGAGACTTTACACGCAAAATTCAGTCCCACAAAATTGAATGGTCGAAAACCTTCGTCAAAGGTCAAAGCTGACGAAAGCGAACGAACGATTCCCTCCATCCCTTCCTTTGTTCATTCCACCACCCTTCCTTGCTTCCACCCTTCATCCCTACATTCCTTTCTTCCACCCTTCCTTGCTTCCACCCTTCATCCCTACATTCCACCCTTCCTTTCTTCTTTCAACCCTTCCTTCCTTCCTTCCACTCTTCCTCTCTCCATTCCTTCCTCTCACGTCCACCCTTCCTCCCTCCATTCTTTCCTTCCATCCTTACTCCCTAGATTTCTTCCTTCCACTCTTCCTTCCTTCCTTCCACCCTTCATCCCTCCATTCCTTCCTTACTTCCTTCTTTACTCATCCCGAAATTCTAAGGATTGCGAAAGAGTTCTGACAGACATCTTCTCCACTGGTGTCTATCATCTTGAAGACACTGCAGCCGAGACCTGTCCATCCTCTGATATTAGTTTCCCTTTCACGTCTACTTCTCTCTCTTCCTCTCTTCACAGCTCCTTACAGAATGGTCTTTGCTTGACAAGACGATGGAGATATGTAGCCAAACTGTTTCATTTTGTTTCTTCACAATATTCAAAAGATCTTCATGTACTCCGATATGCTGATTTACATCGCACATATACGCGTTAAATGTGGCTTGAGGGACTGGTTGGCCTCGGGACAGACAGGTTGTGGGTTCAAATCCCGGCTACACCGGTTGGGATTTTTATTTATGATTTCTCTCTACGGCAACCATCCCTGGTTTCAGCATGAAACGTCAATTACTCATCGACAGAACAAAAATGAGTATCTCCGAAGTTGGAGTTTCTGCCTGTGCGGCGAGGGACCCCTGTGCACACGGCTGCCAGGGAAAAATAGATTAACACGTAAAATTCAGTTCCTAGTCTCTGGGGACCTCGTCAGAGGTAAAAGGCTGGCGAACGAAAAGAAAAAAAATGTGGCTTTTGATCCAGTCTATACAACTTAATCGCATACTTTTGATCGCAAACTCACCGTTTGGTTCCAATCTTCTGGGCCCCCTTGCTTTGGCCACACTGATTTGAGTGAGGTTTTGTCCGTAGCCAACTTTGTTCAAGACCCGCTTGCAACCCTGCAAGTATGACGTCACCGGTCATTGTCCACCTATGCGAAATATAAAAAGCTGACAATATTCAACCCACAGCCGTGAACACGTCACTCTAGTGGGGTTACGAGCAGGTTTTATTTAAAGTTGGTTGCGCTTTTTCAAGAGTCCCCACCTCCTTCTCCATACAAACCACCACATGGTGTGGTAGGATCTTGATCAGCTCTGATTCACTATTCCTAAAATGAGTTGAAAGTAAACGCCACCCACTGCGTTCAATTCCCCAACCCCCTCTCCCCATCACTGCCTGCAATTGCAACCTCGCTGGTGTTCAATAACTGTTCTTTATTCAACATGAAACAGCGAGGACATAAGCAGTGCTATCCAATCTCATTTGTTTTCACAGACAACATCCTCTCTCGATTTGTTTTCAAACCGTTTTCACCTTCGGTTTCTGACCTCTTTCCGTCAACACGTTATCTCGGCATTCCTTCCAAATTACCCCATAGCACTCACTCGTGCGCTTGTCTAATGTCAACTATCTCTGTTAGATAACGAGCCTGCTGATAAGGGCGCAAATTGAATACCAACAATATTTTCACGTCATATTACTAGTGTTCTGCAAACCAATCAAAGCGTGGAAATGTTCTTCAAATGATGTTATTTTGTTTCGTAGTTAATATTTGCGCTTTACACAAACTATTTATATTTGATCTTTGTTCGATTATCTCCATTTATATTACTGTAGGCTACTGGACGTAGCACGTGGGCGGAAGATTAAAATGCTGTTTTCAATTGAAGCGAGTCGAGTTCCAGATAAGGGCAAGAACTCCCACTCCCAGGATGATGTATGAGGGCCGTATTTAGGCCTTGACAAAATAAGTTAGATGAACCTCGTGGCTGAGTGGTCAGAGTGCTCGCTTCCTGATCAGAAAGTTCCACCCCCAATAGTTGTAGATTTTTTTCGGACTGACAAGGCACTTGGATTTAATGAGCCTCTAAAAATGTGTGCCGGTGGTGGTGTGTGGGACGGGTGGTGTGTGTGATAAGAGGTGTGTGGGACGGGTGATGTGTGTGACGGGTGGTGTGTGGGACGAGTGGTGTGTGGAACGAGTGGTGTGTGTGATGGGTGGTGTATGTGATGGGTGGTGTGTGAGACGAGTGGTGTGTGTGACGGGTGGTGTGTGTGACAGGTGGTGTGTGTGATGCGTGATGTATGTGATGCGTGGTGTGTGGGACGGATGGTGTTTGGGGCGGGTGGTGTGTGTGACGTATGGTGTGTGTGAAACGGGAATTCTAACTCATCTCCTAAACAAAGAAAGGTAGCTATAGTCCCCATCATAGCAATCTCAGCACACGGCAAAAGACATAAGGTGAAACCGCACAGAAATTGAACACAGCCGTCTGTTCTCCAACATACGATATCATCATTCATCGTAAAAATTGGAATATCGAAACACGATCAAAATAGATGAAACACACAGCTCACTGTGCGCACAGAGCACTTAACTCAGTAGCTCCTGCAACAGGCCGAACTTGGAATATGAAAAAACTGCAACAAGGAACACTTTTCAGACATAGCCTTCAATGGTTCCTGCCGCCTATCCACCATATGACTGGAAGTTCACGACGTCCTGAAAATGATGATCGTCATCTTAAAAAAAAATGTATAGCGCTTGATGATGCTATGACATCACCCTGACTCCAAATCCGAACATATGAAACACAGTTAGTCATCGGACTATCCCCGTCGCACATGAAATAAAATACTGTATGATCTCCCTGCAATGTGATTTTGTGAAATTATGAATCCCTCCTGGTTAACATGAACCTCTAGGTGTGACCCCGATGCTGCAAAGTCATGTAGGAAACTCCATTCCGCCTTTCACTATTAGCGTACGGCCGTTTTAGGGATATACAATCACCCATTGTGATGACGTTGCACACACAATAATGGCTGCGCCCATAAAATCCTAATTACTCTAATAAATGCCTCCAACGACGCACGAAAAGATAATACACAATCTCTAAAATGAAAACTGCGATTGACTTGACAGAGCAGTCCATATTAATATGTTTTTAATATTAATGAAGATATTTGTTGTAAATCAAAGACATATGCTATAGATCTATAGCAGTTGCTATACATCTATTCACATCCATATGTTAAGGCTGGCTCTACATAACATTTATGATCTATGTTTCCTGTTTCTATTTTAAAAAAGGATTGCACAGTATCTTCCTCATTTTTTGGAAAGCTGCTTTTGGCTGAGCCATTCTGCATCTCACCTCTGTTGTACATCTACCATCTGATGTTCCCAGATTTTTAAATTCACTTACCTATTTTAATATTTTTCCACTTGTCTTTATTGTGCATCCCGGTGATGTCTTTTTCTGTGCAGTTCCCATTACTTCTGTCTGGTGTTCTGTAGCTATGTTTACTGTCTTCTTTTTATCTTTCTGTTGATAAGACTTGTTTGTTTTTTTTCGTTACTTTTCTCACGTTATTCATTACGTTTTCTTCATTCAAGGGCAATAGATTTAGCTGAAATATAATCCCGGGATTCTTTCTTCTCTTTCTTTATTGTCACTTTGTAACACATACGGAAAGGCTCACAACTTACTGCTTTTTTCCGTCCTCTCACCTCATTGGGAAGAACCTGTTTGCACAGCAGTATTATGAGTATAATTTGCTGGATATGTTTTGTTCTGTTCTTTTATGTTATATGAATCGGCACTCACTCCAAAATCATGTTATCTGATGGCCGGGGCTACTTCAGTCGATGCGCCTGTTTTATTTATCCGCCATTTGCTTTGATGTTCCGTTAAGTGCTGTTTTCTGGCGATACCATCTAGAGCAGGGGGGATGTAGTTCACGTTGGTAAGTACACACCTACACGAGCGTGCAATTAACTAGACTGGTGTTAGTGGAAACGTCACAGTTTAGTTCAAGTAATACCTTCATTTGTGGTTTCATAATACTTACCTTCCTGGTGCCGTACATTTTGTTGATTCATTAAGAAATTATGTGTTTTAGATATGGTTTTGCGTCATGCATAATACTTATTGCTTTATGTGACATTTAGTAGTTCTGTAATGCAGTTGCTTTTCTTTTTATTTACATCAGTGTGTGTGTTTGAGGTGTGTGTTTGTGGTGTGTGTTTGTGGTGGTGTGGTGTGTGTGTGTGGTATGTGTGTGGTGTGTGGTGTGTGTGTGGTGTGTGTGTGGTGTGTGTGCGTGGTGTGTGTGTGGTGTGTGTGTGTGTGTGTGGTGTGTGTGTGTGTTTGTGGTGTATGTGTGTGTGTGTGTGTGTGTGTGTGTGTATGGTGTATGTGTGTGTGTGTATGTGTGTTGTGTGTGTGTGTGTGTGTTTGTGTGTGTGTGTGGTGTATGTGTGTGTGTGTGTATGGTGTATGTGTGGTGTGTGTGTGTGTGTGTATGTGTGCGTGCGTTCAGCCCCATCGTTTTGATACGACATTAAATGTCGTCGTAGGATCTCCAACATAAGCTGGAAAGAAAACATTTCAAAGGAACTAAAATATAAGAATACGTGTCGAGGTTTCATAGAAGAATGAAACAAATATATATATAAACAAATAAAGATAAAAAAATAGAAACAAACGGTATGGTTAAAGTTTGTAATAAGATGTAATAAGTGGACAACAAAAACGACGTTTCGGCTCAACAGGAACAAACATACAGCACGTACAAATATGTATTTAAAGAAAAAAAGATAATTAAAAAGTCGAACAAGAATAAAGAATTGAGAGGAAGATCCGAATAAAATCTTCGTTCTAAAATATGATGTGGAAAGAACGGAAGTACGCACGGGGTGTCTGTGTGTGCATAAAAGGTGCGCACACAACACGCAGTAACAGACGGTTCCAAAAAACAATTTTAAGAAAAACACTTTTTGGAAACTTCTGTTGCTGTGTCAGCAGATTTTCACTTGTGTGCGCACTTCTATTCTTTCGACATGAAATCTTACAGGGAAAAATTGTATTCTTATTTTCCAATCATTACCCCTTCTAGTTTGATTTTTTATTATTTTTTTTTTAAATACAAATTTGTGCGCGTGTTGAATGTTTATTCCTGTTGAAGGCATTTGCGCGGAAACGTCGTTATGATTTTTGTTGACCCCTTATTACGCGAAGCTTTGACCATGCCGTGTTTTGTGTGTGTTTTTTTTAATATATTTTTTTTTACATTTCTTGTCACTATTACCATCACTGCAGCTTCGCATTTCGATGTGTTGATGTGCATTTCTTTGTCTTGACCATTTCATAGAAGAAAGCGTTAGAAAATATATTGATCTTGTTCTGACAATCAATGAAGAAAGACCTCCGCACCATGTATTCATGTGGAAACCATCTGATAAAAGAAAACAAAGCAGACCAAGATAGTCGGTACATAGAACAATTACAAGGAAATGCTCAGTAAAGGGACCAAGACCTGCAAGAACTACAAGCAATCGTTCATTGTAAATAAATAATACGTTAGGTCACCTTTGTCTATGTCCCAGGAGATGCGGGAGTACGGGGAAATGAAAGAGCGGACAGGTTGGCTAGCTGCGCTGTCGTCGAGGACGAGCAACCAATGGATCGGGCGGACATCATCAATGCCCTCCGAGATGTGGGAAGAGCTCAGGACTTCGGCAACCACAAATCCACGTCACTTCTTTTTTATAATAGATGAAAGAGATGGGACATAAGATGGGCACAGCTAGAAATGAGAAACTTAGTGGGCGTGTAAGAAGACTTATCAACTAATACAGAACTGGAGTCGTTAGTCGCTGGACACTGCGAGACTTGCTGAGGAGGGGATCTGAGCACCTAAGGACATATAATCAATTCAGAGGAAGATGTATGTTTACAGCACTCGGAAAAAATGACAAATAATCAACAACAACAACAAAAAACAAAGAACAATATATGGACCGAAGCAGGATGGAACCTGTCTTCAGTGGCGCCTTCGATTCATCAACAGTCCATATATTGTTCTTTTGTTTTTATTTCTGTTGTTGATTTTTTGTCATTTTTTTCCGAGTGCTGTAAACATACCTCTTCCTCTGAATTGATTCCCTGAAGTATCGCCTCGGAAGTTTCCCTCTATAATAATATTAATTTATTATTATTTGTCTCCACCTATGGACATGTTCGGAATGCAATGATGATGACCGACAAATATCTCAAATATTACTTCCGTCCTATATGCTGTCTTCGCCTCGAGAGGAAAACGAATAAATGAATGAATGAAGTTAATGATTTTGGCTGTTTCTTAATCTTTTATACTTTCTATTTCTATCTTGTTATAAAACAAAATACTATAGGTAGAAGAAAATACATTCAGTCCTAACTTCACAGAGAAAATAAACACACTGTTTTATAAATATTCCAAACAATAGAAAACAGCTCTGCATCTTTTTTCGTGTTTACAAAAAAAATATTGTGAGTGGTCTAAGGGGAAGATGACGGCATCTGGACAAGAGAGTGCCGAGTTCAAATCCCGCCACAAGCGATTGGAATTATTTTCAATTGGAATTCTTGGTTTACGTTTAACTTAAGCTTTACCCTCCCCCTGATGTCTGGGATGTAAGATACGATGTTCAGCCCTGTCTGGGAAGTGAGATTTGATGTTTAGCCTTGTCTGGGAAGTAAGATACGACGTTTAGCCCTGTCTGGGAAGTAAGATACGATGTTTAGCCCTGTCTGGGAAGGGAGATACGATGTTTAGCCCTGTCTGGGAAGTGAGATACGATGTTAAGCCCTGTCTGGGAAGTGAGGTACGATGTCTAGCCCTGTCTGGGAAGTAAGATACGATGTTTAGCCCTGTCTGGGAAGTGAGATACGATGTTTATCCCTGTCTGGGAAGTGAGATGCGATGTTTAGCCCTGTCTGGGAAGTGAGATGCGATTTTAGCCCTGTCTGGGAAGTGAGATACGATGTTTAGCCCTGTCTGGGAAGTGAGATACGATGGTTAGCCCAGTCTGGGAAATGAGATACGATGTTTAGCCCCGTCTGGGAAGTAAGATACGATGTTTAGCTCTCTCTGGGATGTGAGATCCGATGACAAGCTCTGTCGAATAAGGCAGACACCAGGAGGTCCCGTGTACCCTGCAGATTTGTGGGGGCATGCTTGGGGAAGGGATGGATTACTTACTAACAACAGGAAATATAGATGACAAGAGCGATAGAGGTAGACACAGGAGCAAAATGTTAAATGATTTGATGACGTTATTGAGTTACTGAGTTATTTGTGGGTTATCATTATTGCACTCTGAACTTATCCATAGGTCACTTGTCCTCAAATCCCCTCCTGAACAATTCCCAGTGTCCAGCGACTGACTGTTCTGTGTTGGTTGATAAGTCTTCTTACACGCCCACCAAGTTTCTCGTCTCTGAATATGCCCATATTTATTTCCATTTTTCGTCATAAGGAGAGGCGTGAACTCCTGATTGATGAAGCCCTGTTTCTTTGCCACATCTCGGAGGGCATTGATGACGTCCACCCAAACTATTGGTTGCCCGTCTTCAACGACAGTGCAGTTAGCCAACCTGGCCGCTCTTTCATTTACCTGTAAAACTACATGTCCAGTAAAAGGGGTAGGGTTCGATCCCAATCGACGGCTTCCGGGTTCACTCAGCCTTTAATGGGTACAGGATTTTTTTCTGGGAAAGTGAAGCGGCACGGGCGTAATACTGACCACATTACCCCAAAAATCATGTGCCGAAGGTATGTAAAATTTATGGTCACTAACACCATATTCCCTATACGACACTTGGCGTGACGGGGGCTCTTTTTTTACTCTAACTATTCTCATAAAGAAAAAGCATTTGTTGTCTGCGCTGTCATCCGCCCTTAAAAGACAATTAATTGGGCGTGTATGTGTTAGGTTATAATTTTCAGCAGAACTGAGATGTTTGCGCGTTTCAACAACAACATATCTGTCTTCAGCACGGCATTTTTTAGCATCGGGTTTGCCTTCCCTCTCGATCCCGAAACGTTTCGCCAGATTAGACAGGCTAATTTATTTCTAGGGTTTACCGCGAATAGGTGGAGTAAGGTCTGGATAGTTCTGGTTCTCCGGTCCTTGCGCAAGGGCTCTATCAGCTTTTATTTGCTAACAAATTATATTTTGTTATTGTTCGACGCCTCCGTCCCAATTTTATTAAAAAATCCAAAAGTCATAAAGCAATTGCTGCTTGCTTGCTGCGTTCGCCCGATCACTAGAGGAGTGTACCTCTTCATCATCCGCCCTTAAAAGGACGTTAAGTGGGCGTGTCTGCGTTGTGTTATGGTTTGCAGTAAAACTGTGATATTTTCGCTTTCATACATCCGACTTCAGCATTGGATTTTTGAGTACCGGGTTGTCTTCCCTCTTCGATCCATACTCGTTTGGCCAGACTAGACAGGTTACTTTGTTACTAGAGGCAGCACGGAGACGTGGAGCATGGTCTGGATGGCTCTGGTTCAACGATCCTGGCGCAAACCATCAGTTGTGGGTCGCTGATAACTTCCAGCTCCGGTGCTGTGAGGCGCGCCTTCGCCTCCAAAAAGCAATTGAAACAAAAAAAAACTGGATAACTACACACAGCTTGGGGAGATGGTGCTCGTAAACCCGGGAGGGCCGACCATCTAAGGGCAGAATCCCCCTACAGAAAATCTTCTGCCTTGCAGGAAGATTGGGGACAATCAAAGGCTAAGGAAAGCAAACCTGAATAAAATGCTGGCAGAAATCGGATGCACTGGGCCATTGGCACAGAACACAGTGCAACATTATAACATGTACTCAGTCAGAGTGGATCTAACGGGCTTTAATTACGGTGCTCTGTCTGTGGAGTCCCCCAGGCAGGTGGAGTGCAGGACCCCATGCCTCGAAGGGGTCCACACCGGGCTACTGGTGATTGCCCCCATTACACAGACCTAAGAAGGACAATGTGGTCCACACTTACCTCCCTGGAAGAGAAACTATACGGGGCAACTGAATCACTTAAACAAACAGCTGCCTTCATAAGAGAGTCAGAAATCCTACTCTTAATGAGCCATGATAGCAGCAGAAGAAGAAAAAGAAACGGAAAAAGGGATACCAAATAATGTAGTTCTTCAAAAACTGATGATGTCTATCTTTGGGAGATAACTCTTTTTACACGGTTATACTTTTATGTGGATACCAAAGATGTATGACTTCTATATGGCTATTATACATCACCACGGGGACAAGATTTTAAAAACTGGTCTGCTACACGTTTCTCAACAGGAACATTATGCTACGCCATAATCGATGTTTGATGTCCAAGAATGGATTACCGCCCATGTCTCAAGGGGACGCCACTCGTCATGTATATACATGTTTTTGCAATGCAAATTTTCAGGGTGACTGGTTTGAGTGTCAGAGCTCGCTGTTCTTGTGAATAACGATTCAGGGGGGTTGGGCAAATCACGAGGCTGACTCGAAACTTTTAACACACGTTTTGAAGTTGCAAGTTACAGGAAGTGTGTATTTTACAACCGGAAGTGACATAAAATTGTGTCTTATATAATTATCGGCGTGTAACCCCTAGCACGTGCTGTGTATTTTGAAGCCAGTAAGAAATTCCATCAACGGTAATTAATTATTCTTAAATTATTTTAATAATTATTTTCCAAATACTGTTATTTCGCCAAGAAATTCTACTGTTTCTTTTCTTCTTTTGGCACTTATTTTGCTGTTGTTAATTGGTACAGGACATAATAGTGAAAATAGTTACGTGCAGCCACGTATACAGAGTCCTGAACATTCGAAAAATAAAGTAACAAACCGATGCAGGAACCATAAACGTGGCGTTTTTAGAAGCACATCGAGAGTACTAGGGCAGTTGCAAATAGTAATGAGTGCGTTTTCACTTTTGAACTTCCGGTCACTATGGCAGATAGGCGGTAGGAAACGTTGGGACACTGTCTGAAAAGTATTCCTTGTTTCAGCTTCGTCATATTCCAAGTCCGGGTTTGCTGCCGGAGCTACTGACTTTAGTGTTTAGTGCACACGGTGAGCTGTGCTTTTCATCCGGATGGTGTTTGGATATTCAGATTTCTTACAATGAATGATAATATCGTATAACAAATGATAGTTCTACTGCGTTCACTTTCGGTGCTGATACGCCTTATGTCTTTTGACGTGTGCTGTGTTTGCTACATGGGGACTGCAACTGCCTTTCTTTGTTTGGATATTCGATGAGATATTAATTGGGATGAATCCACTGGCCCGGGCAGTTGAGTCTGTCCTGTTTCAGGCTAAAATCGCTCTGTATGTCTGACCTAGCAAGAGTGATGATACAATTTTTGGGCTTGGGACCTCTTGTGTGTTGAGAGTTTGTATAGCTATGTGGACTTGGGACCTCTTGTGTGTTGAGAGTTTATATGGCTATGTGGACTTGGGACCTCTTGTGTGTTGAGAGTGTGTATGGCTATGTGGACTAGGGACCTCTTGTGTGTTGAGAGTTTGTATGGCTATGTGGAATTGGAACCTCTTGTGTGTTGAGAGTTTGTATGGCTATGTGGAATTGGAACCTCTTGTGTGTTGAGAGTTTGTATGGCTATGTGGACTTGGGACCTCTTGTGTGTTGAGAGTTTGTATGGCTATGTGGACTTGGGACCTCTTGTGTGTTGAGAGTTTGTATGGCAATGTGGACTTGGGACCTCTTGTGTGTTGAGAGTTTGTATGGCTATGTGGACTTGGGAACTCTTGTGTGTTGAGAGTTTGTATGGCTATGTGGACTTGGTAACTCTTGTGTGTTGAGAGTTTATATGGCTATGTGGACTTGGGACCTCTTTTGTGTTCAGAGTGTGTATGGCTTTGTGGACTTTGGACCTCTTGTGTGTTGAGAGTTCGTATGGCTATGTGGGCTTTGGACCTCTTGTGTGTTGAGAGTTTGTATGGCTATGTGGACTTGGGACCTCTTGTGTGTTGAGAGTTCGTATGACTATGTGGACTTGGGACCTCTTGTGTGTTGAGAGTTCGTATGACTATGTGGAGTGCCATTGTCTGTGCTCTAAAATGTGTGCACATTTCTCCGTCTAGAAGAGCGTGTTTTTCTGTCTTTCAACTTCCCTTGGATAAGTTCTACAAATGTCACTGCCACCCTTCCTTCATGCTTCAGTTCTAGATCTATCTGTGAAACCCAGTGTCCATGTACATCTGGGGTATTTTTCCTAGAGCATGAGTGATAGGCATTTTTGTCTCGGAATTGGAGACCATTTATGAAACTTCTAGGATTACTTCGTTTTATCTTTTGACATTTGGACCAGGGCGTGGGGTGATGGCCTCGCACAGATCTTTGTTTGGTTCGCGTGAATGTTATCTGAAGTTTTTCCTTGCAAGATTATCTTGGCTCTTCCTTACGAGTCATTTGTTTGTTGTTCTGTCTTGGAATTTTTGATCCAGTGGGTGATCTTGTAAACCTTACAAATTTTTCAAACTTATGGTTGTGTATTTTCTGCTCTGTGCTAGAGGCTCGATGCATGTCTCAATGTAAATACTCGATGTATCCGTTAGGATTGTAATAAATATAGGACTGCACATATATAACTCCCAAGAAATTTTTTTACTTTATTTTTTTTTCTGTTTTAACAAAATCTCTGTGCACTCCTCCCAATACGGAGCCGCGATAGCTCAGTGGTTAGTGAACTGGACTACAAAGAACAAGGGGTAGGGTTCGATCCCAATCGACGGCTTCCGGGTTCACCCAGCCTTAAATGGGAACCGGATTTTTTTTCTGAGAAAGTAAAGCGGCACGAGCGTAATACCGACCACATTACCCCAAAAATCATGTGCCGAAGGTATACACAATTTATGGTCACTAACACCATATTTTCCTATACGCCGCCACCTGGCGTGACGGGGGTACTTTACTTATCTCTTACTTACTCCTCCCAATACGAGACAGCAGTGAAATCCATGATGGCGCATCGTTTCTGATTCTCTCTTTATCAATTCGGCATTTTCTCATTTCTGGTTTGCTCTGTGGGGATATATAACACCGGAAGATAAATGTCGCTTGTCCAGTGCAGTCGCCACGAGGTGCTCAGGCTTTTATTTCACCACTGATTGAAATTTTTTTTTTTACTCAATTTGAATTTGAACCCGCGTTTTCATGAGTTGAAACCAGAGTAATTATCTCTTCGACCGGCCACCCGTTCTTGCAGTTGGTCCGTGTTGGAGCCTGCTAAAACAGTCTGGTGATTGTGCAGCAAGCTCGCGACATTTAATGTGGGTCGGCTGACTGGCAAGTTCATTCTGAAGTGGAGCAGCTCGGATGATTTACTGGAGCGCGTCACTGAAGCTGTTAACTCGCTGACGACGATTATCATGCAGGGATTCTGACCTGAGCTTGATTAACGCATCGATGTTTGTGGAGTTAACGGCTGGGGTGTACATCGAGTGTGTGAGAGAGTGGGATAGAGAGATGGATAGAAAGAGGAACAGAGAGAGATAGAAAGAAGAAGATAGAGAGATATAGATAGATAGTGAGATCGAGAGAAGGATAGAGAAAGAAAAAGATAGACAGAGATAGAGAGAGATAAAGATAGAACTAGATAGAGATGATGATAGAAATAAAGAGATAGACATAGAGAGATAGAGATAGAATGGAAGGAGATATAGATAGATAGAGAGGTAGAGAGATGGCGAGAGAGAGAAGTTATAGAGAGAAATAGATAAATAGAGAATGAGAGAGGGGATAGATAAGAGAGATAGATAAGTGATATAGATAAAGAGAGATAGTGAGAGGGAGATCGAGAGAGATAGAAAACAGTGAGATATTGAGATAGTGAGAGAGTGAAAGAGAGAAAGAGAGATTTAGTTGATACAACATTAGTCACAAAAATCTAAGAATATTACAATCAAGTTGTGTTTTTATTACTTCTTTTAATCAAGTTGTGTCTTATTGACTTATTGAGTTATTGACTTATTGAGTTATTGACTTATTGAGTTATTGAGTTATTTGCGGGTCATCATCATTACACTCCGAACATGTCCATAGGTGCTCAGATCCCCTCCTCAGCAATTCCCTCAGTGTCCAGCGACTGACGACTCCAGTTCTATGTTGGTTGATAAGTCTTCTTACACGGCCACTAAGTTTCTCATTTCTGGCTGTGCCCATCTTAACTCCATTTCTTTCATCCGAAGAAGTGACGTTGATCTGTGTTTGTCGAAGTCCTGTGCTCTTCCCACATCTCAGAGGGCATTGATGATGTCCGCCCGATCCATTGGTTGCCCGTCCTCAACGACAGCGCAACTAGCCAACCTGTCGCTCTTTCATTTCCCCGTACTCCCGCATGTCCAGGGACATAGACAAAGGTGACCTTACGTATTTTGGATTTTTGCAACGACTCTACCCATTGCATGCGTACAGAGCCCACCTCCACTTTTTTTATCATGCTCATCGAATCACTCATTATACGGCGTGGTTGTAGTCTTGTGACTCTAACCATTTGAATGCCTTGATCACTGCCATCGCCTCCATTGTCATGCTACTCGTGGTCACGACGTATGCACCACTGTCTTCCTTGACTATTCTGCCTGCCGAGCGTGCTGTAAATGCCCATGCACTTCTTTGGTGTCGTCTTACAGATCCGTCTGTATAGATGACTGCATCTTTCTCATCGGTGTTATCGCAGATGAGACCGTTGACCTCAGCATTAACCACGACCGGGTTCTATTCCCTACTTTTCCTGTCGAGTGTGACAATACACGAGAAAGTCCCCTTGAATGACGTAGGCACCGGTATCCACTCCTCACCTACGCTGATATTGGTAAGCCCACAGACCTGTTAGATGACATCTTCTGCTCGTGTCTTATTATTTCGTGAAAACAAATACTGCTTTTTTGCGGACACCCTGAAGCATACAAGAACGGGATAGATAAATAAGAAAGTGAAAGTTTAGAGTATCCACGTAAATGGAATACAGAGAGTGCAGTGAAATGATAGAAATAAAAAGTGGATTCAAAACAAGCAAGAACCTGTGGATTAACCGTAAATTGAATAACGATATTCACGTGGGGACTTAGTGGCATAAAGAGAAAGTAGGAAGATCATCCTTGGTTGAACGAGGGGATGTTTGAGAAGGCTTATAGAGAAGTGTGTTTTGTCGTGTGTATCCAATCGTTGCGATGACTTCTCCCCTATGTGCGGTCTTCGGCTCCCGAGGAAAATGAGAGGACAACAATAGAATCCAAAAGATTCTTTCTCTACGGACAACTGGCAGATGGCAAAAAGACTAAGGGACGCCCAAAAATTCAATTTGTAGACGAGTGTAAACGTGACATGAAGACTCTGAACATAAACCCAGCAGCCTGGGAAGAAATAGGGAGCCGCGATAGCTCAGTGGTTAGTGAACTGGACTACAAAGGACAAGATGTAGGGTTCGATCCCAACTGACGGCTCCCGTTCACCCAGCCTTTAATGGGTACCGGATTTTTTTTCTGGGAAAGTAAAGCAGCACGAGCGTAATACCGACCACATTACCCCAAAAATCATGTGCCGAAGGTCTATAAAATGTATGATCCCTAACACCATATTCCCTATACGCCACATGGCGTGACGGGGGTACTTTACTTTTTTTTCACTGTGAAGAAATAGCTGCAGACCACATTCTTTTGAAACACACTCTAAAGCTCCAACTCAAACAAGAAGTAGACAGAATCATAGAAAAAGAGAATAGACGGCGAAAGAAAAGAAAAAATACAATGTCTTGGGGCGCTTAAATAACCATAGTCAACTGTGACTTACGGGGCTACTACTACTAGACGTTGCTAGCTACACATATCTAGCTCTACCATCGACGGTTCCTTCTCTTATTCTTTATTTACAAATATTCTGCAATATCCAATCTTAACTTCTTATTTACACTTTACTCTTTCTTCTGCTTGTGGGATATGCAGACGAATATTTAGAATAGTAAGAGTTTACAGAAGAATGTTGAGAATACCATGGACAACTAAAACAAATAAAGAGAATGTTCTACAAGAAGCTAGAGCCAACAAGAAAGCTAAATTCTAACATATTATCTATTGACTTTTCAAGCCGTGGCTGGCCCATAGGTCAAAGACCCATATACTCGTTCTCTTTTTCTAAATTTCCCTTCTAGCCGTCTTAATCCCTGCAAAGATCTTTTACCAAATCCCACCATTTGTCTCTGTTCTGTGGAAGCATCTCAGTCTCATTGAGAGAGCCGATTCCTGCTGCATTTGCCACTCTCATCAATGTTCTTCTCAGTGTCTCTATGGGTCGGTTTCTTTTCCTCTTACATGTTGTTTCCCACGTGAGAACTTGCTTTGCTATTCGGTTATTATTTCTTTTCATCACATGTCCAACACATGTCCATCGCCTTTTCATGATTACTGATAATATTAGTACTTCCAACATTAGACAGAAATAATCATATATTAGCTGACATAAAACAACACGATTCAACCATATGACGATGTGCTGACGTAATAATTCCTATTCGGTGAAATGACGTACGGACGTTGACGTCATTTATTGTAGCCTAGATTGGCATTCATTTATTACCTACTCATCATCATCAAGTGCCTGATGACGTAGGTGATCATGTCTCTCCACAATTTTCGATCTCGACAATTATTTATAATTTCTGTTGTTGACCTTCTGGAAAGCCATTCTCGTAAGCTGTGTGGTATTTTTTCTCTTTGCTTCCCTCTGTCTCTTCGTCTCTCAGTTTTTCCTGTTGTTACAATATATAGTTGTTCCAGTTGTTGTCTTCTCATTACGTGGCCAAAAAATGATGATTGTTTCTTCCTAATATTGGAAATTAGCTCTCTTTTTGCTTTGGCCTCTTTCTGAACGTTTTCTTTACTCTTCTTAGATGTCCATGGTATTCTCAACATTCTTCTGTAAAAACCACATTTCTACAGACTCCAGTGATTTTCTTGTCTGTTGTCCTATTGTCCATGATTCACATCCAAATGTTAAGACTGACTCTACATAACTTTTAAGAACTCTTTTTCTTGTTTCGATAGAGGAGGATACCTTAAAGTAAAACAAACCCACTGCCTGAAGGCGAGACTTTTTAGTCAAAGGCAAACGGAGCCAACCGTAAACAAACTGACGGAAGGCAACAGAAAACAATGTCGTAGCTGCTTTGGTTAATCATCGGTCGCTACAAAATGGATAACATGGACAGCTAAGAAGAGTAATGAAAACGTTCTGAAAGACGACAAAACAAAACAGAGCTAATTTCCAATATTACGAAGAAAGCATCATAATTTTTATCCATGAAATGAGAAGAGAAAGGCTGGAATACATTGTGACAGCTAGGAAAATTGAGGACGAAGAGATAGAGGGAAGCAAATAGAAAAAAATACAAGACAGCTTAAGAGAATGACTTGGCAGAAGGTCAACAACAGAAATGATAAATAACTGTCAAAATCGAAAATTTTTGAGAGACATGATCACCAACGCCACCAGGCATGGCACTTGATGCTGATGCTGTCGAGAGCATAACAATTAATATTCTAGAATATTCATATCTTATTTTTATCAGTGTCCTAATTTTGAACCACTGCATTGAAATATAGATCTCACGAATGTGTGGAATGTATTTTCCCCAGAACACATTCACTCTCACATGTGGCAACATTGTTATGATTAAAACTAAAATACTACTTTTAGTTAAAAGCAAACAGCCTTGCCAAATAAAGGTCAAGGTAAAGTACGAGACTTGAACCGGCGTCTTAGCACACGACTTTCACCCATATGTGCTCGGCCGCCTATCCAGAAGTATTCGGAGACTTCTGTATAGTCTCGCTTCAATCATTGAAACTCATGATAAGAGGCGGCATTCCTCACCTTCCCAGAGTAATACCCTTGTACCCATATCTGCCAGCTGCTGGGTCGACCGTGCGAGGTATTTTTTTTTCCAACCACGTATACAATGACCGCTGTTTCCAGCGGGAATCGAACACAGGTTGTCCGAACGTCGGTATCCCAGTGGGGTGGTTTTTCCCAAATAGACCACCGTGGTCCCTAGCTGTGCCAAATGCCTCTCTTAAGAGCAAGATGTCAACTTTGCTAATTTCCAACAAAGAACACAAAGACAATCAAGCACTTCAAATAACAGAAACACTGTCACACCTTAGTGCTCATCACCCATTGGTTTAACGCCACAATCAATAACTTCTCTCATAAAAATAGACCCCACATCTTCATTCCTGCCCTCGTGGCACCCTCGAAGAGAAGATTATTTCCCAACCACTTAAGGTGTCTTTGTCCAGATTTCAGCTCCGGAATACTTGACATTTTTCATGTATGAATCCTTCCAGCATATTGATTGTGTGGACACGTGAATTTGTATCTTTCTATATTTTTGGTGTCTCGTTCTTTTCAAATTCAAATATTACTAGCCAAGAATGACGTAAATAAGAATGAAATATTTAAACAAATTGAATCACTAAATTATTATCTTTTTTCTCCATTTTATATATGTCTCTTCATAACTAGCTTTCTATTTCTCTACTTTTTTTCTTCTATCAGCCCCTAATTCTTTATCTCATAAATTAAATTGTTACATCTATCGATACTTCCTCAAACAATCCTCCTCTTTATATTCTTCTTGTTTATATTCTTTCTCTTTATATCTATTCAGCTGGAATTATGTACGATTGTCGGTCATTCTCCAGATATTTTTTCCAACTTTTATTTGTTAACTTCAATATTTCTTTCAAGTTTTATTTTTTAACTTCTAAATTTATTCCAACATCTATTTTTTAACTTCTATATTTCTTCCAAAATCTATTTTTTAACTTCTATATTTCTTCCAAAATCTATTTTTTAACTTCTATATTCGTTCCAACTTCAATTACTTATTTAACTTCTATACTTCTTCAAACTTTATTTTTTAACTTCTATATTTCTTTCAACAACAATTTCATAACTTCTATACTTCTTCCAACTTCTACTATTACTTATTTAACTTCTATATTTCTTTCAACTTTTATTTTTTAACTTGTATATTTCTTCCAACTTCTGTTACTTACTTAACTTCTATATTTCTTCCAACTTATATTTATTTAACTTCTATATTTCTTCCAAGTTTTATTTTTTAACTTCTGTATTTCTTCCAACTTCTACTATTACTTATTTAACTTCTATATTTCACCAACTTTTATTTTTTAACTTCTATATTTCTTCCAACTTCTATTACTTACTTAAGTTCTATATTTCTTCCAACTTCTATTTATTTAACTTCTATATTTCTTCAAACTTTTATTTCATAACTTCTATATTTCTTCCAACTTTTATTTCATAACTTCTATATTTCTTCCAACTTTTATTTCATAACTTCTATATTTCTTCCAACTTCTATTTATTTAACTTCTATATTTCTTCCAACTTTTATTTCATAACTTCTATATTTCTTCCAACTTCTGTTTATTTAACTTATATATTTCTTCCATTCCATTTTAACTGAAACCATTACCCGAATCGATCCTCCTCCAAATATTTCTTCCTATTTCTATCCAATTAAATTGAGATGTTTAGCACCATCGCTCTTCCTATAGATTTCACTCATTCACCCTCTCAATCACTCACTCTCTCATTCACTCAATCGCCCATTCACTCACACACTCGCTGTTTCACCCACTCTCTGAATTGCGCACTCACACACTGGCTCAATAACTCTCTCTCTCTCTCTCTCTCTCTCTCTCTCTCTCTCTCCTTACCTTTATACCCTTCTTCACAATATTTCTCCCGTTGTCCCCACTGAACATTTGCTCATCCCATTATTCCCTCTACCGACCCAATTGTTTCCCATGCTCATCCCATTTACCCTCCCCCCATTACTAACTGTAACAATTATCATCCACTATCTTCTCTTACTCTTTTCTTACTCACTCTCTCAATCTTTCTCTCCCCATACTCTCCCACATTCCTCCTACAATTATCTAATTCCTCTTCCATTTCTCTCATTTCCTTTTCTTTCTCCTTCGTTTAACCGCTTTCATTATCTCGGTAAAGCTGAAATCATCGGACAGTTATCACCACTATTGTCCAACAAGGAAATAATTCTGGAGGCAAAACGAGCACTCTACAATACAATCTTCATCCCAACGTTTGTGCTACCAATGCCAGACCTGGACCCTAGATGCAAGAACAATAAGAAAAATAACCTCTACTGATATGAAATGTGTTAGACGAATGACAGGAAACAGTCTGAGAGATAAGATCAGAAATGAGGAACTGAGAATAAAGCTAGGAATAGTCCCCACCATAAAATATATAAGGAAACAACAGATAAAATGGTTTGGCCACGTGACAAAGCAGAAAGAAGAAAACACAACACAACGCGCCTTCAACAAACGTTGTGAGAACACCAGACCCAAGGGTCGACCACGAAAAAGATGGATCGATGGAATATTAGAAGCACCAGGAAACATAACAGCAGCAGAGGCGAACAGAAGAGCAAAAGACCGCAAATTATATCTCCCCTCGACACTGAAAGGCAGATGAGGAAGGAAAGCAGAAGAAGATTATCTCGTTCAATCTAACTCACTCTTCCTTTCTTTTTTCCGTATCTTCTCTTACATTATATTTCCCCATTTCATGAACATTCATGATTTCCCCATACAAAGAGTCATATCCCATTCTCAGTCACGCAATTCACATAGGGAGCTCAAGAACGAACGAATTCCTAAAATCCTAAAATTATGACATAGCACTCCTACCATAGAGGATAAACCACTTTTCTTGCTCGACAGGTAAATGATGCATCCTTGTATTTATCATTGATCAAATTACTGATATTAACTCCAAAAAGGAAGATTGTCTTTTGGGAATAGTATAAAAGGCTGCTATATAACTGCTGTGTGTATTTTGTTGTTGTTTCTTTGTACACTTTAAGAATTATTGAGAGGTTAGTCTTTTTATTTTTATATTACAGGGGAATTATGCTACTATCAGTGCCAGGAAAAATACTAAGCAGAATCATTCTAGGGAGACTAAAAGAGGCCATAGAGAAACATTTGAGAGATGAACAAGCAGGTTTTAGGAAGAACAGATCATGTGCTGATCAAATAACTAACTTACGTATAGTAGTTGAACAAAGTTTATAACTACAGTCCCCACTTTATATTGGATTCATAGATTATGAAAAGGTATTTAATAGTTTAGATAGAGGAATGCTTTGCAAGTTACTGAGTCATTACGGAATCCCAATTAAGTTAATTAACCTGATAAAAACAATGTATGGTTATGGTAATGGTTATGGTTATTGTTATGGAAGGCACCGGTATCACTTCTCTTCTTCTCTCTCCTCTTCCTCTTTTACCTCTTCCTCCTCTTCTTCTTCTTCTTCTACTATCCTTCCTCTGCTGCCGTTGGCGTCGAGGGGAGAAACAATTTGCGATTCTTTGCTCTTCTGTTGGCCTCTTCTGATGTTATTCCTCCTAGTGACTCTAGTATTCCCTTTACCCATCTCTTTCTCGGTCTTCCTCTTAATCTGGCATTTTCATAGCGTTTATTTAAGGCTCTTTGAGTCACTGTTAGTTCTTTTTGTCTTGTTATGTGGCCGAACCCATTTATCTGTTGTTTCTTTATGTATTCGATGGCTGGTTCAATTTACCGGTATCACTGCAAGCGAATTAAAATCCATAATTGCTCAACCGCCCGTGCCAGTGGAATCATGCGAATTACTAACGCATCTCCCAAACAAAGAAAGGTAGCGGTAGTCTCCATAATAGCAGTCTCAACACACGCCAAAAGACATAAGGCGAAATCGCACAGAAAGTGAACACTGTGAACTGTTCCTTGCCATACGATATCGTCGTTCATTTTAAACAAAGGGAATATCGAAACACGATCAAAACAGATGAAACACACAGCTCACGGTGTGCACAGAGCACTTAACTCAGTAGCTCCTGCAACAAGCCGGACTTTGATTATGAGGAAACTACAAGAAGGCACATTCTTTCACCTAACCTCACCTTCATTCATTACCATCAACTTTACTCATTACCCTCACCTTCACTCCTTACCCTAGCCTTCCTTCACATACCCTTGCCTTCACTTATTACCATCACCTTCACTCACTACCCTCATATTCCTTCACCTAACGTTACCTTCACTCATTACCCTAATTTTCACTCATTACCCTCACCTTTACTCATTACCATCATCTTCACTCACCACCCTCACATTCCTTTACCTAACCTCACCTTCGTTTATCACCCTCACCTTCACTCATTACCCGCACCTTCACTCACCACCCTCACATTCTTTCACCTAACCTCACCTTCACTCATTACCCTCATCTTCACTCATAACCCTCACCTTTACTCATTACCATCACCTTCACTCACTACCCTCACTTTCCTTTACCTAACCTCACCTTCGTTCATTACCCTCACTTTCACTCATTTCCCTCTCCTTCATTCACCTAACTTCACCTTCATTCATTACCATCACCTTCAGCCACTACTCTCATTACCCTCACCTTCACCCACTACTCTCATCTTCCCTCATTACCATCACCTTCACTCACTACCCTCATATTCCTTCACCTAACGTTACCTTCACTCATTACCCTCATTTTCATTCATTACCCTCACCTGTACTCATTACCATCATCTTCACTCACCACCCTCACATTCCTTTACATAACCTCACCTTCATTTATTACCCTCACCTTTACTCATTACCCGCACCTTCACTCACCACCCTCACATTCTTTCACCTAACCTCACCTTCACTCACCACCCTCATCTTCACTCATTACCATCATCTTCACTCACCACCCTCACATTCCTTTACCTAACCTCACCTTCATTTATTACCCTCACCTTTACTCATTACCCGCACCTTCACTCACCACCCTCACATTCTTTCACCTAACCTCACCTTCACTCATTACCCTCATCTTCACTCATTACCCTCACCTTTACTCATTACCATCACCTTCACTCACTACCCTCACATTCCTTTACCTAATCTCACTTTCGTTCATTACCCTCACCTTCATCCACTACTCTCATTACCCTCACCTTCACCCACTACTCTCATTACCCTCACCTTCAGCCACTACTCACATCTTCCCTCATTACCATCACCTTCACTCACTACCCTCACATTCCTTTACCTAATCTCACTTTCGTTCATTACCCTCACCTTCATCCACTACTCTCATTACCATCACCTTCACCCACTACTCACATCTTCCCTCATTACCCTCACCGTCACCCACTACTCACATCTTCCCTCATTACCCTCACCTTCACCCACTACTCACATCTTCCCTAATTACCCTCACCTTCACCCAACACTCTCAACTTCCCTCATTACCCTCACATTTACTCATTACCATCACCTTCACCCAACACTCTCAACTTCCCTCATTACTATCACCTTCACTCACTACCCTCACATTCCTTTACCTAATCTCACTTTCGTTCATTACCCTCACCTTCAGCCACTACTCTCATTACCCTCACCTTCACCCACTACTCACATCTTCCCTCATTACCCTCACCTTCACCCAACACTCTCAACTTCCCTCATTACCCTCACCTTCACTCACTACCTACACCATATATCACTTAACGTAACCTCACATTCATGCATTACTCTCACCTTCACCCACAACCATCTGTTTCACTAATTACACTCACTTCATCAACAAATCTCACCTTCCCTAATTACACTCACCTTCTCTCATTATCTCCACATTAACTCACTACCCTCACCTTCCCTCATCACCGTCACATTCACTCTTTACCCTAACCTTGACTCACTACCCTCACCTTCCCTCATCACCGTCACATTCACTCTTTACCCTAACCTTGACTCACTACTCTCAGCTTCCCGCATCACCCTCACATTCACTCTTTACCCTAACCTTGACTCACTACTCTCAGCTTCCCTCATTACCCTCACATTCACTCTTTACCCTAACCTTGACTCACTACTCTCAGCTTCCCTCACTACCATCACCTTCACTCATCACCCTCACATTCACTCACTACCCTCACCTTCACTCACTACCTTCACCTTAACTCTTTACCCTTACCTTCATTCACTACTCTCAGCTTCCCTCCTTACCCTCATATTCACTCTTTACCCTAACCTTGACTCACTACTCTCAGCTTCCCTCATTACCCTCACCTTCTATCTTTACCCTAACCTTGACTCACTACTCTCAGCTTCCCTCATTACCCTCACCTTCACTCATCACCCTCACACTCACTCACTACCCTAACCTTCACTCATTACCCTCACCTTCACTCATTACCCTCACCTTCACTCTTTACCCTCACCTTCATCCACCACTCTCAACTTCCCTCATTACCCTCACCTTCACTTACTACTCTCACCATCCCTTATTACCCTCACCTTCACTCAATTACTCTTACCTTCCCTCACTACCCTCACCCTTTTAAGCCACCTGTTTAAAAAAATCACCACCAGAGGTTCTCCATTATATATTACAATATAAACAAAATTAACATCATCTCCTGTTATACGGCTCTTATCTGTAGCTTATCTAACCTATGCCTAAATCCGGCCATGGAGTCGAGGTCTGGGAGTCATTACTCAAGCGGAATCGCCCCTTTTAGAGTATGAAGAGGCTAACTAAAGGGCCGAATATTTCCTTCAGATGCCCCTTCTGGTGATCAGATTCCTGCCCCCGTGCGGCGAAGTGCTGTATAAGGAGATTTCTATAATTAATGTGTTCAACAATTTACACAGACCATGACCTTTTTTTTATAATTTAGTTCATTCTAGACGCATTACTCCAACACACTACAGCCTGTGCTGAACAGCGTTAATCGATGTCATTAAATGTCACTGTTGCTGTTAAATTAATTTCTTTAATGACAACTCATGCAACACCAGCTAAGCTTTTAAAAACGTTCAACTGACGTAAGCACGCTGGTTCTACATGAAGTGGTCGAGGCCAGTAGGCCAAAGTTTGCGCACGGGCATACATTTATCAAGTCTGAAACGGTAATGACAAAGGATGAGCCGACGTGGAGGGTTTAAAGAGAGTACGTTTATGGCCACGTGCACACACACAGTGCGTGGAAGTGAAATGTAAACACATAGAGCATTTGCACCGGGATGTGATTAAAGCACATCATTGTGATTGGCTACTAATATTATCAATTTATTAATGAGACCTTGTTATTCATATAGGGGGCCTCGGTAGCCTAGTTGGAAAAAACCACCCGACTGGGCTGCCGACGTTCGGACAAACCGTGTTCGATTCCCCCTGGAAGCACAGTGAGTTGTACTCGTGGTTGGAGAAAAATACCTCAGCTGCCGACTCAGCCGCTAGCAAAAAATTGGTACCTGGTTAGTACTCTGGGAAGGTGAGGAATGCCGCCTCTCATCGTGAGTGTCGATGCTAGAAGCGGCACTATCCAGAAGTCTTCGAGCACTTCTGGAAAAATACCCCAGCTACCGACTCAGCCACTAGCAAAAAATTGGTACCTTGTTAGTACTCTGCGAAGGTGAGGAATGTCTCCTCTCATCGTGGGTGTCGATGCTAGAAGCGGCACTATCCAGAAGTCTTCGAGCACTTCTGGAAAAATACCCCAGCTACCGACTCAGCCACTAGCAAAAATTTGGTACCTGGTTAGTACTCTGCGAAGGTGAGGAATGCCTTATCTCATCGTGAGTGTCGATGCTTGAAGCGGAACTATCCAAAAGTCTCCGAGCACTTCTGGATAGGGGACGGGGCATATAGGGGTGGACACTCGCATGCTAAGACCCCGAATCAAGTCTTATTCGTAACTTTGCCTTTACTTTTACCAATATCTATTTAATCCGTATGCCACTAGAGGAAGGAGCTAAATATATGCGTGGTTACCTGATCGGTTTATCCTATAGAGTGGAATAATGTTAACATGTTAATTAGGGTTATCACTGACCAAGCAACTTAATGGCATAGACTTTGCTGATGACATAGCTCTCCTATCATATAACCATCAACAGATGCAAGATAAAATGAGCATACTTTATTAGAGATAACAACAGATGGGTCTGAAAACAAATATAGATAACACTAAAACTATGAGAACTAATGCAGTTGGTAATAGCCAAATAACAATAGGAGAAATACTTCTAATAGACGTAAAACCTTACATTTATCTGGACAATAATATAGAGAAAGGTGGAGGAACAGAGAAAGATATCAAAAGTATAAGAGGCATTAGTTGTACTTGGAAACATAGAAATCCAAAGAAATTAGGTTAAATAAAAAAAAAATTAAAATTTTAAACTCCAATGTTAAGTTAGTCTTATTATATGGCTGTGAAACATGGAGAACAAGAAAATTGACAATCATGAAGATACGGACTTTCGTTAATGGATGTTTACGCAGAATAAAAGGATGTAAATGAGAGAACAAAATCACCAACATAGAATTATGGAAATATACCAGTCAAAACAAGAGGCAAAGTGGAATGGCGATCCTTGGTAGCCAACCTTTGACGTGGAGACGGCACTCAATTATTGAATGAAGCAGTCAGATACTAGTGGATAAAGAGGTACAGCGAAGGACAATAGCGCTGTATAGCACACTGCGGAAGCTAAATGAGAGTATTACACAATAGGCCCTTTTTGGAAACCCCAAGGAAAAAGACAAAGAGGAAGACCAAGCTATTCTTGGAAAAGACAGACGGAAGCAGAGATGAAGATGGTGGGGAAGACATGGAATGATCTTAAAAGAATGGCAAGAAGTAGAACGGATTGGAAAGTGTTTCTTGAAGACCTATGCTCCACATGGAGCTGAAATGTAGAAGAAGAGAAGAATATTGAATATCACTTTTCTTTAACCTTTCAACTTGATGTGGAGCTCATGTTTGTAAAAAGTAATCCACTTTGCCTTTATTCTTTTAAATCGCTTCAATTTACCCATCATTCTATTCATCTCTGTTTCCGTCTGTCTTCTTCAAATATATTTTGGACGTTTACTATGTTTCATCGTCGCCACAGATATCTCCGAGCATACCCGTTAAAATGGGACCGACCAATTGTTGTGACGTTTTCAGCATTGCGAGCAGGGGTGGTTGTGGGTAAAATGAGGTCAGCCGTCTATATCTCGAGACGTCTAATGTGTTGGGGTGTTTTCGGAAACCCACTTCAGCGAGCAGGCTCATAGATATCAAGTGGTGACAGTTTCCTCATGTGGGGATTCCAAAAAAAGGGCTATTTGTGTAATACCCTCAGTTGACTTCCGCAGGATGGGCCCTATCCAGCGGCATCATATCAATAGCTCGAGTTAATGCATTTCAGTGAGTGGAAATATTCCCTATCAGTGGGTGGAAATATTCCCTATCAGCAGGTGGAAATATTCCCTATCAGTGGGTGGAAATATATACACTATCAACGGGTGGAAATATTCTCTATCAGTGAGTGGAAATATTCTCTATCAGTGAGTGGAAATATTCTCTATCAGCGAGTGGAAATATTCCCTATCAGTGGGTGGAAATATATACACTATCAACGGGTGGAAATAATCTCTATCAGTGGGTGGAAATATATACACTATCAACGGGTGGAAATATTCTCTATCAGTGGGTGGAAATATATACACTATCAACGGGTGGAAATATTCTCTATCAGTGGGTGGAAATATTCTCTATCAGTGAGTGGAAATATTCTCTATCAGTGAGTGGAAATATTCTCTATCAGTGAGTGGAAATATTCTCTATCAGTGAGTGGAAATATTCTCTATCAGCGAGTGGAAATATTCTCTATCAGTGAGTGGAAATATTCTCTATCAACGGGTGGAAATATTCTCTATCAACGGGTGGAAATATTCTCTATCAACGGGTGGAAATATATACACTATCAGCGAGTGGAAATATTCTCTATCAGTGAGTGGAAATATTCTCTATCAGCGAGTGGAAATATATACACTATCAGCGAGTGGAAATATTCTCTATCAGTGAGTGGAACTATTCTCTATCAGCGAGTGGAAATATTCTCTATCAGCGAGTGGAAATATTCTCTATCAGCGAGTGGCAATATTCTCTATCAGTGAGTGGAAATATTCTCTATCAACGGGTGGAAATATTCCCTACCAGCAGGTGGAAATATATACACTATCAACGGGTGGAAATATATACACTATCAACGGGTAGAAATATATACACTATCAACGGGTGGAAATATTCTCTATCAGCAGGTGGAAATATATACACTATCAACGGGTGGAAATATATACACTATCAGCAGGTGTAAATATATACACTATCAGCAGGTGTAAATATATACACTATCTGCATGTGGAATTATATACACTATCAGCAGGTGGAAATATTCCCTATCAGCAGGTGGAAATATATACACTATCAGCAGGTGGAAATATTCCTTATCAGCAGGTGGAAATATATACACTATCAGCAGGTGGAATTATATACACTATCAGCAGGTGGAAATATTCCTTATCAGCAGGTGTAAATATATACACTATCAGCGGGTGGAATTATATACACTATCAGCAGGTGGAAATATTCCCTATCAGCAGGTGGAAATAGATACACTATCAGCAGGTGGAAATATTCCTTATCAGCAGGTAGAAATATATACACTATTAGCAGGTGGAAATATTCCCTATCAGCAGGTGGAAATATATACACTATCAGCAGGTGGAAATATATACACTATCAGCAGGTGGAAATATATACACTATCAGCAGGTGGAAATATATACACTATCAGCAGGTGGAAATATATACACTATCAGCAGGTGGAAATGTATACACTATCAGCAGGTGTAAATATATACACTATCCGCGGGTGGAAATATTTCCTTTTAGTAGGTGGAAATATTTACACTATCAACTGGTGGAAATATTCCATATAAGTGGATGGAAATATTCCCTATCAGCAGGTGGAAATATATACACTATCAACGGGTGGAAATATTCTATATCAGCTGGTGGAAATATTCCCTATCAGCAGGTGGAAATATATACACTATCAACTGGTGGAAATATTCCATATCAGCGGGTGGAAATATTCTCTATCAGCGGGTGGAAATATTCTCTATCAGCAGGTGGAAAAATATACACTATCAACGGGTAGAAATATTCCATATCAGCGGGTGGAAATATTATATATCTATCTATCTATTGTCCTTTCGAGCCGAAGACGGCACATAGGGCAGAACCACAATCTCAAAAACAGAAACATTCCGTGCCAAAATGGCACATATTGCAGAGATCACTGCTTCTAAAATCTATGGTCTGTTTCCATAACAATGCTTTTTACAATGACAGCTTGTCAAGCTATCGATCAACCTCCTTAGTCGCCTCTTACGACATGCCTGGAAGGTCACAGTGTCACTATTCTTTACATCCCACGTAATGAGGCTCCGGTAACACACGGGAGATTCTATATCAGCGGGTGGAAATATTCTCTATCAGCGGGTGGAAATATTCTCTATCAGCAGGTGGAAATATTCTATATCAGCGGGTGGAAATATTCTATATCAGCGGGTGGAAATATTCTCTATCAGCGGGTGGAAATATATACACTATCAGCGGGTGGAAATATTCTATATCAGCAGGTGGAAATATATACACTATCAGCGGGTGGAAATATTCTCTATCAGCAGGTGGGAATATTCTTTATCATTATGTGGAATTAGTGTATGTATATGCTTTTTTCCTCATCTTCTCTCTGTTTCCACGCAAGGACTAATCTAGGACTTGATGTATGTTGAACAAAGACATCTATGTGTGCCCACCCCTAAAAGGCACGTTGCGGGTGCCCATATACGTCGCTTGATGTTCATAGGTGAGGCGTGCAATTTCACCATTAATCCGAACACATCCGACTTTAGCATGTTCTTTCTAAATTCCGGGTTGCCTTTCCCTCTCGATCTATACACATATGGTCAGACCGGTTGGTTTATGTCAAGGGGCACCCCTGAGAGGTGGAGTGGAATCTGCATGTGTCTGAATCAACGAAACTAGCGCAAGTAGTCATCGATAAGTTGTTGGCCGTTCTAGGCCCTGATGCTGACACGCGTCTTCGTCCCCTATGTATTCAAATATTCGGGATATATATGTGGTTAATACATTTCCGTTTTTGAGAATAATGTATCTCAGTAAGTGTTATTATGTTTGCAGACCTATATATGTTAAAAATGCAATATTACTATCATAGTGCGAGAAAGGGTTGCAGTTTTTAGAACGCATTGAACAAATCATCATCATCAAGTACCATGCCTGCTGGCGTAGGTGATCATGTCTCTCCACAATTTTCGATCTCGACATTTATTTATCATTTCTGTTGTTGACCTTCTGCCAAACCATTCTCTTAAGCTGTCTGGTATTTTTTTCTCTTTGCTTCCCTCTATCTCTTCGTCCCTCATTTTTCCCATTTCTGACAATATATTCCATCTGTTCTCTTCTCATTACATGGCTAAAAATTATGATTGCCTGTCTGATTGAGCAAATAAGAAAGAAAATTTATTAAAATAGATGCTAAAAGAACATAACTGATGACTATATCAAAAGAAAATAGACCCATCAACTTGTAAGATAAATAAAGAAGTACTGAAATATTAACTCTCTCCGTACGGAAGCTTTTTATCAATGCAACGGAAGAGATTTCAGAGACAACAGTTTTCATGATTTTAAGAATCAATCTACATATTTAATTATTTATCTAACACATCACATATTATATATGATAATTTGTAGATAATTGAACAAGGAATTAGGTTTCGCCAATACTAAGATGATACAAGACATATAACAAAAAACTGGTTGAATGACGGTTCACACTAATCAATTTGAGAGTGACGCACTATGCGGTGAAACGTACGCGGTTTAAATCGGCACGACGCAAGGTGCGTCAACACGCACTCAAAGAGATCAAAACAATATTAAATATTCATTCCTTTATTCAATTTCCGCTTGATCCGAAAACGGCAGCTAGGGCGGAAGTCACAGGTCTCCACAATTGAGGGCTTGCTGCTAGTTCATGCAAAGGGGCCTCGGTAGCACGGTTGGGAAAAGAAACCCGGCTAGGCTACCAACGTTCGGACAACCCATGTTCGATTCCGGCTAGAATTAGTGTGGGTTGTACTTGTGGTTGGAAAAAAAAATACCCCCGCGATCGACCCAGCCGCTGGCAAAAATGGGTACTAGGGTAGTACTCTGGGATGGTGAGGAATGCCGCATCACATCGTGAGTTTCGATGCTTGAAGCGACAGTATCCAGAAGTCTCCAAACACTTCTGGATAGGCGGCCGAGCACATATGGGTGAACACTCGCGTGCTAAGATACCGATTCACATCGCGTACTTTACTTTACTTTACTTTACTTTACTTTACTTTACTTTACTTTACTTTACTTTACTTTACTTTACTTTACTTTACTTTACTTTACATTAACTTACTTGTCTTCATTACACGGGAGTACGTGGAAACGAAAGAGCGGACAGGTTGGCTAGCTGCGCTATTGTTGCATTTGGTCAACCAATGGGTCGGGCGGACATATCAATGCCCTCCGAGAAGTGGGAAGGGCCAAGAACTTCGACAACCATGAGTCCACTTCACTCCTTTGGATAAAAGAGATGGAAGATAAGATGGGCATAACCAGAAACGGAAAACTTAGTGGGCGTGTAAGAAGACTAATCAACCAAAACAGAACTGGAGTCGTCACTCGCTGGGCACTGTGGAACTTGCTGTGGAAGGGATCTCAGCACCTATGGACATGTTCGGAGTGCAATGATGACGACCCGCAAATAACTCAATAACTCAATAACTCAAAAACTCCATGACTTCATTGAGATCAACAGTGGAACAGATAAAGACCAATAATGACGGAACTATATCGAAGCGAACAATAGCGAGCTGCGCTAGGAAACGACACCACATAACCCTGTATGTCTTGTTCTTTTTATTTGTGTCTTACGCGTCAAAGTGCGAATGGAATATTCTTTATAGAGATCCGGGATCGTCTTTTTCATCTTTTGTTGTGAAATTTGTTTTGTTATTGATTTGCTGAGGGGTAATATGCGGTGTAATCGTGTTATGTGTCTACACCATTGGATCTGCTTGTGAATCGTTTCCGTTACGTTCTGGAGTCAGTATTTGTGTGCATTCTGTCGTAGATAGAAAGAAGTTCTGTACTGGAACGAGCCTCACATTTATTGAAACGGATGCAAAATGTAAATGTTTATTCTTCTGAACACTAATTTAATATTTTCGTAACTTCGTTATTTTGTTGTAACGAGTTTATAAATTATGTTGTTTGTTGATAATTTTCCGTTATTTTTTATAGCTTTTCTTTATTCATTGTGTTTATTTAATAATTCTTTATTCATTTTTCTATTATCTTTTTTTGGCTTTCAGCATCGGGGTAATTAGAATGATTTGGTCATTGCGGCGTCTCTCACGGCCTTCTCTCGTCGCCGTCTTATTCTGTGCAATTCCCTAAACCGCACTTTGGCACATTTTCAAATAATCTACGTTAGGGTCACTTATTTTTATACATCATTACATGACTTCTCCGTTCTTTGTATTCTCTCTTACCATTTGTCTTGGCCCACATTGTATTCTCTCTTACCATTTATCTTGGCCCACATTGTATTCTCTCTTACCATTTGTCTTGGCCCACATTGTATTCTCTCTTACCATTTGTCTTGGCCCACATTGTATTCTCTCTTACCATTTGTCTTGGCCCACATTTCGATATTCCGATTCTTTACGATGAATGGTGGTATCGTATGTTATGGATAGTTTGGCTGCGTTCACTTTCGGTGCGGTTAGGCCTTATGCCTTTTGGTGTGTGCTGTAACTGCAATGATGGGGACTGCAGCAGCTTTTCTGTGTTTGAATCCTTCAGTGAGATGTTAATTCGAACGATTCCACTGGATCGGGCGGTTGAACAGTTATGGATTTTAAATCGTTTGCAGTGATATCGGGGCCTTCGAATAACTATAACTACTATTATGATAGTATAACTAACATAATATAACACAGCACAATATAGCACAGCATAACATAACTCACATAACATAACACCGCATAACATAACACAAAATAACATAACTAACACAACGCAGCATAAATGTTACACTATAACATATCGAAACACACCGTAACACATGCCATAATAAACATAACAACACAATTTGACATAACAGCATTGCGCAACATAACAAAATATAACAACATATCAGAACATAACACAGCATATCAACATCTTCTTCTTCCTCTTTCCTTCCTCATCTGTCTTTCAGCGCCGAGGGGAGATTTAATTTTCGGTCTCTTGCTCTTCTGTTCATATTTCATCGATCCATCTTTTTCGTGGTCGACCCTAGGGTCTGGTGTTCTCACAACGTTTGTTGAATGCTCGTTGTGTTGTGTTTTGATCTTTCTGCCTTGTCACGCAAAGTAAAAAAAAGTAAAGTACCCCCGTCACGCCAAGTGGCGCATAGGGAAATATGGTGTTAGTGACCCTATATTTTACAGACCTTCAGCACATGATTTTTGGGGTAATGTGGTCAGTATTACGCCCGTGCTGCTTTACTTTCCCAGAAAAAAATCCGGTATCCATTTAAGGCTGGATGAACCCGGAAGCCGTCGGTTGGGATCGAACCCTACTCCTTGTACGTGGTAGTCCAGTTCACTAACCACTGAGCTATCGCGGCTCCCTGCCTTGTCACGGCCAAACAATTTTATCTGTTGTTTCCTTATATATTCTACGGCGGTTGCTATTCCTAGCTTTTTTCTCAGTTCTTCATTTCTGATCTTATCTCTCAGACTGTTTCCTGTCATTCGTCTAACACATTTCATCTCAGTAGAGGTTATTTTTCTTATTGTTCTTGCATCTAGGGTCCAGGTCCGGCATTGGTAGCATACGTTGGGATGAGCATAACAACACAGTATAGAAAAACATAACACACACGATAGCACAGCATATCATAACAAAAGAACATATGGCATAATATAACATAGCCAGCTGTGATCTGATCAAGACTGGCAAGCAAGAACCAAAACCAACAATTAACCGAACATTAATTCGGGCGTATCTGCCTTTATCTAATTACAAATATACTCTTTTTAATTCTCTAATGAAAAAAAAAAAAAAAAAAAAAAAAAAAAAAAAATGGCAGAACCACGTGCTTTGGAATCAGATGCCAGTGCCTGGTCATCTATCAGCAATACACGCGTCCCAGTTTACTGCTGAGGCTTATCAGTAATGTCAATCACATCGATTCTTTGGCGAACATTAGAGGGACACCCTGTAGCATTTTTTTGGAAGATGGGAGCGCGATGACATTTAGAGTTTTATAATTAAAGCTATTCCTGTGAATGTCACGTGAGTAGGGCTTTGAAATGTGTGGCGTAATTAGCATTATGTGGCATGCTGACTATTGTTTCTTCCTGTGAACAGACGTAAAGTTGAAATTAAAGTGTATATATATATATATATATTTAGTTTTACAGAAGAATGTTGAGAATACCATGGACATCTAAGAAGAGTAATTAAAAACCTTCTGAAAGAAGCCAAAGCAAAAAGAGATCTAATTTCCAATATTAGGAAGAAACAATCATCATTTTTTGGCCATGCATTGGGAAGGTGACAGATGGAATATATTGTAACAACTGAAAAATTGAGTGACGAAGAGATAGAGGGAAGCAAAGAGAAACGATAACAGACAGCTTAAGAGAATGACTTGGCAGAAGGTCAACAACGGAATTGAAAAATAGCTGTCGCGATCGAAAGTTGTGGAGAGACATGATCGCCTACGACTTAAACTTAAACACGAACTAAACTAAACTAAACTAAACTAAACTAAACTAAACTAAACTAAACTAAACTAAACTAAACTAAACTAAACTAAACTAAATTGTAACACATTAATTTAAAATGACCATCCTCTTATGTCTCCACATCGACAGGTGGTCCAATTTACCCTTTTTCTGACCGTGATGGTACGCAACAAAGAAACAAAGCGACGGTGCAACAAAGCAACAGTAAATTCAACAACGAATTAAAATAAATAAAGTATATTAAATATAAAAAAATGAGCCGCGATAGCTCAGTGGTTAGTGAACTGGACTACCACGGACAAGGGGTAGGGTCGATCCAAACCGACGGCTTCCGGGTTCACCCAGCCTTAAATGGGTACCGGATTTTTCTGGGAAAGTAAAGCAGCACGGGCGTAATACTGACCACATTACCCCAAAAATCATGTGCTGAAGGTCTGTAAAATATAGGGTCACTAACACCATATTTCCCTATACGCCACTTCGCGTGACGGGGGTACTTTACTTACTTTTTTACTTTGTATCATTGAGCTCCCAACGTGTCCATAGTTGCTCAGATCCCCTTCTCAACATATCCCGCAGCGTCTAGCGACTGGCGACTCTGCATTTAAAAGAGAATTCAATCCAAATAACATTTAAACTTTACATTTGTAAATATCAACGGCCAAGTTGATAGAATCAAGATGCAACAAAGCGTGTCAAATCTTGGGCAGTTATCACCACTATTGTCCAACAAAGAAATAACTCTGGAGGCAAAACGAGCACTATACAGTGCAATCTTCATCCCAACGTTGTGCTACCAATGCCAGACATGGATCCTAGATACAAGAACAATAAGTAAAAGAGATGAAATGTGTTAGACGAATGACAGGAAACATCCTGAGATACAAGATCAGAAATGAAGAACTGAGAAAAAGCTAGGAATAGCCCCCGCCATAGAATATATTTAAAAAAAAAACAACAGATAAAATGGTTTAGCCACGTGACAAGTAGAATGATCAAAACACAACACAAAGAGCCTTCAACAAACGTTTTGAGAACACCAGACCCAAGGGTCGACCACGAAAAAGATGGATCGATTGAATATAAGAAGCACTAGGAAACATAACACAGCCGAGGCGAACAGACCGCAAATTATATCTCCCCTCGACGCTGAAAGGCAGATGAGAAGGAAAGAAGAAGTAGAAGAACGGCCACGTTTACTAAAACTCGCCATTTCTATGTCAAATCTCCCATCCCTCATAATTTCTGATCTATCATACACTATCTTATCTTACAGAAATGCGTGTTTATTTACGTCACAGCGGTGAGGTGCTGGTAATAGAAGACTTTCATTGAAACAAAAAATACTGCCCTTATCGAAGACAAATATTCGACCGAGGATTGCGCTGTTCGACATTGACCGAAACGACGATTCATCATCATCATTGAGTGCTGTCTCCGCATCGAAGGTTGGCTAACAGTGATCGCCATTCCACTCTGTCTCTTGCTTTGATGGTGCAGATTGTCATAGGTTGACTTGTCCATCTTTTGATGTTACTCGTCCATGTTAGTCTTGGTCTGCCTCTGCCTCAATGATGATGATGAGGCTGTCGTGTCTTTTAACATGGCACAACAATTTCATTTGTCTTGTTCCAATTGTATTTAGTAGTTCTCTTTTTTTATATGTTGTTTTAAAACTTCCTCGTTTGTTTTCTGTTTTCTTTCCGTCTAATTCTACCAGTTCTTCTATAAATCTATATTTCAAAGGCTTCAATTTTCTGTTCTGTTTTTTTGTTTAATTTCCATGTTTCTGCACCATAGAGGAATATTGAGACGATGTAACATTTTGCTATTCTTAGTTTTAGCCCTTGTGTTATTTGTTTTGATGTCAGTATATTTTTCATGGCATTAAAATTACTTTTTGCCGTTCATATTCTTTTGTTTATTTCAGGTGCGACCATTACAAATGACAAATGTTAAAATGTGGTTAAAGATAAAGAATAACAAAATACATTCCTTTCGACTATAAAAATTAATCAAAATCATTTAGACTCCTTTTTCGAGCATAGGCCACGGAGAGGGTCTCAATATCCATCCATATTATTGGCCATTTTCTCTACTTGTTTCAACCAAAGTGTTCTAGGAGATTTTCATGACTTCTCCTTCGCACGTGTTCTTAGTATTCTTCTACCCTGTGGGTTCCATGACAGTGCCTCTCTTGTTCTGATAAGATCGGCTATTTGAAATGCCGGAACTTCTCTCGACTAACGGTGTAGAGAGATGTAATCACTTTGAAGTGTAACTGGTCATGTGAAGAAGGCGATGTAGCTAATCACATATTGAGATAAGCACAGTTAGAAAATATACACAATATTAAATATGACGCGGGGGCTGATACAGAACATGTAAAATATCGACATACTCCCGGAGTGCAATGATGATGACCCGCAAAAAACTCAATAACTCAATAACTCAATGTAAAATAAACATGAAAATACCTTAACATAACAGTGCCTATTTTTAACATTTCTTGTTTTGGACTTGATGAAGGCTTTTGTCGAAATGTCGAAGTTTGTCTCTTCTGTCTATAAATTTTGATGCTCTGATGCCATTATATGTTTATTTTACATTAGTACTAGGAAACATTTTATACAGAGCTTCGTAGAAGGAGGCAATCTGACCATCAGAAGGTGACCCCGACGAGCAAGAGTTTCGGCCCTTTAGATTCTTGACAGTCTAAGGGAGGTTGGCCCGCCTGGGTCATGACTCCCAGACGTCGACCTACTGCTGCATTGACTCTAAAGTAAAAGTAAAGTATCCCCGTCACGCCAAGTGGCGTATAGGGAATATGGTGTTATCACATCATCATCATCATCATCATCATCGAGTGCCATCTCCGCAACGAAGGTTGGCTACCATGGAGCGCCATTCTGCTCTGTCTCATGCTTTGATGGTGCAGGTTGTCATAGGCTGATTTGTCCATCTTTTGATGTTACTCGTCCATGTTAGTCTTGGTCTGCCTCTGCCTCTTTTACCTTGTATTTTCCCCTCCAGGATTACTTTTAGTAAGCTGTTGTGTCTTTTAACATGGCCCAAAAATCGCATTTGTCTTGTTTGAATTGTGTTTGTAGTAGTTCTCTTTTCATTTTTAGTTGTTTTAAGACTTCATCGTTTGTTTTCTTTTCCTTCCATCCAATTCTACCTATTCTTCTAAAAATCCACATTTCAAAGGCTTCAATTCTCTGTTCTGTTTTCTTGTCTAATGTCCATGTTTCTGCACCATATAGGAATATTGAGAAGACTTAACATTTTGCCATTCTCAGTTTTAGCCCTGGTGTTATTTGTTTTGATGTTAGTATGTTCTTCATGACATTAAAATTACTTTTTGCCATTCCTATTCTTTTGTTTATTTCAGTTGTACATTTTCCATCACTGGTTATAGTATGTCCAAGGTAGTTGTAGTTCTGAACTGTCTCCAGGTCTATTCCTTTAATGTTGATATCCATTTGTGGATTTTGAGTATTTCCTTTGTTTATGATCATAGTTTTAGTCTTTTTGATATTTATATCTAGTCCACATTTTTTTGCATATCATGTTTATTTCATTAAATATGATGTTAGTGACAATCAATTTTACAGACTTTCAGCACATTAGTTTCAGGATAATGTGGTCGGTATTACGCCCGCACCGATTTACTTCCCCCCAAAAATCCCGTACTCATATAAGGCTGGGTGAACCGGACCGTCGGTTGGGATCGAATCCTACCGCATGTCCTTTGTAGTCCAGTTCACTAACCACTGAGCTATCGCGGCTCCCATTGACTCTAAAGCTTACAATATATATTCGGCACAAAATAACTACACTTTCTCTACGCAACACTTCTGTTGGAATCTATGGTCTCTACCAGCGTATGTATAGACTGATGGGTCTGTGCAGCAGAGCAAGAAGTCAGGATGTGGTTTCTCAGGTTAGAAATCAATTACCAACTGCAGAAAAGCACGGAAAATAATTGCAACGACCGCTGGTACACGAGCGCTGACTAAGGCCGAATTTGCAACTCTCAAGGAAGGCTCAATATACGTTCAAATGATGTACTTCCGGTACAGAACCGTTGTTTCCGGTTTGAATAAATGGCGTATGTAGAAGCCTCGTCTTTCTACTGAACAGATGGATTCTGGTCTACTCACCGGATGTTGTATCGACAAATCTTCATGGTTGATGAAATAGGTACCGTGTCTTTTTTTATCTGAGAAACGAGACGGTCTGATGTGATAAACGTCATCCACATTAAATTGTCTTTGATCATTGAAACATGCGGTAATTGCGGTGTCAGAATCATGAGACAAAAGGCGCAGGAGAAAGGGGAAAAGTTAAATACAGCAATTGTGTTTGTTTTATTCTGTGGTCGTTCTATGTATCCAATATTTGTAGATTCTGTCATGAGATAGTGAGAATAAAAAAAAATATAACTACCACCCAGATAAAATGTGTTAATCGATTTTAGGAACAAGTCTGAGAGATAAGATCTACAATGAAGAAGTGAGAAAAAAAATCTACAAGAAATTCACATCATAAAGCACATAAAGAAACAACAAATAAAATATTTTTGGCCACGCGATAAGACATTAATCATCAAGTACTGGGCCTGCTGGCGTAGGTGATTATGTCTCTCCACAACTTTCAATCTCGACAGTTATTTATCATTTCTGTTGTTGACCTTCTGCCAAGCCATTGTCTTAAGTTGTCTGGTATTTTTTCTCTTTGCTTTCCTCTATCTCTTCGTCCTTCAATTTTCCCAGTTGTCACAATATATTCCAGCAGTTATCTTCTCATTACATGGCCAACAAATTATGATTGTTTCGTCCTAATATTGGAAATTACCTCTCTTTTTGCTTTGGCCTTTTTCAGAACGTTTGCATTACTCTTCTTCGATGTCCATGGTACTCTCAACATTCTTCTGGAAAACCACATTTCTACAGCCTCCATAGATTTTCTTGTCTGTTGTCCTATTATACATGATTTACATACACATGTTAAGACTGGCTCTACATAACATTTAAGAACGTTATTTTTATATATTCCCAATACGTCATGAATTGGGCGTATCAGGGTTCTTTGCTTCTTCTTCTTCTCTTTAGGACTCAACCCTGTACACTTAATAGCTGTACCAAACTAAATACAAGGTGACGTTAACTCACAAACCAACTAATCAAATTCACAATTGCACTAGTAAAAAAAAAATAGTGTACCCCCGTCACGCCAAATGGCGTATAGGGAATATGGTGTTAGTCACCATAAATTTTACAGAACTTCGGCACATGATTTTAGGGTAATGTGGTCGGAATTACGCCCGTGCCGCTATACTTTCCCAGAAAAAAAAATCCGGTACCCATTAAAGGCTGGGTGAACCGGAGCCAGCTATTGGGATCGAACCCTATCTCTTGTCCTTTGTAGTCCAGTACACTAACCAGTGAGCTATCGCGGCTCTCTTCTCATTGCACTAGTCTAGTTATTATCTTTGGCATCGTTAAGTTTCGGATCACTTCCTGTGTCAAACTGTAATTTAATTACTTTCGTTACATCTTGAAATGTGCCATGAATTCACTGACCGTTGTTTATGTTTATGTTCGTTTGTTTGTGTTTACTAAACATTTTACTGGGTGATTAATGTGTTGGGATACTTTGAGATAGTCAATGAGCTGGAAAGAGAATCAATTCTTTCTCTGTGGGAATCAGGACTTTTGTTGTTGTTGTTGTTGTTTTGTTGTTGTTGTTGTTGTTGGTTGTGTACTGAAAGTACACGATTATTTAACAGTGATACTTTGGTTGATTTTCTGAGTTTCTTTCTCTCCATAAATGTAACATACCCTTGTTTCTTATGTTACTTTCAAAGTGACTAAACAATCTTGTGAAACTGCTTGCTCTCGAGGCAAGACGCCGGTCTCGGGATAGAGAGGTTGTGAGTTCAAATCCCGGCTCCACTAGTAGGATTTTTATTGATGATTTCTCTTTGTGGCAACCACCCCTAGTTTCAGCAGCGAGGCCCCGCTTGAAATGGCAATTACTCATCGACGGAAAAACAAAACTTGTATCTCCGAAATCGAAGTTATCGGCCTCTGCGGCGAGGGACTCCTGTGCACACTGTTGCCAGAGAAAAGCGGATTCATTAATTAATGCGTATTGAACTTATTGTGGTTAGTTTCGATCCCAATCAACGGTTTCTAGGTTCACCCAGCCTTAAATGGAAGTCGTTATTTTTATTTGTTTTGGGAAAAGTATAACAACATTGGCGTAGTATTGACCATGCTACCCCTAAATGTGTCCATATGACCAAATTATGCAGGTACAGACATCATTATCTCTATACGTCATATCCGAGACGTGTCGAGGGCGTATATCTATCCACTCGAAACTGTTAGAATAACCATTAATGCGAGTTTTTTTGTTATTCTACTACACACATGTCATTCAATTATTAACATAATTAGCCATTGGAGTAACTGTTGGTATTATAGTATCCAAAAAATATTGGTTAGTATGGTTTTGGAAGGGTCCGGTACCACTGCAAACGAATTAAAATCCATAATTACTCAACCGCTGGTGCCAGTGAAATCATCCGAATTAAAACTCATCTCATTGAATGATTAAAACAAAGAAAGACAGCTGCAGTCACCATGATAGCAGCTACAGCACACGCCAAAAGACATAAGGCATAACCACACCGAAAGTGAACGCAGCTGAACTGTCCTTCGTCATACGATATCATCATTCATCGTAAGAAATCGGAATATCGAAACACGAACAAAACGGATGAAACGCACAGCTCACGGTGTGCACAGAGCACTTAACTCATTAGCTCCAGCAAGTCCGCACTACTTTCCGCAGATAGCAAGTAGCCTGCTTCTTCTCGTCTGTAAAGATAGCCAAAGGAGTATGTATTTCCATATACATATGATCTGTTAGAGGTAGGCACCTTCTGGGCTGACCAGCGTGCAGTAACGTCAGTTCATCTAAAGAACAAGTCACCTAGTTAATTAACTACCTAATTAATGAGCTAAATAAGTAATTAACTTAGGTATCAACTAAAATAAATAATTATTTAGCACAAGTAATAGCGAATTATCTTAGTGATTGTATAATTTTACAGACCTTCAGCACATGACTTGTGGGGTAATGTGGTCAGTATTACGCCCGTGCCACTTAACCCAGAAAAAAATCCGGTACCCATTTAAGGCTGGGTATACCCGGAAGCAGTCAGTTGGGATCGAACCCTACCTCTTGTCCTTTGTAGTCCAGTTCACTCACTAACCACTGAGATATCGCGGCTCCCAACTATAAGTTATTTACACACTTACTAAATAACTAACTGAATAACTAATTAACTAACTTACTAAAAAATTAAATAAATAATACAGTACATAATATTGAAATTAAATAATTCATCACTAGCTCTCTTCCCTATAGAATATTCATCTCAAGACCAATCTTCAATTCAGAAGAAGGTCCCTCAGAACTTTACCGCGATCTGTTTATTTCTCTTTATTTGTTCTATGCAACCATTTACCTATGCCTTATGTCTTTTGGCGTCTGCTGTAGCTGCTATCATGGCCTAATTACATCAGATGGGAGATGCACCACAGAAATAAAAAGGAGAAAAGTTCAGGCCAAAATAGCATTTCAGAAAATCTCTCTCTCTCTGCGATCAGGACCCAATCAGAGTAGGATTCAAGCTCCTCACATGAACTCAGCTGTCCGGTTAGGTGTGTTACAAACAGAACATCACAATTAGAGTCTGCCAGATCCACTCTGATTGAACACCCGTTAAAAACGTTGCACTGTGTTCTGCGCCAGTGGCCCAGTGCATCCGATTTCAGCCAGCATTTTATTCAGGTTTGCTTTCCCTAGCCTTTGATTGTCCCCAATCTTCCTGCAAGGCAGCAGGTGATCTTTTCTGTAGGGGGATTCTGCCCTTAGATGGTCGGCCCTCCCAGGTTTAGGAGCACCATCTGCCCGAGTCACTAGAGGTGACTAACACAGACATGCACACACAAAGATATGAGAAGTGACAAACACATACATGCACATAGCGATACGAGGCATGACTAACACTGACATACATCAAGATATATGACACATGACTAACATAAACATACACATAAAGATATGAGATATGACTGACATAGAATGCACCCACAAAGAAATTACACATGTCTAACATAGACATGCACACAAAGATATGAGATATGACCAACATAGATAGGCACACACAATGATATGAGATGTGACTAGCATAGCCGTGCAAACACAAGGATATGAGATGTGACATACACAGACATGCACACACAAAGATATGAGATATGACTAACATAAACATACACACAGAGATATGAGATATCACTAGCCCAAAAACAAAGATATGACATATGACTAACACAGATACACACTAAGATATGAGATATGACTAAACACATACACACTTAAAGATATGAGACATGATTAACACGGACACTCCATGATATGAGATATGACTAACATGACACACACCAAGATATGAGCCATGGCCAGCACACACACACACACACAAGCCAAGATATGAGCCTTGGCTAGCAATGAAATACACCAAGAAATGAACCATGTCCAGCACAGAAAGAAAATATCATCCAGTACACATTAAGGTATCCATATGCTTGGGTTTGTTGTTGTCGGCAGACTTTTCTTAACGTGGGAATCATCGAATTAAGAGACGCCGGCCCCCATGAACTGTCAACAGATATCGTCCAAACAATTGTACGGATATTTGAGAGTGCAGTCTGACCCGTAGAACGTTCCCTTGCATGAACAGATCCCGGCCGACTGTTCACAGGTGTCGTTGAAACAGTGGTCAGGACATTTGAGAGTGCAGTCTGGCCCGTAGTACGCTTTCTTGCGCGTACAGTCTGCTCTTTCTGTGTCACATATGATGTCACAGCCATCAGAACACGTCTGTTCGCACTGTAGCCCAAAATTACCATCAGGACAAGTGTCATCACAGGTATAGCCAGGATGTTTGCAATGTTGGCATTTTCTGGATTTTCCTCACATAAAGAACTGACACTAAGACAAGACCCGGAGCAGTCGTGTCCATAGATCTCATGTGAACAGTTGCCGTGACACGTACCGATGATGACGTGCAGCCTTTGCTACTCCCACCACACACTGTACAAAACGACCAAGAATGCCCGTCCAGACAATAGATGTCTGTAAATGTTTGCACCTCACACACTGTCAGTGCACTCTCGTCCTGCGAAAAGGTCGGTGAGAACTCAAACTTACTGTGTGCCATTGTCGCTTGTATGGTGACTACAATAGTGTTCACAGAAATATTGGGGTATGATATATCATTATACTGGAACACTACACCGCCACTGTCAGAGAAAGCCTTTGGAGTGTCATTCTTTACCCGAATCATAGTGCTAGCTCGATGATAAATTCGAATGGTGTGAGTCTTCTGGGACGTGTCAAAGTTAAGATACCAGTAAACAGAATTGGTTCCACTTCTCAATTGTGTGTGTGTGTGCAGTCATTGTCATAAAGATTGGTCTTTGTTTTGCCATTAACTGCGGCCTCTGGTCCACACCCGTCCACTGTATTAACAAGCATTAAATGTGTCAGTCTAGTTTGCGTTCTGTTTGAGAGCCACATTCCGACCCCCGCCAATGTAGATGGAGCAGATATTTGCAACTATCGCCCCTTCAATCCGTAGCATGTTGATTAGACCATGAAACTGTCCGGATCTGTAGGTCCAGATCCCTAGGCGTATTTGCAAACTAGATCAAAGTACTGACACTGGGGTCCGAAACGCTCTCGACGACAACTGTCACCGTTTGTGCATGTCCCTGTAGCCCTGTCACAAACTGAGCGATTTTAGCAGTGACACTGCAACGCACAATTTGCCCCGAACCAACCATCTACACAAGTTAGGCAGTTAGGTCATTAGCTTCCAATGTCGCAAACAAAGCCAGCAGAACAAAGACTTGATCTACATCGGTGGTTAACGAAATGTGCACAAACAATTATTTCAAACCCGTGGTTACAATTCTAACAATCCGCCAACTCGCTGAGACAACAGACAGCGCGATGTTCAAGATCAGCATTGTATACACCACGGCTAGAACTCGGACGAACTTCCATCTTCATTTCAGAAAATGACAAATACCTTATGCAACAAAACTATGTCAATAAAAATGAGAAAGAGAGTTCATCGGTGCTATATAGAACAAATTCTGACCTATGGAAGCGAATCATGGACAGTAGACAAACAAATGAAAAGACGATGCCACAGAGATGGGATTTCTCAAAAGAATGTTGAAAGTTCCCTGGACAGATAACAAGACCAATGAGGAAGTTCTCAAAGAGGCCAACACAAAAAGGGAGCTCTTAAAAAAACATCAGAAAGAAACAATCAACATTTTTCGGGCACATCATGAGAAGAGGAAAGTTGGAATACTTGGTTAAAACTGGCAAAATAAAAGGAAAGAGAGATCGTGGACGACAAAGAGAGAAAATACTGGATAGCTTGGTGTCATGGCATGGAAAACGGTCAACAACAGAACTGATACGATGCACTGTAGATAGAAGATTGTGGAAGGACATGATCGCCTACGCCAACCGGCAGGGTACATGATGATGATGACCATTTACCATCATGGACTTCTCTTGGACCCTACTCTCTCAAGCTTCTACTGATACAAAATTGATGAGAAAAATAGCTTCAAGTTCCTCCAATTCCAGGGGATTCTGGGAAAACTCTTGGTTAAATTATATTTCCATTTGTCCCGACTGAGAGAGAAGCCCCTTGAGGCGAGCAACTTCAGCCATCTGTATAATGTTGTTAAGTTTAAGAATTGCAAAGATCAATCTTCAACTTTTAAAACTGTCATGATTGATTCCTAATGGCGGGAGGTAACGTTGCTCACATTACCTCGATACAGCATTCAACATTAGTTGCAATCGATCTTTTACGTTATCGATTAAATGATTTATTAAAAAAGAAAATTAAAGCTTTTGCTGCGATAAGCCATTGGCTAATGACCTAGTATTTTGAAGCTAAAATGGTGGATTCGATCTTTCTCGACGATTTCTAGCCTCACGTGTCTGTAAATAGGTACCATAGGATTTTTATTTTTTTTAAAGAAATACGGAACTGGTGTAGTTCATGGGTAACGGTAAGAAATATAGTCATCAAGTACCGGGCCTGCTGGCGTAGGTGATCATGTCTCTCCATTACTTTCGATCTCGACAGTTATTTATCATTTCTGTTGTTGACCTTCTGCCAAGCCATTGTCTTAAGCTGTCTGGTATTTTTTCTCTTTACTTCCCTCCATCTCTTTGTCCCTCAATTTTCCCAGTTGTTACAATATATTCCAGTTGTTCTCTTCTCATTACATGGCCAAAAAAATGATGATTGTTTCTTTTGTTTTGGCCTCTTTCAGAACATTTTCATTACTCTTCTTAACTGTCCATGGCATTCTCAAAATTCTTCTGTAAAACCACATTTCTACAGACTCCAGTGATTTCTTGTCTGTTGTCCTATTGTCAATGATTCACATCCATATGTTAAGACTGGCTCTATATAACGTTTAAGAACTCTTTTTCTTATTTCTATTGTCAAAAATGAATTGCATAGTATCTTCCACATTTTTTGGTAAGCTGCTTTTGCCTGAGCCATTCTGCATCTCACCTCTGTTGTACATCTACCATCTCACCTCTGTTGTACATCTACCATCTCACCTCTGTTGTACATCTACCATCTCACCTCTGTTGTACATCTTCCGTCTGAAGTTAACAAAGTTCCCATATGTACGAAACATGGACAACATATTTTCAATGCTTCACGCGGCGTCATTTTAAAGCAGAGTTTAAATGGAGGAACAGGGGGGCAGAAGGAAATGAAGACGACCTAGAGAAACACTGAACCGAACACTGAAGAGCGTGGCTTCAACAGGAGCATCAGCTCCCAGGCTGAGTTTAAGAGACTTGCCTAGAATAGGAACTTGTGGCGGTATACCATGCGGATCCTTTGCAAACTCTGACGCTTAAATGTAAAGAAGTTCGGTTAAGGAGAGTCGAGGACTTTTGTTCTATGTATCTCTTTGTTCCAACACAAAACGGGGGGCTCCTAAACAACATCAGAAAGAAACAATCAACATTTTTCGGGCACATCATGAGAATAGGAGAGTTGGAATACTTGGTTACAACTGGCAAAATAAAAGGAAAGAGATATCGCGGACGACAAAGAGAGAAAATACTAGACAGCTAGGTGTCATGGCAGGGAAAACAGTCAACAACAGAACTGCTACGATGCACTTAGAAGATTGTGGAAGGACATGATCGCCTACGCTAACCGGTATGGCACATGATGATGATGGCCACTTCGCTTGAAAAGGTAATGAAAAGGTAATTAAAAGGTAATGAAAAGGTAATGAAAAGCTAGAATATTGAATGGGTGGTTTAATGTTTAGTTGTCGTAGAGAGTTGAGCATCGGCGTGGATTTGACAAGTAACTGACTATAGGTCGTCTGCGTAGTCACGTGTCTTATTATTAGTTCGTTATTACTACTTAGATAATTGATGATTCATCAGAATAAATCTCACCTGATCCAGTATGTCTCATTTCACACAGTCCCAATAAATTTAAACCCATTATTTTCATTTCCTGTTTGATGTTTTCCGGTTATCCCTTTTTCTTGAGGGTTCTTGTGTTCCAAGTTCCTATTTTCAGGAGTTTGTTTTATCTTTATCTTGCTGATTGTAGCTTTATAACAATCAGGTATCACCTGTAACAAATGATGTCACGTACCGAACGAGGGCATTCCATTGGAATCCCCATTAACGTTGTTGTCAATAATTATATTATTGTGGCGACCCATGATTATACAAAGAAGTTGCGACCATGGACAGCTAAGAAGAGTAATGAAATTGTTCTGTAAGAGGCCAAAGCAAAGAGAGGGCTAATTTCCAATATTAGGAAAAAACCAATTATCATTTTTAAACAATATAATGAGAAGGGAACAGCTGGAATATATTGCAACAACTGGGAAAGTTGAGGGACGAAGAGACAGAGGGAAGCAAACAGAAAATATATCAGAGAGTTTAAGAGAATGTTTTGGCAGAAGGTCAACAACAAAAATGACAAATAACTGTCGAGATCGAAAGTTGTGTAGAGACATCATCACCAACGCCAGCAGGTACAGTACTTCATGATGATGATGATGATGATTGCTACTAATGTGAAGGAAAAGGGAAGGGGCGGCGGTTCGTTTATCTATTTATTTCTTGCTCGCAAGAAGTAATAATATCGAATAGATACCATTTTTCTCGTTTCTTCATAGATATAATGGCTATCATGAAAATGAGAAACTGAATGCTGAAATAAAACGAAACATGCCAGAGTTCCTGATCCAAACAGAGTCACGTTGTGAACGTAAGGGAGGACAAGCGGGTGTACTTGAAACCACACAATCCTTCTGTTATTCCGTAATCTCTGGCTAGGTTATTGCTAGTAATATATGAGCAGATAAATGTATTTGTTTGTGACAACGCCCAGAGCCCTCGTTAGCTCTTCTACCAGACCTCCATGTTGTAATTGAAAATAGCAATCTTGTACATAAAGTCTGACAGAACAGCTTGTATTTACGTAGCGGGTAGCAAACATAACATCTCAGATTACAACCCTGTAGCAACACGATTACAAGTGCAGAGTTAATCTATTATGTTAAAGAGTACAGCAACAGCAATTTACATATCGCAAATGAGTGGTCTTGTGGGGGAAAGTAGTCACCATAATGTACCGTGCTTCCGGGTGTAGATGATCATGTATCTTCACACCCGTTGTGTTATCCCAACTTTTTAACATTTCTTGTTTTGATTTCAACCGATGTTATTCTTTTAAGCTGTCTAGGATCTTTATATTTCATGTTTGCCCTTTTTTTCTATTCATTTAATGTGCTAATACAATATATATATGAGAACATTGCTTGAAGTGACTAGAAATAGAAATGATATGATACGACTGGACTTTGAGCCAATCCTAAGCTACATACTTCTACTTCTTTTTCTTTCCTTCCTCATTTGCCTTTCAGCGTAGAGGGGAGATGTCATTTGCAATCTTTTGCTCTTCTGTTCGACTCTGCTGCTGTTATGTATCCTAGTGCTTCTAATATTCCATTTACCCATCTTTTTCGTGGTCGACCCGTGGGTTTGGTGTTTTCACAACGTTTGTTGAAGGCTCGTTGAGTTGTGTTTTGATCATTCTGCCTTGTCACGTGGCCAAATCTTTTTATATGTTGTTTCTTTATATGTTCTATGGCGAGGGCTATTCCCAGCCTTTTTCTCAGTTCCTCATTTCTGATCTTATCTCTCAGACTGTTTCCTGTCATTCGTCTAACACATTTCATCTCAGTAGAGGTTATTTTTCTTATTGTTCTTGCATCTAGAGTCCAGGTCTGGCATTGGTAGCACAACGTTGGGATGAAGATTGTATTGTATAGTGCTCGTTTTGCCTCCAGAGTTATTTCCTTGTTGGACAATAGTGGTGACCTTAGTGAAATTAAGCTACATACAGAAGCAACAAATAAACTGGTTTGCACATCTAGAAAGAATGCGTAATTTATTACCATACAAAGGATATACTGAGATAGGAGAAGACAGACACACAAGAAGCAGGGTCCAGATTCAGATGGAGTAATGAACAAACAAATAGAGATTAATATATAGGAAAAATAGGTATAGTTACAGCTTCATTTAACAAGTGGACAACATAAACCAGAACGACACTATGCGCAATAGGCCTTCCAATAAACAAACATACAACACACGTACAAATATGTATTTAAAATAAAAAATAAAAAAATAAATTCGAAATTCTGCTTCATTTTTTTTATATTATATATATATATATTTTATTTTTTTTTTGTTTAATTGCTAAATACTATTAGCTGCACCCGGAAGCTGACATAGATAAGAAAAAAAGACCACATGACAGAAATAAGAAAAAAGACCGCCTGACAGAAATAAGAAAAAAGACCGCCTGACAGAAATAAGAAAAAAGGCCGCCTGACAGAAATAAGAAAAAAGACCGCCTGACAGAAATAAGAAAAAAGACCGCCTGACAGAAATAAGAAAAAAGACCGCCTGACAGAAATAAGAAAAAAGACCGCCTGACAGAAATAAGAAAAAAGACCGCCTGACAGAAATAAGAAAAAAGACCGCCTGACAGAAATAAGAAAAAAGACCGCCTGACAGAAATAAGAAAAAAGACCGCCTGACAGAAATAAGAAAAAAGACCGCCTGACAGAAATAAGAAAAAAGACCGCCTGACAGAAATAAGAAAAAAGACCGCCTGACAGAAATAAGAAAAAAGACCGCCTGACAGAAATAAGAAAAAAGACCGCCTGACAGAAATAAGAAAAAAGACCGCCTGACAGAAATAAGAAAAAAGACCGCCTGACAGAAATAAGAAAAAAGACCGCCTGACAGAAATAAGAAAAAAAGACCGCCTGACAGAAATAAGAAAAAAGACCGCCTGACAGAAATAAGAAAAAAGACCACATGACAGAAATAAGAAAAAAGACCGCCTGACAGAAATAAGAAAAAAGACCACATGACAGAAATAAGAAAAAAGACCGCCTGACAGAAAATGGTATACAAATTAATAGCGTGAACCATAATTGGGGCACTCTGTGAATGACAAAATGGACCGCATAAAGAGGATGACTTTTATTGTTGTCGTCACAAAAAAGAACTATCACTAGTTACTTTAGGGAGCCGCTCAGTGGTTAGTGAGCTGGGCTACAGAGAATAAGTGATATGGTTCGATCCCTAACCGACGAGTTCACCCAGCCTTTAATGGGTACCGGATTTTTTTCTGGGAAGGTAAAGCGGCACGGGCGTAATACCGACCACATTACCCCAAAAATCATGTGCCGAAGGTCTGCGAAATGTATGGTCACTAACACCATTTTCACTATACGCCACTTGGCGTGACGGAGCCTCTTTACTTTTTTACTTTTATGCTCTGTGAGTCGGTCAAGATGGTGGTGGTCTTTTAACCACGTGATAGCTTCTGGCACAACCTCAATCTCCATACGTGTGCTGGAGGTAGTCGTCTTGTAGGCTCCTGCACCATTCTCTAACAACTTTACATCAGAATACTCAGCCGGGACCACATCCCTGAGCCATTAGTGTAGATGATTCAGCCTTGAAGCTGGAAATGAAGTTGCAGCATCCCCCTGCTCTGGGACTCAGTCACGCTATGCGCCCAGTCACGGCATTTCCAGGTAAAGTTTATGATGGCCCTGGTTAGCCCACGCCTGTCATGCACATATCCCCCAATCGCCACTAGTAGGTACGTCCTCCTTGTTGCATACGTCATGTAGTGTATTTCTTAAAGCCTTTTATAAAACGTAATCATCATCATCAAGTATCAAGCCTGGTGGCGTAGGTGATCATGTGTCTCCAACTCTGTCTATCTCGACAGTTATTTATCATTTCTGTTGTTGACCTTCTGCCAAGCCATTCTCTTAAGCTGTCAGGTATCTTTTCTCTTTGCTTCTCTCTATCTCTTCATCCCTAAATTTTCCCAGTTGTTACAATATATTCCAGTTGTTCTCTTCTCATTACAAGGCCAAATAAATTATGATTGTTTTTTTCCTAATATTGGACATTAGCTCTTTTCGCTTTGGCCTTTTTGCAGCACGTTTTCTTTACTCTTCTTGGCTGTTCATGGTATTCTCAACATTCTTCTGTAAAAATATCAAATAATTGATAAAACATAGTATTCATACTTTAATGTCATTATCATGATCATCTTATTTGAACTGACAGTGCATTGTTCACAATGAACAGAGCACATGCGACTAGGTTATTTGTTGAAGATAACGAGGACAACAACATTGTAAAACAACTACTATTACTGTAATACGAAGTCATCCGAAACAATCACGTGACGAAACCATCGGACCCTCGATAGTTTCCGGAGGGTAGATTATTATTTCTACTAGTAAGATCTATAATGTTTGTTCCGACCTGGATTATCATCACAAATGAAGTATTTCAAGTTTCCTGCCCTTCGACCGTTGACCATGAACCGTGAGGATAAAACCACCTTGAACCAAGTTCCATCTGTCAAGGTCACACCAAATGACCCGGATCTAAATTTGGGCCTACGAAGACAGAATAGCCTTGGATCCGCTTTACAGTCAAACCGTAGAAAGTGTGTTGTCACACTGGACGGCCATCGCTATACCATCGGTGAGTACTGATGTCTTTTCTGTTGTTTTTTTAGTCTTTTCTACTTATATATAGTCAGGCTTTGTTAACCTCAGACGGAAGATGTACAACAGAGGTGAGATGCAGAATGGCCCCGGCAAAAGCAGCTTTCCAATAAATGAGGAATATACTATGCAATCCATTTTTGACAATAGAAACAAGAAAAGGAGTTCTTAAATGTTATGTAGAGCCAGTCTTAACATATGGATGTGAATCATAGAGAATAGGACAATAGACAAGAAACTCACTGGAGTCTGTAGAAATGTGGTTTAACCGAAGAATGTTGAGAATACCATGGACAGCTAAGAAGAGTAATGAAAATGTTCTGAAAGAGGTCAAAGCAAAAAGAGAGCCAATTTCCAATATTAGGAAGAAACAATCATCATTTTTTTGGCCATGTAATGAGAAGAGAACAACTGGAATATATTGTAACAACTGGGAAAATTGAGGGACGAAGAGATAGAGGAAAGCAAAAAGAAAAAAATTACCAGACAGTTTAAGAGAATGGCTTGGCAGAAGGTCAACAACAGAAATGATATATAACTGTCGAGATCGAAAGTTGTGGAGCTACATGATCACCTACGCCACCAGGCCCGGTACTTGATGATGATAATGAAGATGATAGTCAGGGTTTGTGTAGATTGTCCTATCTGTATAATCGTTTTTGTTTGTTCATAGTCGTCTATTTGTGTAATACTCTTTATACATAGGTATGTCTGTACATAACTGTGCCGTTTTGTTAAATACCGCGTCATGTTTAGTGGTGTCTTTTCACAGCCATGTCTCATAGCCATATCAGTTCATAGCCACGTCTATTTATTCACACATACGTCTGTTTATTTAGGGCCACGTCTGTTTTTTCACATTCGTGTATGTTTATAACAGCCTATGTTTAATTACGGCCATGCATGTTTGTTCACATTCGTCTGTTTAAAACAACGTCTGTTTATTTCCAGCCACGACTGTTTATTTACATTCGTGTATGTTCATAACCGCGTCACTCTATTTAAAGCTGCGTCTCGTTGCTCACATATAAGTCTGTTTATTTACGGTCACGTCTATTTGTTCACATTCGTGTATGTTCCTAACCACGCCTAATGATGTAAACATACGTCTGTTTATTTAATGCCACGTCTATTTGTTCATTCGTATCTGACCAACCCCGCTTCTGTTTATTTACGGTGACGTCTGTTTATCTGCTCAATTCCGTTTCTGTTTATTTACAGCCACGTCTGTTTGTTATCACATCCAATATGTTCAATCCCGCTTTTGTTTATTTACCGACATGTCTGCTTGTTTGTTTTGTACATGCTCGGAGGCATATATTTTTGTCCACATTGGTATCTGTTCGCAGTATTATCTTTAGTCTTCATCTACATTTGTTGATACTCATTTCTCCTACACAACTATGCCTCTTTTTATATCGTTTTGTCTGAAAATGATTGTTTCTGTTAGCGCATAGTCATGTCTGTATGTACATTATCATGCATTTTTGTCCATTTTCCTGTCTCTATTTTTTTCCTTAATCATTCATCATCATCATCATCTGCCATACCGGTTGGCGTAGGCAATCATGTCCTTCCACAATCTTCTATCTACAGTGCATCGTATCAGTTCTGTTGTTGACTGTTTTCTATACCATGACACCAAGCCATCCAGTATTTGCTCTCTTTGTCGCCCGCGATCTCTCTTTCCTTTTATTTTACCATTTGTAACCAAGTATTCCAACTTTCCTCTTCTCATGATGTGCCCGAAAAATGTTGATTGTTCCTTAATCATTACTATTATTATAAAGTAATAAATGTTAGTAGTTATCAGTACCAATTTATCAATTGTAGTATTTGTTCGGCGTTGTATTTTCATAACTGTGCCTATTTGTATACTTTCGAGTGTACCCAAAATAAATGTAACATATTATTAAACAGCTAAGCATATAGAAAGACAAGACAAACAACGGCGTTTCGACAAAAACCTTCTTCAGGAGCAAGACAAATATTTATACATAAACGGACACGATAGTTCTACTCTATAGAATTGTAAACAAAACATTTTATCATATTAAATTTTCTATTAGGAACATAAGGCAGACAACTAAAACAAGTAGAGGAATTCAAATACGTGGGAAGTGTGGTGACATACGACAATTCACAAACACTAGAGATAGACTCAAGATGCAACAAAGCGTGTCAAATCATTGGACAATTGTCACTACTATTGTCCAACAAGGAAATAACTCTAGAGTCAAAACGAGAACTCTACAATATAATCCTCATCCCAACGTTGTGCTACCAATGCCAGACCTGGACCCTAGATGCAAGAACAATCAGAAAGAAAAAAAAAACCTCTACAGAGACTAAATGTGTCAGACGAATGACAGGAAACAGTCTGAGAGATACGATCAGAAATGAGGAACTGAGAAAAAAGCTGGGAATAACCCCCGCCATAGAATATATAAGGAAACAACAGATAAAATGGTTTGGTCACGTGACAAGGCAGAAAGATCAACACACAACAAAACGCGCACTCAATAAACGTTGTGGGAATACTTGACCCAAGGGTCGACCACGAAAAAGATAGATCGACGGAATATTAGAAACACTAGGAAACATATCAGCAGCAGAGGCGAACAGAAGAGCAAAAGACCGCAAATTACATCTCCCCTCGACGCTGAGAGGCAGATGAGGAAGGAAAGAGAAGGAAGAATTTAACATTGTCTTAACGATTACAAATGAAACTGTACATCTGTATTTATGTTGGTTTCCTTTCACATTCGTTACGTTTTCGCCTCTTACACACTCGCCCTCTCCTCAATCTCAAGCAGTGGTCTCAGTTATTATAGATGCCGAGTTAAGTAATCAAAGCGCCCTCGTTCAAGCCTCCAAAACATAGAACGCCTCTCTCGATAAACCCAAATAGTCCCCACCATGAAAACCATTGGCCCAACTACGAGAAGTCAAAGCAGGAGTGAAATTCTGTGCAAATCAGATCTGATTTCTGGTTATTCATGAGTTTAGAATCGACTTTGAATCCTGGCACAGCACCGTCGCTCGGATTCTCAGTGTCATTTTGATTGCCCTCATACAAGCTCGTACTCGGCCGCGTTGTTGTCGCATTTCCGGTGAAAGAAGGCCAGTCAGTGTAATTTAGTCAGACTGATATTCGCAGTTCTGAATCCAGTTGTTTCCGTATGGGGAAAGCAGTTCAATAAGGCGCATACTTGATGGTCAAATATGTTTGTTTGTTTGAGAATCTATCTATCTATCTATCTATCTATCTATCTATCTATCTATCTATCTATCTATCTATCTATCTATCTATCTATCTATCTATCTATCTATCTATCTATCTATCTATCTATCTATCTATCTATCTATCTATCTATCTATCTATCTATCTATCTATCTATCTATCTATCTATCTCTATCTATCTATCTATCTATCTATCTATCTATCTATCTATCTATCTATCTATCTATCTATCTATCTATCTATCTATCTATCTATCTATCTATCTATCTATCTATCTATCTATCTATCTATCTATCTATCTATCTATCTATCTATCTATCTATCTATCTATCTATCTATCTATCTATCTATCTATCTATCTATCTATCTATCTATCTATCTATCTATCTATCTATCTATCTATCTATCTGTCTGTCTGTCTGTCTGTCTGTCTGTCTGTCTGTCTGTCTGTCTGTCTGTCTGTCTGTCTGTCTGTCTGTCTGTCTGTCTGTCTGTCTGTCTGTCTGTCTGTCTGTCTGTCTGTCTGTCTGTCTGTCTGTCTGTCTGTCTGTCTGTCTGTCTGTCTGTCTGTCTGTCTGTCTGTCTGTCTGTCTGTCTGTCTGTCTGTCTGTCTGTCTGTCTGTCTGTCTGTCTGTCTGTCTGTCTGTCTGTCTGTCTGTCTGTCTGTCTGTCTGTCTGTCTGTCTGTCTGTCTGTCTGTCTGTCTGTCTGTCTGTCTGTCTGTCTGTCTGTCTGTCTGTCTGTCTGTCTGTCTGTCTGTCTGTCTGTCTGTCTGTCTGTCTGTCTGTCTGTCTGTCTGTCTGTCTGTCTGTCTGTCTGTCTGTCTGTCTGTCTGTCTGTCTGTCTGTCTGTCTGTCTGTCTGTCTGTCTGTCTGTCTGTCTGTCTGTCTGTCTGTCTGTCTGTCTGTCTGTCTGTCTGTCTGTCTGTCTGTCTGTCTGTCTGTCTGTCTGTCTGTCTGTCTGTCTGTCTGTCTGTCTGTCTGTCTGTCTGTCTGTCTGTCTGTCTGTCTGTCTGTCTGTCTGTCTGTCTGTCTGTCTGTCTGTCTGTCTGTCTGTCTGTCTGTCTGTCTGTCTGTCTGTCTGTCTGTCTGTCTGTCTGTCTGTCTGTCTGTCTGTCTGTCTGTCTGTCTGTCTGTCTGTCTGTCTGTCTGTCTGTCTGTCTGTCTGTCTGTCTGTCTGTCTGTCTGTCTGTCTGTCTGTCTGTCTGTCTGTCTGTCTGTCTGTCTGTCTGTCTGTCTGTCTGTCTGTCTGTCTGTCTGTCTGTCTGTCTGTCTGTCTGTCTGTCTGTCTGTCTGTCTGTCTGTCTGTCTGTCTGTCTGTCTGTCTGTCTGTCTGTCTGTCTGTCTGTCTGTCTGTCTGTCTGTCTGTCTGTCTGTCTGTCTGTCTGTCTGTCTGTCTGTCTGTCTGTCTGTCTGTCTGTCTGTCTGTCTGTCTGTCTGTCTGTCTGTCTGTCTGTCTGTCTGTCTGTCTGTCTGTCTGTCTGTCTGTCTGTCTGTCTGTCTGTCTGTCTGTCTGTCTGTCTGTCTGTCTGTCTGTCTGTCTGTCTGTCTGTCTGTCTGTCTGTCTGTCTGTCTGTCTGTCTGTCTGTCTGTCTGTCTGTCTGTTCGACTCTGCTGCTGTTATGTATCCTAGCGCTTCTAATATTCCATCTATCCTAGTGCTTCTAATATTCCATCTATCCTAGTGCTTCTAATATTCCATGTATCCTAGTGCTTCTAACATTCCATGTATCCTAGTGCTTCTAATATTCCATTTATCCTAGTGCTTCTAATATTCCATGTATCCTAGTGCTTCTAATATTCCATGTATCCTAGTGCTTCTAATATTCCATTTATCCTAGTGCTTCTAATATTCCATGTATCCTAGTGCTTCTAATATTCCATTTACCCATCTTTTTCGTGGCCGACCCGTGGGTTTGGTGTTTTCGCAACGTTTATTGAAGGGTCGTTGTGTTGTGTTTTGATCATTCTGCCTTGTCACGTGGCCAAACCCTTTTATATGTTGTTTCTTTATATGTTCTATGGCGAGGACTATTTCCAGCCTTTTTCTGAGTTCCTCATTTCTGATCTTATCTCAGACAGTTTCCTGTCATTCGTCTAACACATTTCACCTAAGTAGAGGTTATTTTCTGTCTGTCTGTCTGTCTGTTTGTCTGTCTGGCCGTCCGTCCGTCCGTCCGTCCGTCCGTCCGTCCGTCCGCCCGCCCGCCCGCCGCCGCCTGCCTGCCTGCCTGCCTACATGTCTGTTTGTCTGTCCCTGCCTGCCTGTTATCTTGTTCGTCCGTCTGTCCGTCCATCCTTCTGTATATCTGTCTATCTATCTATGTCAGTATGTATATATCTCTCTACCTGCCTACCTTCCTACCCATATAGCTTCTGGAGTCACAATAGAGCAGCTCTGTAGAATTAGTCTACTGAATACAAATGGACCGGATCCGTCTAGTTTCTTAGGGAAAAAATAACAGTACTGACCTTGGGAGAGCTGGTAAAAGTAAAGTGCCCCCGTCACGCCAAGTGGCGTATAGGGAATATGGTGTGAGTGACCATACATTTTACAGACCTTCAGCACATGATTCTTGGGGTAATGTGGTCGGTATTACGCCCGTGCCGCTTTACTTTCCCAAATAAATCCGGTACCCATTTAAGGCTGGGTGAACCGGAAACCGTCGGTTGGGATCGAGCCTGCCTCTTGTACTTTGTAGTCCAGTTCACTAACCACTGAGCTATCGCGGCTCCCAATTGGGAGAGCTGGATGGTTTACATATTAGACGTCGCCTTTTGTATAGGATGACTCGGGTTTGAGTCCCGCTACAGGATATTTTTTTTAATTTAACAGTAATGGATTTTTTTTTTTCTGGGTGGTGGCTTTGAGGAGCAATATCGATCCATCTCTGATAGCAGTGTTAAATAGGAAGTGTTATGTGCACGCTGCGTACGTTAATGAATCATTGGTAGTTAATATAAAACAGAGTAGGTGAAGTATTGCTGGTGGGAGGTCAGTGTTCACAATATTCTAATACATTATTTATTACCCCTACTTTTTCAAGGTCTTTGCCGGTGCTACAGAGTTCGTGCATCATAGCTGAAACCATCTTCAGTTGTTTTGTTAGTGTGTGGGCACTAAAACTATATTAGGTATATATAACACTCGCTCGATGTGTAGCATCTTTCTTTCTTTCTTTCTTTCTTTCTTTCTTTCTTTCTTTCTTTCTTTCTTTCTTTCTTTCTTTCTTTCTTTTTTCTTTCTTTCTTTCTTTCTTTCTTTCTTTCTTTCTTTCTTTCTTTCTTTCTTTCTTTCTTTCTTTCTTTCTTTCTTTCTTTCTTTCTTTCTTTCTTTCTTTCTTTTCTTTCTTTCTTTCTTTCTTTCTTTCTTTCTTTCTTTCTTTCTTTCTTTCTTTCTCTCTTCCTTCCTTCCTTCCTTCCTTCCTTCTTTTAATACGTTATATAAGCAAAATAAGTATTTCCGTTGAATATATGTAAATATTTAAAGTAGACTGAATTAATGATGGTCACGTGGCAGTCGGTTACAAAATCCTGATTGAAGTTACTCAACAGGAGACCAATTCATCTTGAGTCATTTAATATTTGGACATTTTAAAGTCAGTCTCTTTCAATAAAGGAATCAGTCATCAATAAAAGAGTCAGTCATCAATAAAGGAATCAGTCATCAATAAAGGAATCAGTCATCAATAAAAGAGTCAGTCATCAATAAAAGAGTCAGTCATCAATAAAAGAGTCAGTCATCAATAAAGGAATCAGTCATCAATAAAAGAGTCAGTCATCAATAAAAGAGTCAGTCATCAATAAAAGAGTCAGTCATCAATAAAGGAATCAGTCATCAATAAAAGAGTCAGTCATCAATAAAAGAGTCAGTCATCAATAAAAGAGTCAGGCATCAATAAAATAGTCAGTCATCAATAAAAGAGTCAGTCATCAATAAAAGAGTCAGTCATCAATAAAAGAGTCGGTCATCAATAAAAGAGTCGGTCATCAATAAAAGAGTCAGTCATCATTAAAAGAGTCAGTCATCAATAAAGAGTCAGTCATCAATAAAAGAGTCGGTCATCAATAAAAGAGTCGGTCATCAATAAAAGAGTCGGTCATCAATAAAGAGTCAGTCATCAATAAAAGAGTCAGACATCAATATAAGAGTCAGTCATCAATAAAAGAGTCAGTCATCATTAAAAGAGTCATTCATCAATAAAAGAGTCAGTCATCAATAAAAGAGTCGGTCATCAATAAAAGAGTCAGTCATCAATAAAAGAGTCGGTCATCAATAAAAGAGTCAGTCATCAATATAAGAGTCAGTCATCAATAAAAGAATCAGTCATCAATAAAAGAGTCGGTCATCAATAAAAGAGTCGGTCATCAATAAAAGAGTCGGTCATCAATAAAAGAGTCGGTCATCAATAAAAGAGTCGGTCATCAATAAAAGAGTCGGTCATCAATATAAAAGAGTCAGTCATCAATAAAAGAGTCGGTCATCAATATAAAAGAGTCAGTCATCAATAAAAGAGTCGGTCATCAATAGAAGAGTCGGTCATCAATATAAAAGAGTCAGTCATCAATAAAAGAGTCGGTCATCAATAAAAGAGTCGGTCATCAATAAAAGAGTCGGTCATCAATAAAAGAGTCGGTCATCAATATAAAAGAGTCAGTCATCAAAATAAAAGAGTCGGTCATCAATATAAAAGAGTCAGTCATCAATAAAAGAGTCGGTCATCAATAGAAGAGTCGGTCATCAATATAAAAGAGTCAGTCATCAATAAAAGAGTCGGTCATCAATAGAAGAGTCGGTCATCAATAAAAGAGTCAGTCATCAATAAAAGAGTCAGCAATCAATAAAAGAGTCAGTCATCAATAAAAGAGTCAGTCATCAATAAAAGAGTCGGTCATCAATAAAAGAGTCGGTCATCAATAAAAGAGTCGGTCATCAATATAAAAGAGTCGGTCATCAATAAAAGAGTCAGTCATCAATAAAAGAGTCGGTCATCAATAAAAGAGTCAGTCATCAATAAAAGAGTCGGTCATCAATAAAAGAGTCGCGGGCGTTAAGTCTTATATTATTCATATCCGCCAAATCAGAGTTCATGACCTGAGGTCAAGGTTGAAATCTTGAAGTTTAAAGCGTGACGCCAATCGGAATATGACGCAAATTTGTTTGATGTCGATATTCGGACAGTTTAGAGTCAGTGACTCATTGTCATCACCTTTCCTGTCAACTTGTCAGGTACATATGTTCTGTCTGTATTTCTAAAGTTTGCCTGTTAAACTGTCGCTTTTGTTAGTTCCTCTTATCATCATCATCAAGTACCATCTTTGCATCGAAAGTTGACTACCACGGAGCGCCATTCTACTCTATCTCTTGCTTTGATGGTGCAGGTTGTCGTAGGCTGGTTTGTCCATCTTTTGATGTTACTCGTCCATGTTAGTCTTGGTCTGCCTCTTTTACCTTGTATTTTCCCCTCCATAATTACTTTTAGTAGGCAGTTGTGTCTTTTAACATGGCCCTAAAATCTAATTTGTCTTGTGTGAATTATTTTTAGTAGTTCTATTTTCCTTTTTAGTTATTTTAAGACATCGTTTGTTTTCTTTTCCTTCCATCCAATTCTTCATATTCTTCTATATATCCACATTTCAAAGGCGTTAATCCTCTATTCTGATTTCTTGTCTAATGTCCATGTTTCTGCACCATATAGGAATATTGAGAAGATGTAACATTTTGCTATTTTTAGTTTTAGCCCTGGTGTTATTTGTTTTGATGTTAGTTTACTTTTTGCCATACCTATTCTTTTGTTTATTTCAGTTTTACATTTTCCATCACTGGTTATAGTATGTCCAAGGTAAATTCCTCTTATAGTCCATCAATAATTGATTCTTTATATTAAATGTCATTTTATAAAGTAAACAAAAAGTAAAGAGCCCCGTCACGCCAAGTGGCGTATAGGGAATATGGTGTTAGTGACCCGTCACGCCAAGTGGCGTATAGGGAATATGGTGTTAGTGACCCGTCACGCCAAGTGGCGTATAGGGAATATGGTGTTAGTGACCCGTCACGCCAAGTGGCGTATAGGGAATATGGTGTTAGTGACCCGTCACGCCAAGTGGCGTATATGGAATATGGTGTTAGTGACTCGTCACGTCAAGTGGCGTATAGGGAATATGGTGTTAGTGACCCGGCACACCAAGTGGCGTATAGGGAATATGGTGTTAGTGACCCGGCACACCAAGTGGCGTATAGGGAATATGGTGTTAGTGACCCGTCACGCCAAGTGGCGTATAGGGAATATGGTGTTAGTGACCCGTCACTCCAAGTGGCGTATAGGGAATATGGTGTTAGTGACCCAGCACACCAAGTGGCGTATAGGGAATATGGTGTTAGTGACCCGGCACGCCAAGTGGCGTATAGGGAATATGGTTTTAGTGACCCGTCACGCCAAGTGGCTTATAGGGAATATGGTGTTAGTGACCCGTCACGCCAAGTGGCGTATACGGAATATGGTGTTAGTGACTATAATTTTTATAGACCGTCAGCACATTATTTTTTTGAGGTAATGTGGTCGGTATTAGGCCAGTGCTTTTTACCTTCCCAGATAACATCCGGTACTCACTTAAGTCAACTGGTAGTCCAGTACACTAAGCACTGAGCCTATCGCGGCTCCAATTTATGTGTATAATAATTTGTTATTTTATTTTACCTTATTTTATTATTATTTTATTTTATCAACTTATTTTATTTTAACGTAATTACATTTTTTTTTAGAGTGGGCGGAAACGGAGGCGGGCGATTGGGGGGGGGGGGGGGGGGGTTATACATTGTAGGGCCGATAGCTCTAATATCCTGGAGCGTTTGTTATTGACGGGTCGTATCACAGTTAGTTGTTTTCTTTTTTATGTTTAATCATGCAGCCCCAAAAATTGTGTCACTAATTTCTTTATATAACCAGCGGACAGAATTATTTCTAGCTTATTCCCCTCCGCAAATCTTCACATCTACCTTATCGACCAAACTGTTTCGGGGGAAACATTTAACTTTTTCCATACGTTTCGCCGCACAGTACGTCACTCTCAATTTGATTAGTGTGAACCGTCATCAAACCATATTCTTTTTACATGTCTTGTATCATCTTGCTTATAGTAAAATCTACTCCCTTGTTCAATTTTCTAAAAATTCATACATAATATGTTATGTATTATATAGATATAAACACGTACATAGATGAAGAAAATTGTCTCTGAATTCTCTTCCGTTGTATTGATAATAACCTTCCGTAATGTAAGAGTTACAGGAACGACAATTTAAGGCCGCAAGTAATATAGCCCTGATTTGAAAATCTCAGCTATGTAGTCTTCGTTGCTGAAAACGTCTTACAAAGTTATTGTTATAAAACTCCTAATCTTATAGTCACAGATGCTATTGCTTTACTTTATAATGAGGAAGTAACAAAAATAAACTTAGAGGTTCCCTTCACGCCTTGCTAGGCGTATGAGGGATATGGTGTTAGTAACCATATTTTTCTATGACCACGGCACAATTTTTTGGTAATGTGGTCGGTGTCAGGCCAGATCGCCTTTACTTTCCAGAAAAAAATCGCTGGTACCCATTTTTAGAGGCTGGGTGAGCCCCGGAGCCTTGTAAGTTAGAAAACAAAACCGTCACTCCTAGGGATTGAACCCAGATCCTGCTGATCAGGAAGCAAGCACACTAACCACTCAGCCATCAGGAAGCAAGCACACTAACCACTCAGCCATCAGGAAGCAAGCACACTAACCACTCAGCCATCAGGAAGCTAGCACACTAACAACTCAGCCATCAGGAAGCTAGCACACTAACCACTCAGCCACCAGGAAGCAAGCACACTAACCACTCAGCCACCAAACTCCTCATAACGGGTAATATAAATTTAATGAATTATTAGGCATTATAATTGTTCGCCCTGGGGCTGGAGGTTAAGCCATTCCCCTCCCCCCAAAAAAGGCTAAGCCCAGAATGAAACCCTGTCTAAATCTAGTGGGGCTAACAGTGACGTTTAGTATCTCAACGGCTGTACGATATTATAAGAGGGAGATAACCATTAAAATGTACTTAGTATTTTATATCGCACGTAGTTACGTCGCTTTGTTTGAGAAATCTTCAGAAATGTGTCTTGTAGAACCGGTATCATGAAGTACTCAAAAGGCACATGCAAACACGCAGAGGCATTGTATAATTTGTGGTATTTATAACTTTTACTTCTTACATTTTGAAAGGGACTGTTATATCAGACATATATGAGAGGTATTATTATGTACAGAGGAATATTGAGAATACCATGGATAGCTTTTCTTGTTTGTATCTGTAGCCATTTTTCCTATCTGTAGCAGTTTTTCCTATCTGTAGCCATTTTTCCTATCTGTAGCAGTTTTTCCTATATGTAGCATTTTGTCCTATATGTAACCGTTTTTCCTGTTTGTAGCTTTTTGTCCAATCTATAGCCTTTCGTCATATCTTTTGTCTTTTTTTCTTCTGTAGTTTTTTGTCCAATCTGTAGCCTTTCGTCCTATCTTTTGTCTTTTTTTCTTCTGTAGCTTTTTGTCCAATCTGCAGCCTTTCGTCCTATTTTTTGTCTTTTTTTCTTCTGTAGCTTTTTGTCCAATCTGTAGCCTTTCGTCCTATTTTTTGTCTTTTTTTCTTCTGTAGCTTTTTGTCCAATCTGTAGCCTTTCGTCCTATTTTTTGTCTTTTTTTCTTCTGTAGCTTTTTGTCCAATCTGTAGCCTTTCGTCCTATTTTTTGTCTTTTTTTCTTCTGTAGCTTTTTGTCCAATCTGTAGCCTTTCGTCCTTTTTTTGTCTTTTTTTCTTCTGTAGTCTCAAATGTCTCAAATCTCAGAGAGCGCTTAACGCGTGTTCTAAAAACATGTCGTCACTTCCGTTACAAACAGAACTCTTATTTTCATTGCACTGCTCCTTCATGTAATGTGGGTCATGATACTGCTGTGCCAATACTACACTCTGTTCTATGTTCTAGGGTGGCTGTTTCAATTCCGGTATTATTTATCTGCACCTATGCCGCGATAGTTCACTGGTTAGTGAACTGGACTACAAAGAACAAGAGGTAGGGTTCGATCCCAACTGACGGCTTCCCGTTCACCCAGCCTTTAATGGGTACCGGATTTTTTTTTCTGGGTAAGTAAAGCGACACGGGCGTAATACCGACCACATTACCTAAAAAATCATGTGCCAAAGGTCTGTAAAATTTATGTGCCGAAGGTCTGTAAAATTTATGGTCACTAACACCATATTCCCTATACGCCACTTGGCGTGACGGTGGTACTTTACTTTTTAAAATATATTACGGTTATGGTTACATGGCAAGCAAAAAAATATGGACTGGATATGAATATCAAAAAGTCTAAAACTATGATCATAAACAAAGAAGATACCCAAAAGCCACAAGTGGATATCAAAATAGAAGGAATAGAGCTGGAAACAGTTCAGAACTACAACTACCTTGGACATACTATAACCAGTGATGGAAAATGTACAACTGAAATAAACAAAAGAATAGGAATGGCAAAAAGTAATTTTAATGTCATGAAGAACATACTAACATCAAAACAAATAACACCAGGGCTAAAACTAAGAATAGCAAAATGTTAGATCTTCTGAATATTCCGATATGGTCCAGAAACATGGACATTAGACAAGAAAACAGATCAAGAATTGAAGCCTTTGAAATGTGGATATATAGAAGAATAGGTAGAATTGGATGGAAGGAAAAGAAAACAAACGATGAAGTCTTAAAACAACTAAAAATGAAAATAGAACTACTAAACACAATTGAATCAAGACAAATGCGATTTTTGGGCCATGTTAAAAGACACAACAGCCTACCAAACTTATTCATAGAGGGGAAAATACAAGGTAAAAGAGGCAGAGGTAGACAAAACTAACATGGACGAGTAACATCAAAAGATGGACAAATCAGCCTATGCCAATCTGCATCATCAAAGCAAGAGACAGAGCAGAATGGCGCTCCATGGTAGCCAACCTTTGTTGCGGAGAAGGCACTCGATGATGATGATGATGATGATGATGATGATGATGATGATGATGATGATGATGATGGTTATGGTTAGTCGAAGGCCCCGGTATCACTGCAAACAAATGGAAATCCATAATTGCTGAAGCGCCCGTGCCGGTGGAATCATCCGTTATTATATATTGCACATCTGATATTGTTTTTCTTGTTTGTTGTTATCATGATCACTGCACACTGGACGAGCCATAGGTGCTCCGATATCCAACTCAATAATCTCGAGAAAATTAGAGGAGAATTCAACCCAAAGTGCACGAACTCCGTAGCAAAACCTGGACTAAAAATCAATGCATGGTTTCCTCAATGCTTTTTTGTTAAACTCTTGTCTGTGTAGTGAGATACAATATCTAATTCCCTCGAAAAAAAAAAACGACGAAAAACAGGACGACCCAATTGCATTCGTTCAGGTTAACTCTTTTCGTACGTTTCGCCGCATAGTACGTCACTCCCAATTTGATTGTTGTGAACCATCTTCAAACCATATTCGATTTACATGTCTTGTATCATCTTGCTATTGGTGAAATCTAATACTTTGTTCAATTATCTAAAAATGCATATATAATATGGTATGTGTTAGATAAATATAAATATGGAGATTGGTTCATTAAAACCATGAAAAATGTTGTTTCTGAAGTCTTTTCCGTTGCATTGATGAAGAGCTTCCGTACGGAACGAGTTAAATAATCCCTGGCACTTTAAAAGTCAAACACGAAGACTTATAGTTACCGGTGTCCGTGTAAAGAATTATTTTAAAAAAATGTTCTCATGTCTATGACGGATATGCCGGGCTGAAAGGCGCAGATATTGCGACCTTGGCGTAAACTAGCGACACAACGCACTCAGTTCCACTTAACTTTTTTCAGTACGGAAGGTTTTTATTTATTTATTTTTTTCGTTCGCCAGCTTTTACCTCTGTCGATGTCCATAGAGACTAGGAACTGAATTTTGCGTGTTAATCCATTTTTTCCCTGGCATCCATGTGCACAGGGGTCCTTCGCCATATAGGCAGATAACTCCGTCCTCGGAAGTACTCATATTTTCTTCCGTTAAATGGGTAATTGACGTTTCAAGCCGGGCCTCGTTGCTGAGACCAGGGGTGTTGCCGGAGAGAGAAATCATAAATAAAAATCCCAACTGGTGTAGACGGGATTTGAACCCACAACCTCTCTGTCTCGACGCCGGCGTCTTACCTCGAGACCAACCAGTCCCCAGGAAGGTTTTTATCAATTCAGCGGTAGAGATATCAGAGACAAAATCGTTCAAGTTTTTAATAATCATCTACATATTTACATTTATCTAACACTTAACATATTATTTACAATTTTTTTTAGATAATTAAACAAGGAAATAGATTTGACCAATACCAAGATAATAATAATATAGGTAAAGGCATCAAGATGCACCAATATGCGTAGAGATGCGAAGCTGCTGTAAAGCTGATGATAATGGCGATACTAAAAAAAAGAAGAAGAAAAGTGGTATGGTGACAGCTTTACGTGGTAATGGACGAAACAAAAGTCGACGTTTCGGCCAAGTAGGCCTCCATCTGGACGAACAACAAACACAAAAATTATATATAACGATATATTAACAAATCTAACTACATGACGATAATATGCTAGATACTAAAGAGAGGAAAAATAAATTGGTCACTACCCTGTGTTCCTGAGCTGGGTCAGTCTCGAATAATAATAAAAATAATAGTAATAATAATATCTTGGTATTGGTATTGATAATAATAATATCTTGGTATCTAATATCCTCAGTAATAAATAAAAGACGATGGCCATATGTTGGACATGTGATGAGAAGAGATAATAACCAAATAGCAAAGCAAGCCCTCATGTGGGAAACAACAGGTAAGAGAAAAAGAGGAAGACCCAGGGAGACACTGAGAAGAACATTGATGAGAGAGGCAAGAGCAGCAGGATTCGGCTCCCTCAATGAGATAGAGCAGCTTGCACAGAACAGAGACAAATGGCGAGATTTAATAAAATATCTTTAAAAGAAAACTGCTAGAACAAAAATTCAGATAGGGGAAGGAGTATCTTGGTCTACGCCCTATGGGCCGGCTACGGCTCGAAAGGTCAATAGATAGATAGAATACCAAGATGATATAAGATATCTTAAAAAGAACATAGTTTGATGACAGTTTACACTAGTGAAATTGAGAGTGACGCACTGTGCGGCTAAACGTACATGATCGAAATCGGTAAAACGCGTGGAGCGTCGATATGTACGGAAAAAGTTAACGGATAAACGATGTGAAGAAGAAAAAGAATAACCATTACCAACTAGGGCAGTAGACATGAGCTCTACCACATCTTCACTGTCGTTTTAGTCTTACACAGAAAAATGTTTAAGTTCTTTTTTCGATATCGAAATAAGATCGATTTGAAATTTCGACAAAAAATGTTTAGTCATTTCAGCTGAACAAGTATGATATCTTTTCTCTCCTCTGAGATATCGACTTCAATTAAACTCAGATCCGATGTCTGTAATCGGATGTAGATTCATTTAAACCCATTTTTTGAATTCGATTTTTTTCAAAAGTTGGCATTCAAGTGAGGGATTTTCTAATTATGATTGACCTTTACAATTCTGCCTCATATCGGTCTTAAAATGTCTCGAATGTCCCTCTCCCTACATTGCGTCCGTAGTTTAGAATTGCGAAATATAATTTGTTTGTCTCTTCTATGATGTTCGTTTCTCTCTAGAATGTAATTGATTTATTTCCCCTGCGTATCTGTCTTCCTTGATTTGAATTTGATTTTTATGAAAAGAATATTACTTATAACTGTAATTGATTTATTTTACATCAATGATGCGTTTACTTAACGTAAGTATTACCTTTAAGAAAATGAGTTACAAGAAATGTTAGACATTTGTAGTGAGGGAAAGCAGAATAAATGACTCGGCTTTAGTAGTAAGTCTACAGAAGTATGGTAACACAACGAAAAAGACATCTCCGCAATGCAGAATAAGGACACGTGGAACAATATTAAAACAGATAAATGAATTTAAATATCCTGGAAAAGTGTTAACATCAGATGGTAGATGCAATAACAGCTTTCCAAAAAATTAGGAAGATACTGTGCAATCCATTTTTAACAATAGAAACAAGAAAAAGAGCCAGTCTAAACATATGGATGTGAATCATGGACAATAGGACAACAAACAAGAAAATGACTGGAGTCTGTAGAAATGTGGTTTTACAGAATAATGTTGAGAATGCCATGGACAGCTAAGAAGAGTAATGAAAATGTTCTGAAATAGGTCAAAGCAAAAAGAGAGCTAATTTTCAATATTAGGAAGAAACAATCATCATTTTTGGTCATGTAATGAGAAGAGAACAACTGGAATATATTGTAACAACTGGGAAAATTGAGGGACGAAGAAATAGAGGGAAGCAAAGAGAAAAAAAAATACCAGACAGCTTAAGAGAATGTCTTGGCAGAAGGTCAACAAATAGAAATGATAAATAAATGTCGAGATCGAAAGTTGTGGAGAGACATGATCACCAACGCCAGCAGGCCCGGTACTTGATGATGATGATGAATATTTTAGTTACTGTCATAGAATTCTTGCAATGATGGAAAAAGGTATCCGGGGTCTCGTACATTGCTCCCAATAGCTGCTTCCGATCGGCCATCTTTCTTCCGGTCTTTGTCTGTTTTCGTTGTTTTTTTTTAATAGTTTTATGGACACAACCATCTACATGTTCTTAGAGTCTCCACTTCATTTTTATTAAATTGATTCAAACTTGAATTCTCGCAGTCAAGCAAATAGTACAGTACATTGTAAAGGACAATTGAAGTCTACTTGCAACATGTAAGTACACAACATTCCTCAGTTTTCTCCTGTTCCAAGTCTGGCATGCTGCCAGAGCATCTGAGTTTAGTGCTCTGTGCCCACCGTCACACGTTTTCATTGTGTTTCGATATTCTGATTACTTACGTTGAATGATGTTATTGTATGAAGGGGAACTGATGGCTGTGTTCACTTTCTGTGCGGTTTCGCCTTATGTCTTTTGGCATGTGCTGAGACTGCTATGATGGGGACTGCAGCTACCTTTCTTTCGTTTGGGAGATTATATATTAATTCGGGTGATTACGCTGGCACGGGAGGTGGAGCAATTATGGATTTTAATTCGTTTGCAGTGATACAGTGTCCTTCCCCAACCATAAGTATATCACGCAAGTAAAGTCCGCTTTCGACCACATGTGTTGCGTAGAGTAAGTGTAAGTTTTAGAGGCAATGCAGCAGGAGGTCCACGCCTGGGAGTCATTACTTTGAGTGTCAAGAAGATAAAGGGCCCAAACACCTGCTCCCCGGGACCCCTTCTGATGATCAGATTGCCTCCTGCTGCGTAGATCTTTATTGAGGCTTTCATATTACACATCGTGTATACAAATGACAAGCCTTGCGTACCTTGGACGTTCCACGCTTGTACTAAATATCGACTGTGCACCTGAACCCAAGTAGATGCCTTCGATACTACCACTCGTTTAATTTGTGTGGATCACATATTGAAAATAAATATTGATAAGTCAATGATCTTTAGCTTCATTAAATGTAATATCCATTCAATCATTTATTCATTCATTTGTTCATTCATTTGTTCATCCATTCATTCATTTATTCATTCATTTGTTCATTCATTTGTTTATTCATTTGTTCATTCATTGGTTCATCCATTCATTCCTTTATTCATTCATTTATTTGGTCATTCATTCAATCATTCACTTATTTATTCATTAATTAGTGTATGCATGCATTTGTTCATTTATTCATTCATTTGTTCATTCATTTAATCATTTTTTCTTTCATTTCTTCATTCATTCATTCATTTATTCATGTTTTCATTCATTCATTCATTCATGCATTCATTTGTTCATTAATCATTAATTAATTAATTCATTCGTTTATTTGTTCCATTATTCATCGCTCCCTCGGGTCGAAAACGGCACATAGGACGGAAGTCATAGCGCCGTACAATTGAGGATTTGCTGCAAGTTCTTGCGATTGTTTGCTGTTTCCTTGTCCCATAGTTGAGTCTTCCCTGTGGATTATTCTGCTTAGCGATTCTCTTGGTCTTCTTTGTTATCTTTGACCAAATTGTTTGCACCTGAATGCCTAAAGGGAGGAGTAATTATTCAATCATTCTCAGCATTTGACCGATTTATTTCCACCCCAATTTTCTTAAAAAGTAGTAGTAGTAGTAGTAGTAGTAGTAGTAGTAGTAGAGAGAGAGAGAGAGAGAGAGAGAGAGCGTAGAGGGCACATGTCACGCCAAGTAAGTGTAGGGAATATGGTGTTAGTGACCATACATTTTATAGGCCTTCGGCACTTGATTTTTGGGGTACTGTGGTCGGTATTACGCCCGTACCGCATTACTTTCCCAGAAAAAATCCGGTACCCATTTAAGGCTAGGTGAACCCGAAAGCCGTCGGTTTGGATCGAATCCAACCTCTTGTCCTTTATAGTCCAGTTCACTAACCACTGAGCTATCGCGGCTAAAATTTTTTATATTTTATATCCTTATAAAGCTCGACATGTATTCTTGCTTTGATTCGTCTCTTGAAATGTCTTATTTCCCTTCTTTATCTTTTTTTTTCTGTCGTACATAAACATTGGGAGCCGCGATAGCTCAGTGGTTAGTGAACTGGACAACAAAGGACAAGGGGTAGGGTTCGATCCAAAGCGACAGCTTCCGGGTTCACCCAGCCTTAAATGGGTACCGGATGACAACAACAAAAGTAATTTAATGCCATGAAGAACATACTAACATCAGAACAAATAACACTAGGGCTAAAACTAAGAATAGCAAAATGTTATGTCTTCTCAACATTCCTATATGGTGCAGAAACATTGACATTAGACAAGAAAACAGAGCATAGAACTGAAGCCTTTGAAATGTGGATATATAGAAGAATAGGTAGAATTGGATGGAAGGAAAAGAAAACAAACAGATGAAGTCTTAAAACAACTAAAAATTAAAAGAGAACTACTAAACACAATTAGAACAAGACAAATGCGATTTTTGGACACAACAGCCTAGTAAATGTAATCTTGGAGGGGAAAATACAAGGTGAAAGAGGTAGAGGCAGACCAAGACTAGTATGGACGAGTAACATCAAATGATGGACAAATCAGTCTATGACATACTGCACCATCAAAGCAAGAAACAGAGCGGAATGGCGTTCCATAGTAGGCAACCTTCGTTGCGGAGGTGGCACTCAATGGTAATGATAATGATGGTGACAACAACAGAAAAAAAAACAAAAGAAACAAACAAACAAAGATAACTGGTTTGTAAAAGCTGAAAACTTCAGAGAAGTGGGATTCATTGAGAACTGGTGGCTAAAGGACGTAAAGACAAGTAAAGTAAAATCCGTTTAATTGTGTAAAAGGACAAAATGACCTGGAAGATATCCTTATGGAGGGCATGATACTAAGTAAGCTTGAGATAGGAAGGTAAGTGCAATATATTTCACACGAGCTGTGATTTACTGCTGTAAACGCTGGACATATCACTCAACAGAGATAAATTCACATTAGTTAACTTGCTGGTCAAGTTCCAATAGGGACACGCTAGATAACAATGATGGCCGTGTTTCCTGCGTGTCAGGATTTTATGTTGACCTGTAGTAGGGAATATAACGTTTTCGATGATGTGAGTTTTGTGTGAATTTTTTATGAGTTTTGAGTGGGTTTTGTGTGAATTTTTTGTGAGTTTTAGGGAATTTTTGAATGAGTTTTGAATGAATTGTGTGTGGATTTTTTGTGAGCTTTAGTCAGTTTTGAGTGGTTTTTGAGTGAACTTTCTGTGAGTTTTGACTTGATTTTGAGTGGGTTTTGTGTGGGTTCGATCTGAAACTTTTGTGGATTTTGTGTGAGCTGTTTTTGAATTTTATGTCACTTATTAGTAAGTATTGTGTGGGTTTTGTGTGAGTTGTAAATGCCTTTGTGTGAGTTTTTGGTGAGTTTTGTGTGGGTTTGTGCAAGTTTTCTATGAGTTGGTGGTAAATTATTGATGAGCTTGATGAGTTTTGTGTGAATTTTGGACGAGTTTTATGCAAACTACGTGTGACCTTTGTGACACAGACAGGGTAGTAATCCTGTTTTAACTTATACATTATCAAGCTCACGAGTTCCGGATAAGTAAATTACACAATCGTGTTGAAGAATGCCAGTTCGAGATTTGCAATCTCGAGTTAATAAAAGAATCGTCTGGTACAAACTTCCACGAACTTATCTGCCTTATTAAAACCACAAACCAGGGGCATTCACTCTGTTTACATTATAATTTATTTATGAATATCTATCTAACAAGAAACCAGATGCCGACAGGAAACATAATTCCAAATTTAAACTGCCGCGTGCGATTCCGTGACGTATATTTATTTCACTTGTGAGTCTCTAGATTACCAACTCTCGCTTCTTCCTCGTCTATGATTTTACATTTTTATTTCTACGTTGGTTTATGATGTACATCAGTGAAGTATTGATATTCTTTTACGTCACTTCATAGGAAAGAAAGTATATTTGTTTATGAATATCATACTTCTCAACGAATATTTACATTCGCGCTATTTCTAACTCGTGTTAAAACTCAAACCTAAAGAAAACTCACAAAAAAAGAAGAAAGATAGAGAGAGAGAGAGAGAGAGAGAGAGAGAGAGAGAGAGAGAGAGAGAGTGAAAGTAAAAAATTGCATCAACATACAAAGCTGCTGTAAAGCCTGTTATAAAGAAGAAACTAAAGACAAAAATAGTACGGGTACTTCTTTACGTAAGTAATGGACGACACAATATCGAACGGCGTTGCGGCTCATTAGGCCTTCAGAAGGAACAATAAACAACGCATATATATATATATATATATATATATATGTATATATATATATGTGTGTGTGTGTGTGCGTGTGTAAATACAATTAACACTACATAGGTAACTAATAATAAGATATCAAAATATAATAATATAATGAAATAGGAATGAAAGGACTCAACTACAATCTATGTCACAATCTATGTCATTATAATCAGTGAGATTACATCACGACTTTTCAGAAGAATGTTGAAAGATCCCTAGACAGTTAAAAAGACCGATGAGGAAATTTTCAAAGAGACAAACACAAAAAGGGAGCTCCTAATAAACATCATAAAGAAACAGTCGGCATTTTTTGGTCACATTATGAGAAGAGAAGATGGAATACTTGGTTACAACTGGCAAAATACAAGGAAAGAGAGATCACGGGCGACAAAGAGAGAAGATACTAGATAGCTTGGTGTCATGACATGGAGAACAGTCAACAACAGAACTGATACGTTACACGGTGGATAGCAGATTGTGGTTGGACATGATCGCCTACGCCAGCCGGTATGGCACATGATGATGATATCACGCCTTATAGCTGAGATAGACCCACATGACATTAGAAGGGCCCACATGAAATTAGATAGACCCACATGAAATTAGATAGACCCACATGAAATTAGATAGACCCACATGAAATTAGATAGGCCCACATGAAATTAGATAGACCCACATGAAATTAGATAGACCCACATGAAATTAGATAGACCCACATGACATTAGATAGACCCACATTACATTAGATAGACCCACATGACATTAGATAGACCCACATGAAATTAGATAGACCCACATGACATTAGATAGACCCATCTGACATTAGATAGACCCACATGAAATTAGATAGACGCACATGACATTAGATAGACCCACATGACATTAGATAGACCCACATGACATTAGATAGACCCACATGCAATTAGATAGACCCACATGAAATTAAGCAACACCAACAACTCCCACACATCGACATTGTCGAGTCTCTCTTAAGATCGATGTTAGATATATGCTTCGTATCATCATTGTGTGTGTGCTACGTCATCAATAATGTTGGCATTATCCAGTGTGTCTGATGTTCTATTCTTCTAGTAATTTGTTCAATGTCGATGATATTTTAATTATAACCTCGTTATAGATTACATCTTCCCTTTTTTTATGTTTCAGAGATTGTCCCACTTACTCTCGATTTGCTCCCTTTTCATACAATGTATTTCTTATTATTTGCTCACCGCATTAAATGTCGTATCTATTTTACTTATTTCTCTCCTTACCAATCCTGGAAAATATATCCATCTTTCCTCATTGCACATTTTTTTACAGACATGTTTCCTCATTTTTCTTTTCATTATAGACCTTATCCATTATTTCATATTTCTCTTCCTATTTACAGACCTTATCCATTATTCCTTATTTTTCTTCTCATTATAGACCTTATACATTATTTCATATTTCTTTTCCGATTAAAAACCGTATCCATTATTCCTCATTTTTATTCTCATTATAGACCTTATACATTATTTCATATTTCTTTTCCGATTAAAAACCGTATCCATTATTCCTCATTTTTATTCTCATTATAGACCTTATCCATTATTTCATATTTCTCTTCCGATTATAGACCTTATCCTATATTCATCTTTTCTCTTCAGATTAAATTTCTTATCCACTATTTCTCACTACCCCGCTAACTATAGGATAGACCAAATCAACTATTCATCCATATCCTCTATTCCTCCATATCCACTTATTATAGACCAAATCCTGTTTTTCTGATTGTCCACTTATTATAGACCATAACCCTTACTCTACATTGTCACTTCTTATTACGAATTCCATAGCTTGTCCAGTGATGGAAAATGTACAACTGAAATAAACAAAAGAATAGGTATGGCAAAAGGTAATTTTAATGTCATGAAAAATATACTAGCATCAAAACAAATAACATCAGGGCTAAAACTAAGAATAGCAAAATGTTGCATCTTCTCAATATTCCTATATGGTGCAGAAATATGGACATTAGACAAGAAAACAGAACATAAAATTGAAGCTTCTGAAATGTGGATTTATAGAAGAATATGTAGAATTGGATGGAAGGAAAAGAAAACAAATGGTGAAGTTTTAAAACAACTAAAAATGGAAAGAGAACTACTAAACACAATTCAAACAAGACAAATGAAATTGTTGGGGCATACTAAAAGACACACCAGCCTAATAAAAGTTATATTGGAAGGAAAAACACAAGGTAAAAGAGGCAGAGACAGACCGAGACTAACATGGACGAGTAACATCAAAAGATGGACAAGTCAACCTATGATAATCTCTACCTTCAAAGCAAGAGACAGAGTGGAATGGCGCTCCATGGTAGCCAACCTTCGATGCGGAGACGGCACTAAATGATGATGATGATGATGATGGTAGCTTGTTATGCCTGACCTATGACACGGGCGTGGTACACATCGTCACAGCTCTACTATAATCTGGAAAAGAAGACATCACAAGTAACACCTGACGAAACCTAAAGTGCACTGGGACACTACTAGATGTAACAAGTAAAGTAAAGTACTCCCGTCACGTCAAGTGGCGTATAGGGAATATGGTGTTAGTGACCATACATTTTACAGACCTTCGGCACATGATTTTTGAGGTAATGTGGTCGGTATTACGCCCGTGCCGCTTTACTTTCCCATTAAAAAAATCCGGTACCTATTAAAGGCTGGGTGAACCGGAAGCCGTCGGTTGGGATCGAACCCTACCTCTTGTCCTTTGTAGTCCAGTTCACTAACCACTGAGCTATCGCGGCTCCCTACTACTCGTATAAAAGTAGACATATTTATAAATGTATCATCTAAAGCACAAGAGAAATCGAATTACGTAATTGATGACGTTTCAATATCCGTGTAGAACGACATTAGATTCGTCTTGCGTCACCTTGATCGTGTTCTCAAATTCTAATTTTAGATTATTTGTTTAAATGTTCTACAATGTGTTTTGTAATTTCATTCTTCCCTCTTCACGTCATCTTATACTTCTTCAGATGTCACACATTTCTAGATCTTTCCATTATGGCAGCATCAACAATTCTCACTTGATGACGTTGTAGCATTTCTCGGATGTTGCCAGTCAATCATTATCATCATGTGCCATACCGGTACAGTATCTTCTCTCTTCTCTCTTTGTCGTCCGAGAATGTAATGGAGAGAAAAAAATAAAACGAAATTGAGAGAGATGGCTGTGGTTAGTGATTGAGAAAGAGTAAAAATAAGAAAAAGACGTAAAAGAAATAACAATAAACTGAGAGAGTGAGAGAGATTGTGTGAGAGAGAGAGAGATAGAGAGAGAGAGAGAAAGAGAGAGAATATGTACATTTTAGATCAGCATATATTGTCTTTTAGAATCGGCTCTTCATTACCAGATATTACTTCCTATCCACATTTCATCTCCGTACTTCCACAATTAATCTCCGTACTTCCAAACCACATTTCATTACCGTACTTCCAAACCACATTTCATTACCGTACTTCCAAACCACATTTCATTACCGTACTTCCAAACCACAATTGATCACCGTACTTCCAAACCACAATTCATCACCGTACTTCCAAACCACATTTCATTACCGTACTTCCAAACCACATTTCATTACCGTACTTCCAAACCACATTTCATTACCGTACATCCAAACCACAATTCATCACCGTACTTCCAAACCACAATTCATCACCGTACTTCCAAACCACATTTCATCACCGTACTTCCAAACCACAATTCATCACCGTACTTCCAAACCACATTTCATTACCGTACTTCAAACAACAATTCATCACCGTACTTCCAAACCACATTTCATTACCGTACTTCCAAACCACAATTCATCACCGTACTTCCAAACCACAATTCATCACCGTACTTCCAAACCACATTTCATCACCGTACTTCCAAACCACAATTCATCACCGTACTTCCAAACCACATTTCATTACCGTACTTCCAAACCACATTTCATTACCGTACTTCCAAACCACATTTCATCACCGTACTTCCAAACCACATTTCATTACCGTACTTACAAACCACATTTCATTACCGTATTCCAAACCACAATTTATCTCCGTATTTCCAAACCACAATTCAACACCGTAATTCCAAACCGCCATTCAACACTGTAATTCCAAACCGCCATTCAACACCGTACTTCCAAACCACATTTCATTACCGTACTTCCAAACCACATTTCATCACCGTACTTCCAAACCACATTTCATTACCGTACTTCCAAACCACATTTCATTACCGTACTTCCAAACCACATTTCATTACCGTACTTCCAAACCACATTTCATCACCGTACTTCCAAACCACATTTCATCACCGTACTTCCAAACCATATTTCATCACCGTACTTCCAAACCACATTTCATCACCGTACTTCCAAACCACATTTCATTACCGTACTTCCAAACCACATTTCATTACCGTACTTCCAAACCACATTTCATTACCGTACTTCCAAACCACATTTCATCACCGTACTTCCAAACCACATTTCATCTCTGTACTTCCAAACCCCATTTCATTACCGTACTTCCAAACCACATTTCATTACCGTACTTCCCAACCACAATCGTGTAGGCGATCAGTACTTCATTTGATCTGTGCTGACGGAAACCACTTTGTTGTGGTACGATTTGTTTTTTTGTCTGCAACTGCCACAGAAGTCTTCTGTTGACCAGTCTTAGGCGGTTGCTCAGGCAGCTCAGTAAGCTAATTGATCTGTAGCTACTTGGGTCCAGTTGGTCTTTTCCATGTTTGAGGATGGGCACCATAATGGCTTCTTTCCAAGTTGTCGACATTGACCCCTCTTCCAGCTGGCATTTATTATCCTTAGAGGCTGGCCCTTGGCTTGATCATGTAACCTTCTTTCTTGTCCTTAGGTATTTCTTCCCTCTTCCAATTTTTTTTCTAACAGATTATGTAACATCCTATTAGAGGTGTTTTATTTCTTCTCTGCTTTGTTTTCCACAGTTAACATGTAACTCTTCTTCTGCTGGTACTGTATCGGGTGGATTATTTGAGCAGGGTTTGTTCATTAGTTCCCATTAGTTGATAAACAAATCATATATAAGATAAGTAGAATATTTTAAAGGGATCGATCGAGGGACTGCCCGCAACTTCTCACCATGGGAGAGCATGGATCGAAGCTTTGAACAGCCGCTCGACGACCTGGCGAAAGAGGTGTGGAGCAGCAAATAACCCAGCACCTGTTTGTGGAGCAGCAAATAACCCAGCACCTGTTGCTGGTATCTCCGAAGAACGGGCGCGCAATCCAAGCTGACCTCTGACGTGGAGGGGGCCACCCCTATACCTGACCACGTGCAGTCAGGAAACTTTCCAAAGTCACCTTGGACAGCCACATCTCAAGCGCACAAATCAGGCTGTGAGATGCAACGCTATTTATGACGATAGCGCCGCCCTCCAAGAAAACAACGCTATGGTTGCGCCGCCCTGCATGAAAACGTTATGATCGTTCTGTCATATTTTCCGTTTTTAATTACATTACTTACTGTCACTCCAACTTAATCTGTTGAGTATTTCATATAGATGGGGAACCCCACGATTAATGGAAAATCCGATGGTTAGGCAGTCAACGGTTCTTTACATTTTGAACTCATACTGCTGGCTATTGCTGTTTTTAAAATATTAATAAAAATAATTGTGTAATTGGTCAAACTAAAGCCATCGATATCTCTTAATCCTGTCCACTGGGGGAGGGGGAGATTCACCCAAACCATGTGACGCTTCCATCATTGCGAGCAGGGGCGGTTGAACATAGAACACTGGTTGACCTTAGAAGCTGTCAAACCACATTTCACCTCCGTACTTCCAAACCACATTTCACCTCCGTACTTCCAAACCACATTTCACCTCCGTACTTCCAAACCACATTTCACCTCCGTACTTCCAAACCACATTTCACCTACGTACTTCCAAACCACATTTCACCTCCGTACTTCCAAACCACATTTCACCTCCGTACTTCCAAACCACATTTCACCTACGTACTTCCAAACCACATTTCACCTCCGTACTTCCAAACCACATTTCACCTCCGTACTTCCAAACCACATTTCACCTCCGTACTTCCAAACCACGTTTCACCTACATACTTGCAAACCACATTTCATCTCCGTACTTCCAAACCACAATTTATCTCCGTACTTCCAAACCACAATTTATCTCCGTACTTCCAAACCACAATTTATCTCCGTACTTCCAAACCACAATTTATCTCCGTAGTTCCAAACCACATTTCACCTACATACTTGCAAACCACATTTCATCTCCGTACTTCCAAACCACAGTTCATCTCCGTACTTCCAAACCACATTTCATCTCCACCACATTTCATCTCCGTACTTCCAAACCACAATTCATCTCCGTACTTCCAAACCACATTTCATCTCCGTACTTCCTTACCAAATTTCATCTCCGTACTTCCAAACCACATTTCATCTCCGTACTTCCAAACCACAATTCATCTCCGTACTTCCAAACCACATTTCATCTCCGTACTTCCAAACCACAATTCATATCTGTACTTCCAAACCACAATTCATCTCCGTACTTCCAAACCACCATTCATCTCTTTACTTCAAAACCACAATTCATCTCTGTACTTCCAAACCACATTCATCTCTGTACTTCCAAACCACAATTCATCTCCGTACTTCCAAACCACAACTCATCTCCGTACTTCCAAACCACAGTTCATCTCTGTACTTCCAAACCACAATTCATCTCCGTACTTCCAAACCACAATTCATCTCTGTACTTCAAAACCACAATTCATCTCTGTACTTCCAAACCACAATTCATCTCCGTACTTCCAAACCACAGTTTATCTCTGTACTTCCAAACCACAATTCATCCCCGTACTTCCTAACTACAGTTCATCTCTGTACTTCCAAACCACAATTCATCTCCGTACTTTCTAACTACAGTTCCTCTCTGTACTTCAAAACTCTTAAAATTATTGAACTCAGTGTTTGCGTCATGGCCCTTCAGAACACACCGTCTCACATAAAAGAAGTTCTGTTTGTAGATATCTTGATATTCGGATGATTAAGTTTCAGAGTTCGTGTGATGAATATTAAATACATCTTGATGTAATAGATCTGTATATACATTACATCAGATAGTGTCAGTTATTTTTTTTGCAATCGTGATATTTTGCGAAAATTTCACTAGTGTTTGACCATGCGGTTCCAAATGAGAAAAAAATATGCACTTGACTCGATTTGCAGAATTGTTTAAACAATAAATATAAATATTTCGGTCGTTTTAAATAACTATATGACATAGTTGCTTGGTAATAATAATAATGGAAACGTATCTAGAATCAAGTCAAGGGGAGACCAAAAGGAAGGTGGTTTTGTGTGTCTTAAACTTGATAACAGATCTGGCTAGAGACAGGGGTTCGTTCAGAGGAGCTGTGATGAGAGCAACGTTCTGTGAGAGATTGGCTAGAGACAGAGGTTCTTTAAGGATAGCTGTGATGAGAACAACGTTCTGTGAGAGATCTGACTAAAGATAGAGGCTCCTTCAGGCGAGCTGTGATGAGTGCAACGTTATGTGAGAGATCTGACTAGAGATAGAGGCTCCTTCAGGCGAGCTGTGATGAGTGCAACGTTATGTGAGAGATCTGACTAGAGATAGAGGCTCCTTCAGGCGAGCTGTGATGAGAGCAACGTTCTGTGAGAGATCTGACTAGAGATGGAGGTTCATTCAGGCGAGCTGTGATGAGACCAACATTCTGTGTGAGAGCTGGATAGACACATATATTCTTTCAGACGTGATGGGATGAGACCAACATTCTGTGTGAGATCTGGATAGACACAGATATTCTTTCAGACGTGATGGGATGAGACCAACATTCTGGGGGAGATCTGGATAGACACAGATATTCTGTCAGACGTGATGGGATGAGACCAACATTCTGGGGGAGATCTGGATAGACACAGATATTCTGTCAGACGTGATGGGATGAGACCAACATTCTGTGTGAGATCTGGATAGACACAGATATTCTGTCAGACGTGATGGGATGAGACCAACATTCTGGGGGAGATCTGGCTAGATACACATATATATATTTCAGGCATACTGGGATCAGTGCAATGTTCAGCAAGGGACATGCGATAATATGACGATGACCAGTCTAACTAGGTTCATCATCATCATCATCATCATCATCATCATCATCATCAAGTACCGGGCCTGCTGGCGCCGGTGATCATGTCTCTCCACAACTTTCGATCTCAACATTTATTTATCATTTCTGTTGTTGACCTTCTGCCAAAACATTCTCTTAAGCTGTTTGGTATCTTTTCTCTTTGCTTTCCTCTATCTCTTCGTCCCTCAATTTTCCCAGTTGTTAAAATATACTCCAGCTGTTCTCTTCTCATTGCATGGCCAAAAAATGATGATTGTTTCTTCCTAACATTGGAAATTAGCTCTCTTTTGCTTTGACCTCTCTCAGAACATTTTCATTAATTTTCTTAGCTCTCAATGGTATTCTCAGCATTCTTCTGTACAACCACATTTCTACAGACTCCAGTGATTCACATCCATATGTTAAGATTGGCTCTACATAACATTTAAGAACTTTTTAAGTTAACTAAGTTAGGAGAACATAAACAACAGCCAAGATGAACACTGACCTCATCTTCTAATGCAGTGACCAGATGAGGTGACATTGAGTAATTCACACTTCTACAACATTAACGTATGTAAGGGGAGTAGGTGTGAAGGTATAGACAGTCCAATTGCAATTGTCTTTGGGAAATGAAGTGTCAGTGTGTTCATTGTAATAAGAAACGTTTTCTACTCTCGAAATGTGAATGTTCCTTTCCTCTAGATAGAACATCTCAGGAACATATTTAAATTGCCTGGGTGAACTATCGAAGCCAATTATATTTGAAAAAAATATCTCCGTGTAAAATCGTTCAATGCGAACCCTTCAAACGATGAGCTAGTTCGACATCACCATAACTCTTTAAGCACTCAATTCTACAATTACACCACAACAACAACTCCACAACCACACCTCCATAACCTCAATTCTACAATTACACAACAACATCAACTCCACAACCACACCTCCATAACTTCAATTCTACAATTACACTACCACAACAACAACTCCACAACCACACCTCCATAACTTCAATTCTACAATTACACTACCACAACAACAACTCCACAACCACACCTCCATAACCTCAATTCTACAATTACACTACCACAACAACTCCACAACCACACCTCCATAACTTCAATTCTACAATTACACTACCACAACAACAACTTCACAACCACACCTCCATAACTTCAATTCTACAATTACACTACCACAACAACAACTCCACTGTTATAGAGTTAGCTAAGGAAGCATAGAGAGAGCAGGTAATTTAGTCGTTACTGCTCTTTGAATGGACGAGAGAAGTATCATATAGTGGCGACCAGCAGAATTTAAGTATAGATTTTCCAGAATACAAATTAGGATAACAAGTTGTAGAGAGTGGGTAGTGGACACCCACCGAAGTAGAGATGGTCATGACTTGACCTAGACTTAAAAATTAATCAAATCTGTCACAGTGTTGTGATGTTCTTTGTTGTATTATATCTTTATCTTGTATAGTTGCTTAATGGTCACAGCACATCACAACATTGAGGTAACATGTAAGATCATGACAGAGTCTTTCTTTAACAATAATGATAATCAGTTTATTGATTTCGCCATGATACAATATAGTGGATGCACTTCTCTGAATCTAATGTTATTAAGTTCTGGACATGCATAGGTTACTACTGATGATTATGCAATGTCCATTAGTGCATACTGTCATATAACAATGTTCATCAGACATCATTCAACTTGTCTACTTACGAGATGTAAGATTCTTGAAATACTTCAAAATGGAAACACAATCACTTCACAACTAAAGTCATAATATTCTTGATCAACTATCTATCAAGAATAACTTCTAAACTGACTTGAACTACACTTGGAGATTCGAACTTCTGAACTACTGGCTTCACTTCTAATCTTAACTTTCTAGCTGTTCTTACTCTGTTTCCAAACTACTTAACTGCTTCTACTTCTAACTTCCGACTGACTTAACTTTCTGACTTTGTCCTAACTTCTTCTGACTTAGTCTACATTCTACTTTCTCTTCTAAAAATCTCTGGCTTAACCTCTTCTTTTACGACATGGAGTCTCATCTGAAGACAATCCATAAGGTCGTTTATTGCCTCGGTCACCCATCTCACTTGTCTCACACTTCTCTGATGAAACTTGTATCTCCGTTTCATGATCTTCCCATTCTTCTTCTTCCGTTGATGCGACTGAGACTTTTCTACACTCTTGATCAGATGGGGTTTGCCTCTCCACTACTCGTAGTTTGCATTCCGGGCTGGTGTTCAGGTCATCGGACGAGTGCCTTCTTGTCCTCCTTAATCTTAACCTTTGATCTGTTCCACTACATCGGACTTGTTCTTCGGTCTGTGTGACAGACTCTTCTCCAGCTTCTTGAGCCAGTCTGGCTTCTCTTTCCTCTATCCGTTGTCTGTGTTCTGGGATAGGCATGTCACTTTCATTCGAGGAATGTCTTCTCATCCTCCTGAGTCTTTTCTTATTTTGCTCTGCTCTTCTTCTACTAGTTAATCTAGTGTTCTGAAAAGGGCTTGTGGTTCAATATCCTCCCCCTCCGGTGATGCCAGTGAGCTGGACTCTTCCACAATTAGTTGCTCCTTATTACTTTTTGAATATGCCCGGGGAGCCGGAAAGTTATCTTCTCTATGTAACTCAGTGTCAGTGTCATCCGTGGTTGTGGATGAATTATAATTTATTCTCGGAGCAGCATAGGTGGCCTGACGAGGTTTCCTACCTAGGTTGTTTTCACTAATGGGTTCATTCCACAGCTCTACATCAGCTTTCAGGGACTGTACGTGAGTTCTGATAATTGTATTCTTCAGTTGGTGTTTGATGTTGTAATTAGTAGGTCCTGTCTTCTTTTGACATTACTTCTCCATATCTATTTATAAATAAAATCCTGTGTACATAGTGTATATTATTAATATTAACATGATTTATTCTTCTAATTAGTGAGTCATTACATCTCACTGGATTATCACATCTCCATGGGATGTTTACCCTTACTCTTGCTGGCATGCTCCAGGAACTCACTCATTCTTCCTAGTCTGCGAGCAAAAAACATGTCTGTCTTTACACGTTCATCATCTTGTCTTTTTCTTTCTAAGTAAATATAATTTTAGCCCTCTGTTAGTTAATCCTTCCACAAAAAGTCGGAAGTTAGAAGTAGAAGCAGTTAAGTAGTTTGGAAACAGTTAGTGTAAGAACAGCTAGAAAGTTAAGATTAGAAGTGAAGCCAGTAGTTCAGAAGTTCGAATCTCCAAGTGTAGTTCAAGTCAGTTTAGAAGTTATTCTTGATAGATAGTTGATCAAGAATATTATGACTTTAGTTGTGAAGTGATTGTGTTTCCATTTTGAAGTATTTCAAGAATCTTACATCTCGTAAGTAGACAAGTTGAATGATGTCTGATGAACAATGTTATATGACAGTATGCACTAATGGACATTGCATAATCATCAGTAGTAACCTATGCATGTCCAGAACTTAAGAACATTAGATTCAGAGAAGTGCATCCACTATATTGTATCACGGCGAAATCAATAAACTGATTATCATTATTGTTAAAGAAAGACTCTGTCATGATCTTACATGTTACCTCAATGTTGTGATGTGCTGTGACCATTAAGCAACTATACAAGATAAAGATATAATACAACAAAGAACATTACAACACTGCAACACCACAACCACATCTCCATAACCTCAATTCTACAATTACACTACCACAACTACAACTCCACAACCACACCTCCATAACTTCAATTCTACAATTACACTACTACAAATACAACTCCACAACCACACCTCCATAACTTCAATTCTACAATTACACAACACAACTACAACTCCACAACCACACCTCCATAAATTCAATTATACGATTGCACTACCACAACTACAACTCCACAACCACACCTCCATAACTTCAATTCTACAATTACACTACCACAACTACAACTCCACAACATCACCTCCATAACTTCAATTCTACAATTACACAACACAACTACAACTCCACAACCACACCTCCATAACTTCAATTCTACAATTACACTACCACAACTACAACTCCACAACCACACCTCCATAACTTCAATTATACAATTACACTACCACAACTGCAACTCCACAACCACACCTCCATAACTTCAATTCTACAATTACACTACCACAACTACAACTCCACAACCACACCTCCATAACTTCAATTCTACAATTACACTACCACAACTACAACTCCACAACCACACCTCCATAACTTCAATTCTACAATTACACAACACAACTACAACTCCACAACCACACCTCCATAACCTCAATTCTACAATTACACAACACAACTACAACTCCACAACCACACCTCCATAACTTCAATTCTACAATTACACTACCACAACAACAACTCCACATCCATAACTACAATTCTACAATTACACTCCCACAACAACTCCACAACCACAACTCCATAACCTCAGTTTTACAATTTACACTTCTGCAACCACACCTACACATCATCGGCTCTACAACTACGCCTTCCACAACCACAAGTTCACAGCCTCATCTCGAAAATCACACCTCCACACATACTTCTCCACAATCACACCTCCTCTTATACACCTCCACAATCACATCTCCGCTTATACACCACACATACACCTCCATAATCACACCTCCACACATAAGCCCGACTACCATAACTCCACATACATACCTACACACATACACCTCCACAATCACACCTCCATACACACACACCTCCATAGACACACTTCCACACTTACACCTCCGCACATACACCTCCACAATCACACCTCCGCACATACACCTTCACACATACACATACACATACACCTCCGAAATCACACCGCCACACACACACCTCCCCAACCACACCTCCACACATACAACTCCCCAACCACACCTCCACACACACACCTCCACACACACACCTACCCAACCACACCTCCAAACATACAACTCCCCAACCACACATCCAAACATACAACTCCCCAACCACACCTCCACACATACAACTCCCCAACCACACCTCCACACACACACCTCCCCAACCACACCTCCACGCATACAACTCCCCAACCACACCTCCACACATACACCTCCGAAATCACACCTCCACACACACACCTCCCCAACCACACCTCCACACACACACCTCCCCAACCACACCTCCACACATACAACTCCCCAACCACACCTCCACACATACACCTCCGAAATCACACCTCCACACACACACCTCCCCAACCACACCTCCACACACACACCTCCCCAACCACACCTCCACACATACAACTCCCCAACCACACCTCCATACATACACCTCCGAAACCACACCTCCCCAACCACACCTCCACACACACACCTCCCCAACCACACCTCCACACATACTACTCCCCAACCACACCTCCACACATACAACTCCCCAACCACACCAACACACACTGTGTCCAGGAAAAAGCCCACCTCGTCACGCAACGAATCAAATCCAACAATCCAACAATCTAAGCGAGCAACACAAAGTACATCTACCATTTTCAAGCACTCCGCACTTTCAACAGTATTGACTATCTAACCACTACGCCATTTTGCCACATAAATTATTAACAACAACACAGCAAGAAATATTATCCTTATTGATGTTGTCTTCATTATGTTTCTTCAGTATTCTGTTACTGTCTGCTTTGGTTTTAACACTTTTATTACGTTTCGTCGCACCGTACGTCATGTCGATTTAGGTCAGGTACGTTTCGCCACACAGTGCGTCACTCTCAATTTGATTAGTGCAAACCGTGATCACATCGTATTTTCTGTAATGCTTTGTATCGTTTTGGTATTGGTGAAATCTAATTTATTGTTCAATTTTATAAAATTACATACATAACATGTTATGTTTCAGAAAAAAATATAAAAATGTTCATTATCATCATCATGTGCCACATCGTTTCTCGTAGGCTATCATGTCCTTCCACAAACTTCTATCTACCGTGCACCGTATCAATTCTGTTGTAGACTGGTGTCAGTGCCATGACAAGAAGCTATCTAGTATTTTCTCTCTTTGTCGTCCGCGATCTCTCTTTCCCTGTATTTTACCAGTTGTAACCAAGTATTCAAAATTTCCTCTTCTGATAATGTGCCCGAAAAATGTTGATTGTTTCTTTAACATCGTACATCGATATTTAAAACCATGAAAAATGTTGTTTCTGAAATCTCTTCCGTTGCATTAAAACCTTACGTACTGAAAGAAAGATAATGATATCGCTACTTCGTGAAATCTTATCACGTTGAATGTTGTTTTCAAGTTTGGAAAGTGGATCACGCAGTCTAACGGACTCGCAATGTGTGCTACAGAGGAATGATAGAAAATGTCTGCGGCAGGAGTTGATGCAGCTCATTGATGGCTCTAAAGTGAGCGTGTTAACCTGGGCGTAACTTCCAGGCCATGCTGGTGTACACGACAATGAAATAGCTGATAAGCTCGCTTCCAGCCCTGGCACTGAGTGTGGCCATACTCTGAACAAAGAGGACATCGCCAAGTTTGTTCTTTATTCCTTAAAAGAAGAGGAGGAAAACGGACTCGACAATGATTTATATACTAAAAGATTGAGGTGTCTAAAAAGGAGCCGAAATAGCTGAGTTCTTAGTGAACTTGACTACAAAGAACGAGAGGTAGGGTTCGATCCCAACCGACGGCTCCCGGGTTCACCCAGCCTTAAATGGGTACCGGATTATTTTCTGGGAAAGTAAAGCGGCACGGGCGTAATACCGACCACATTACCCCAAAAATCAAGTGCTGAAGGTCTGTAAAATTGATGATCACTAACACCATATTCCCTATACGCCACTTGGCGTGACGGGGGTACTTTCCTCTTTTACTTGAGGTGTCTAAAAGTGACAAATAGGTAGGATCGATCCGGAGTACTTAGTGGGGAAAGTAAATGTGTCTACAATCAATATCATACAGAAACATTCTGAACAGGAAACTTCAGTCTACGCTTCGAGAAATGATGGGATGGGCGGTAGAGTCGTTATGGGTATGTCCCGACTGTGATTTCTATAAAAGAATATAATAGAATAGATTAGAATATAATATAATAGAATAGAATAAACCGTCATTTTCAAACGCTGCACGAATCAACAGCCAGTCTGAAAGAATCTCTGTTTCTAGCCAGATATTCAACTACTTCTGCTATCTTGTTTAAGATCTCTTTAACCTTTGAATATGAGTTTCCTATTATACCAAGTTCGGCTTGATGCCGGAGCTACTAAGTTTAGTGCTCAGTGTACATCGTGAGCTGTGTTTTTCATCCGGATTGTGTTTCGATATTCCGATGGCTTACGATGAATGATGATATTGTATGACAAATGATAGTCCAGCTGCGTTCACTTTCGGTGCCGCTTGACTTATGTTTATGGCGTGTGCTGTAGCTGCTGTGATGGAAACGGCACCTTCTTTTTTTTGTTTGGAAATTCGATGAAATGTTAATTCGGTTGATTCCATTGGTACTTGGCGGTTGATAAATTATGGATTTTAATTCGCTTGCAGTGATACCGGGGCCTTCGACTAAACATAACCATAAGGTCTCTTTGATATCATGAAACCACCTTCTTCCTTAGTCTGTGCAAGGTTAGAATAACCATCCACACCTCTTCACAACAACATAATGGGAGATCTGTCTCATCATGGTTTTTACGATATAAATATTGAACAATAATTATATCACAACAAAAACTCGCAAAGGACAAAAATAAAAATTGATAACTTATGGCAAAACTGGACAAGATTGTAAGATAATCTTTGAAAAAAATCATAGGTAATCAATACATGAGTTTAGTGCTAAAAACTAAATATGTTAGTAGTTAAAAGTTATATGTGTCTAGTAGATAAAACCACACATGTTAATAGTTAAAAGCTCTATGTGTCTAGTAGATAAAACATCACATGTTAATAGTTAAAAGCTCTATGTGTCTAGTAGATAAAACATCACATGTTAGTAGTTAAAAGCTCTATGTGTCTAGTAGATAAAACCACACATGTTAATAGTTAAAAGCTCTATGTGTCTAGTAGATAAAACCACAAATGTTAATAGTTAAAAGCTCTATGTGTCTAGTAGATAAAACCACAAATGTTAATAGTTAAAAGCTCTATGTGTCTAGTAGATAAAACCACACATGTTATTAGTTAAAAGCTCTATGTGTCTAGTAGATAAAACCTCATAAGTTAATAGTTAAAAGCTCTACGTGTCTAGTAGATAAAACCTCATAAGTTAATAGTTAAAAGCTCTACGTGTCTAGTAGATAAAACTACATATGTTAATAGTTAAAAGCTCTACATGTCCAGTAGATAAAACCCCATATGTTAATAGTTAAAAGCTATTTGTGTCTTGTAGATAAAACCACACATGTTATTAGTTAAAAGCACTATGAGTTAACAGATAAAAACTCTTTAATAAACAACCGGTTAGAGTCACCATCGAATGAACAGTTCCACTCTCTGCGAGTTGAATGAAACCTGGGAGACGCAGTCCATGTCACTGCCGCACGCCCTCTCTCTCTCTCTCTCACACTCTCTCTCCGCCTCTGGAATCTCTCTCCTCTCCGCTCTGAACTCACCTGTCAGTCACACTCTCCTCTACACTGTACTCTCCATCTTATACCAGAACTCTTCATTCCGAGAAACTACGGAACAACACAGTTCTGACTGTATACTTTAAGTGCTTCCTATTTCGCCAAGTTTCACATTGGAAATTGTACGAAAGTAAGAGCGTATAGTTTATTTTCAACAATCCGTATACTATATATATACAGAATTAGCAATATCTTAAAGTGTTGTGAAATGTTTATATATATACGTATATAAATCAATGAGTTTCCAGGAATTTATTTCTTCATCGCTGGATTGAGGTGCAAGCTTCCTGGAATATTGACAGCTTTATTGTATTTCTTCTACAAACTTGTGTGTGACTTTGAAATAGTAGTAATGCAAGTACAGTACATATCTGTTTTATTTTCTTCGTCATTTTGACGTTTTTGTTCGTGTCTTTTCTTCTCACTTTTTCGTGTGCATTTCTCTTCATTCTGTCCTTCTCTCGGCTTGCTTCTTATGTTGCTATTTGTATCTGTCTTTGTCTTTCTCTTCTTCCTCTTTTTTCATACCTCTTCGTCTTCATCTTTATATTATCTCATTTTTTTCTTATTAGTTTTATTGTAATTACTATCTTAGTATCATCATCTTTATTAAAATACCGGGCCTGCTGGCGTAGGTGATCATGTCTCTCCACAACCTTCGATCTCGACAGTTATTTATCATTTCTGTTGTTGACCTTCTGCCAAGCCATTCTCTTAAGTTGCCTGGTGTCTTTTCTCTTTGCTTTCCTCTATCTCTTCATCCCTCAATTTTCCCAGTTGTTACAATATATTCCAGCTGTTCTCTTTTCATTACATGACCTAAAAATGATGATTGTTTCTTCCTAATATTGGAAATTAGCTCTCTTTTTGCTTTGACCTCTTTCACAACATTTTCATTACTCTTCTTAGCTGTACATGGTATTTTCAACATTCTTCTGTAAAACCACATTTCTACAGACTCCAGTGCTTTCTTGTTTGTTGTCCTATTGTCCATGATTCACATCCATATGTTAAGACTAGCTCTACATAACATTTAAGAACTCTTTTTCTTGTTTCTATTGCCAAAAATGGATTGCATAGTATTTTCCTCATTTTTTGGAAAGCTGCTTTTTTCCTGAGCCATTCTGCATCTCACCTCTTTTGTACATCTTCCGTCTGAGATTAACAAAGTTCTCAAATATTTAAATTCATTTACCTGTTTTAATATTGTTCCATTTGTCTTTATTTTGCACTGAGGTGATGTCTTTTTCTTTGTTGTTTACCATTACTTCTGTCTTTTTGCCATTAAGACTGAGTCCGTTATTTTTGCTTTCCTTCACTATAATGTGCAACATTTCTTGTAACTCATGTTCACTCTTAGCGATTAAGACTGTATCATCAGCATACCTTATATTATTTATATTATGACCTCCAATTGTTATTCCAGGCATGCCCCTAATGGATCTTCAAATAATCTTACTATAAATATTAAACAAATCTGGTGACAGCACACAGCCTTGTCTAACACCATGTTACTCATCACAGCCCGCCTGAAGGAGTCTGTGTCTCTAGTCAGATCTCCCACTTCCTCTGTAGTTATTTTGCATGTACACTCGATGTCATGAAATTACTCTATTTTTAGTCTGCCCCTGTCTTGTCTTCCTGGAAAAATGTCTTCCAGTGTGTAATTACAGTGTTCAACGTGATAAGAGAGATACAGGGGACGTGAACTTCCGGTCAATATGGTGGCAGGAACCATTGAAGGCTTTGTATGAAAGTGTTCCATGTTGCAGTTTCCACACATTCCAAGTCCGGCTTGTTGCAGGAGCTACTGAGTTAGGTGCTCTGTGCACACCGTGAGCTGTGTGTTTCATCCATTTTGATCATGTTTCGATATTCCAGTTGCTTACGATGAATCATGATATCGTTTGACAGGGAACAGTTGGTTGTGTTCACTTTCTGCGCGGTTTCGCCTCATGTCTATCGGCGTGTGCTGAGACTGCTATGATTGGGTCTGCAGTTACCTTTCTGTGTTTGGGAGATGAGATATTAATTCGGATGATTCCACTGGCACGGGCTGTTGAGCAATTTTGAGTTTTATTCGTTTGCAGTGAAACCGTGGCCTTCCATAACCAAAGAGCTAAATCGAGATAGAAGCAGCAAGGGCAGCGATAACGTGGTTGGGTACACATAACGTGGTTGGGTACACATAACGTGGTTGGGTACACATAACGTGGTTGGGTACACATAACGTGGTTGGGTACACATATCGTGGTTGGGTACACATATCGTGGTTGGGTACACATATCGTGGTTGGGTACACATAACGTGGTTGGGTACACATATCGTGGTTGGGTACACATAACGTGGTTGGGTACACATATCGTGGTTGGGTACACATATCGTGGTTGGGTACACATATCGTGGTTGGGTACACATATCGTGGTTGGGTACACATAACGTGGTTGGGTACACATAACGTGGTTGGGTACACATAACGTGGTTGGGTACACATAACGTGGTTGGGTACACATATCGTGGTTGGGTACACATATCGTGGTTGGGTACACATAACGTGGTTGGGTACACATAACGTGGTTGGGTACACATATCGTGGTTGGGTACACATAACGTGGTTGGGTACACATAACGTGGTTCACGAAGACTTTCTGACTCGCGAAGTTTACTACAGAGACAGTGTCTGCGGCAGGAGTGGATGCAGCTCCTGGGTGGCTCTAAAGTGAGCACGTTAACCAAGATGTACAATACTGGCACGCTGGTGTACATGGCAATGAAACAGTTGATCTAGCTGGTAGCTCTGGCACTGAGTGTGACTTGACTCCAGGAAGAGAAAGTAGACTGGACAACGATGTCTACATTGAGATAATGACGGGGCTAAAGCTGTGATGCTGGTCTGGTAGATCCAGTCTTAAAGGAGCAATCTGTCTCCATTGTCAACTCGCATGCCTTTTGTAGAACGTTACATTCACCACAGACTCAGCGAAAGTATCTATGTCTCTAGCCAGATCTCTCACAGAACGTTACATTCACCACAGACTCACCGAAAGAATCTATGTCTCTAGCCAGATCTCTCACAGAACGTTACATTCACCACAGACTCACCGAAAGAATCTATGTCTCTAGCCAGAACTCCCATGTTCACGTGCGCACGTTAAAGCTGTTCAGTCAGAAAGAGACCAATTGTTAACCAAATCTGCCCATGCTGATGTCGGGTGTGTCGGTTTTAAAGATTGTCGTAAACTTGCGACATAACGTGTCCTACTGCCACTTAAAAGGTGAATGCTAAAAACAAAAGAAGAAATAAAAACAAAAATTCATCTGCCTCTGGCGGAATGTATATGTCGCTGCCAGGGCATAATTATTAATGATACAACTCCTATCTAATTACCACCTATATTTCCAAGTACTTCGCCAGTGCTTCGGAGTACTTTTACGCTGAAAACATTTCGGTGATTTCGCTAGCGGACTGCGGCAGTACTTCATCTTCTTCTTTCCTTCCTCATCTGCCTTTCAGCGTCGAGGGGAGATATAATTTGCGGTCTGTTGCTCTTCTGTTCACATCTGCTGCTGTTATGTTTCCTAGTGCTTCTAATATTCCATCGAACATCTTTTTCGTGGTCGACTCATGGGTCTGGTGTTCTCGCATCGTTTATTGAAGGCTCGTTGTGTTGTGCCTTGATCACTCTGCCTTGTCACGTGCCCAAACCATTGTATCTGTTGTTTCTTTATATATTCTATGGCGGTGGCTATTCCTTGCTTTTTTCTCAGTTCTTCATTTCTGATCTTATCTCTCAGACTGTTTCCTGTCATTCGTCTAACACATTTCATCTCTGTAGAGGTTATTTTACTTATTGCTCTTACATCTAGGGTCCAGGTCTGGCATTGGTAGTACAACGTTGGGATGAAGATTGTATTGTAGAGTGACCGTTTTGACTCCAGAATTATTTCCTTGTTGGACAATAGTGGTGATAACTGTCCGATGATTTGACAAGCTTTGTTGCATCTTGATTCTATCTCTGCTGTTTGGGAATTATCGTTTGTCATTAGGCTTCCTAGGTATTTGAATTCCTCTACTTGTTTTAGTTGTCTGCCTTCTATAGCTATGTTGATGTTCTGTTTATTTTTGGCAACATTCATGACTTCTGTTTTGTTGATGTTGATTTTCATGTTGATTTTTGTGCCTGAGTTGTTGAGTTTGTTTAAGTGTTCTTGTAGGTCTTCTATTGTTTCATGTGTTAGTGCCTGATCGTCTGCAAATAAAAGCTCGTTGATCTCCTCTGTCTCTGATGGTTGGCTTTCTTTCTTTCTTCTTTCTTTTCTCTTTCACTGATACCGAAAAGGTGTCGTGGTTATATAATTTGTCGTTCTTACGCTGCTCGAACTGTCTGAATTAGTGATTTTTCTTTGTTGGTACATGTCTATACTGTAACAACTGGGAAATTGAGGGACGAAGAGATAGAAGGTAGCAAAGTGAAAAAATACCAGACAGCTTAAGAGAATGGCTTGGCAGAAGGTCAACAACAGAAATGATAAATAACTGTCGAGATCGAAAGTTGTTGAGAGACATGATCACGTACGCCAGTATGCCCGGTACTTGATAATGATGATGATAATGATGATGTTACATGTCTCTGTCACTGCATCTATCCATCCTCGTCTGGGTCTTCCTCTTGATATTTTTACATGCATGATGGTTGGCTAACTTGTCATTATATGACAACGTTTATATTGTCATATCTACTTCTTCATGATGCATGATGGTTGCCTAACTTGTCATTATATGACAACGTTTATATTGTCATATCTACTTCTTCATGATGCATGATGGTTGGCTAACTTGTCATTATATGACAACGTTTATATTGTCATATCTACTTCTTCATGATGCATGATGGTTGGCTAACTTGTCATTATATGACGTTTATATTGTCATATCTACTTCTTCATGATGCATAATGGTTGCCTAACTTGTCATTATATGACAACGTTTATATTGTCATATCTACTTCTTCATGATGCATGATGGTTGGCTAACTTGTCATTATATGACGTTTATATTGTCATATCTACTTCTTCATGATGCATGATGGTTGCCTAACTTGTCATTATATGACAACGTTTATATTGTCATATCTACTTCTTCATGATGCATGATGGTTGCCTAACTTGTCATTATATGACAACGTTTATATTGTCATATCTACTTCGTCATGATGCATGATGGTTGCCTAACTTGTCATTATATGACAACGTTTATATTGCCTTATCTACTTCTTCATGATGCATGATGGTTGCCTAACTTGTCATTATATGACAACGTTTATATTGTCATATCTACTTCTTCATGATGCATAATGGTTGCCTAACTTGTCATTATATGACAACGTTTATATTGTCATATCTACTTCTTCATGATGCATGATGGTTGGCTAACTTGTCATTATATGACAACGTTTATATTGTCATATCTACTTCTTCATGATGCATGATGGTTGGCTAACTTGTCATTATATGACAACGTTTATATTGCCATATCTACTTCTTCATGATGCATGATGGTTGCCTAACTTGTCATTATATGACAACGTTTATATTGTCATATCTACTTCTTCATGATGCATGATGGTTGCCTAACTTGCATATATAGTCCTTGTTTTCTGCGGTACTGAAAGCGTAAATGGGCTACTGGATACTACATTTTAGCGTTACGAAGCTGTTATGTGTGCATTGCAGACGATCAATGAAGATTACCTGTTACGTGAGATGTGTGTCTCATCCGCTTTGATCGTGTTTCGATATTCCAATTGCTTACGATGAATGATGATATCGTATGACAGGGAACAGTTGACTGTGTTCACTTTCTGCGCGGTTTCGCCTTATGACTTTTGACGTGTGCTGAGACTGTTACGATGCGGACTACAGTTACCTTTCTTTGTTTGGGAGATGAGATAATAATTCGGATGATTCCACTGGCACGGGCGGTTGAGCAATTATAGATTTTAATCCGTTTGCAGTGAAACCGTGGCCTTCCATAACCAAATAACCAAACATCTGTCTATTTTTTTGCCTTCTTACTTCAGTATAGTTCTGACTATGTTCAAATCATATAATAAAAACAATGAGATATGTCAAGGCAAAAATTAATAATGAAGTTACGAAATAGCGGAAAATAATGAATTTATATTTATCATTTAACCGAAGTCGAGAAAGATGAATGACATTTTGTAGGACACATAATAAGATAAGCAGTAACCTAATCTTTCAGAAGAAAATAGAAGGTTTGTAAAATAAACACAAAATTGGATCTAGCAACTAAATTATTAGACAGACAAGATAACCAACGATGTTTCGGCAAATACCTTAATCAGGTACAAAACACAAAAAAAATGTAAAGATAAACAAGATAGGCACATACTTTTCTGAAATAAACAAGGAAATATTAAAACGAAAGCCAAACACTGGTCTGAAAAATGGCGGAAAGAAACGGTGGCCAGGATTTACGCATTCGTTGGTTAAATAAGTAATGGACAATATGGCAGGAAAGATTGAATTGGACTAACAGGAGCCAAATAGTGAAAGGGGGTATCATGAGGATTGATAAAAGGAAGGGTCCAATCGGGCACGGTGACAGAGTGGTTAAATAATGAACGAGAGAAACACAAACACAAAGTAAAAGATGCAGAAGTAGATATATATTAAATAGATTGTTAACATCAAGAGTTAGACAGGAGAAAACTATTGCATTAGTAGTTGATCAAAGCAAGAGACTGAACGAATTGTCGCTACATAGTAGCTAACTCTACATGCGGAGGAGCAAGACAATGGTCAACAGTGAAGACGAAGTATATATTTCAATAGTAACGTACCCCCGTCACGCCAAGTGGCGTATAGGGAGTATAGTGTTAGTGACCATCAATTTTACAGACCTTCGGCACATGATTTTTGAGGTAATGTGGACGGTATTACGCCCGTGCCGCTTTACTTTCCCAGAAAAAATTCCGGTACCCATTAAAGGTTGGGTGAACCCGGAAACCGCCGGTTGAGATCGAACCCTACTTCTTGTCCTTTGCAGTCCAGTTCACAAACCACTGAGCTATCACGGCTCCCATATTTAAATAGATGATAATTTATTTGAGTGATTGCTTGTATAATGATGAATACGACTTAACTCTTTCAGTACTGAAGGGTTTTATCAATTTAGCGGTAGAAATTTCAGAGACCAAATTGTTCATGTTTTTAAATACCTATCTACATGTTTATTTTTGTCTAACATTTAACATATTAGATATGAATTTGTAGATAATTAAACAAGGAATTAGATTTCACCAATACCAAGATGATACAAGACATAGAAAAAATAATATGGCTTGATGACAGTTTACGAACTGTCTGAATTAGTGATTTTACTTTGTTGTTACATGTCTCTATCACTGCATCTATCCATCTTCTTCTGGGTCTTCCTCTTGGTCTTTTCCCATGCATTCTTGAGAAGAACTCCCTTTATGGTGATTGGTAAGGACTCATTCTGGCCAGGTGGCCAAACCATTTAAGTTGTTGTTGTTCTATATATTCCTGGCAGGGTTTAGTTCCTACCATTTTTCTTATGGTTTCATTTGGTATTCTATCTCTTCTCTTGTTGTTTGTTACTTTTCTCAGGCATCGCATCTCACATGTATTGATCTTTCTTAATTGTGATTTAGAAAGGGTCCATGTTTGACTTTAATAGCACAAAATTGCTATGAAAATGATATTTATCATTTGCTGTTTAGCTGGCATAGAATTGTTAGGATATCAGACAGTTCGAGCAGCTCAAGAACGACAAATGATATAACCACGACACCTTTTAGCTATCAGTGAAAAGAGAAAAGAAGAATAAGACAGTTTACACTAATCAAATTAAGAGTGACGCACTGTGCGGCTAAACGTACATGGCATAAATCGGCATGACGCATGGTGCGTCGAAACGTACGGAAGGGGTTAAAACTATTGAGTCTATTCCACTTAGGCGTCGAAATGTTTGAGACCCTCTCTCTCTGCAAGCTGATAGGCCCTTCATCACAGCAGTGGAGATTCATCTACTTGATCTTAAACAGTTCAGTTCCCTGGAATCATATTTCCTGGGGTCGCTCAAAACAACAAACATGATATGAGATCTATTTTTACCTCATTTATTGGATCGGAAAATATTTCATTTTAAAACTGGAGGATGATGACCTCGACATTTATTTTCTTTTTGCATTTAGAGAGGGATTGGGGGAGGAGGGGTGTTAAGTCGACAGATCATATTCACTGCAGAACGGACATCACCATAGTGTTCAGAACATCTTCCTTACACAACGGACATCACCATAGTGTTCAGAACATATTCCTTACACAACGGACATCAACATAGTGTTCAGAACATCTTCCTTACACAACGGACATCAACATAGTGTTCAGAACATATTCCTTACATAACGGACAAACACCATAGTGTTCAGAACATATTCATTACACAACGGACATCCTTATAATGTTCAGTTCATCTTCCGTACACAACGGACAAACATCATAGTGTTCAGATCGTCTTTCTTACACAACTGACATCACCATAGTGTTCAGATCATCTTCCTTACACAACGGACATCAACATAGTGTTCAGAACATATTCCTTACACAACGGACAAACACCATAGTGTTCAGAACATATTCATTACACAACGGACATCCTTATAATGTTCAGTTCATCTTCCGTACACAACGGACAAACACCATAGTGTTCAGATCATCTTCCTTACACAACGGACATCACCATAGTGTTCAGAACATATTCCTTACACAACGGACAAACACCATAGTGTTCAGAACATATTCCTTACACAACTGACATCACCATAGTGTTCAGATCATCTTCCTTACACAACGGACATCAAAATAGTGTTCAGATCATCTTCCTTTCACAACGGACATCACCATAATGTTCAGAACATATTCATTACACAACGGACAAAACTATAATGCTCAGATCACCCCTGGTCTCAGCAGCGAGGCCCGGCTTGAAACATCAATTACTGATGGACGGAAGCAATATAAGTACCTCTGAAGACGGAGTTATCTGACTGTGCGGCGAGGGACCCCTGTACACACGGTTGCCAAGGAAAAACAGATTAACACGCAACATTCAGTTCCTAGTCTGTAGGGACTTCATCAGAGGTAAAAGCTGGCGAACGCAAAATTAAAAAGAAAAATTACCAAACAAACTAGAGAATTGTATAAATGAAATCAGTTGCTAAAGAACACATACTGTATGTATCTTGTATTTGAAACAGTTTTTTTCTGAAACCCAAACACGTTCCATCAAAGAGATGCATGCTAAACGTATCGGTTGAAAATTCTTCATGTAATCGAATGTAGAGTAACGAGATGCTTAATTAGATTTATCGGTTTCTTGTTTATGTGGAGCATTGCTTCTGCATTCCATGTTGGAGTATCACAGTGCTAGCACGTGCGTGTGAATTCAAGTGAATTTTGCGAGGCGGTCCCTAGCAATAAACGTTAATGCTCACTCAGAAGTTAAGTTGTGTTTCATGTGTGTTCAAATATTGTTAAAAGACAATTAAAACAATAATATTTACAGTACATCACATGAGGGAGCTGCGATAACTCAGTGGTTAGTGAACTAGACTACAAACGACAAGAGGTAGGGTTCGATCCCAACCGACGGCATCCAATTCACCCAGCCTTTAATGGGAACCGCATTTTTTCTGGAAAAGTAAAGCGGCACGGGTGTAATACCGACCACATTACCCCACAAATCATGTGCTGAAGGTCTGTAAACTTTATGGTCACTAACACGATATTCCCTATACGCCACTTGGCGGGACGGGGGGTAAATTACTTTTTTTTTTTTATACTTACATTACATGAGAAAATGTAAAGTATAGAGATGAAATGTTATCGTAGGATTTTGGACATCTCTTACTTTGATCGTGACGTAAAGAAAGAAATGTGCAACAGGAAACAAAAAACAATGAGAGTACATCATGAATATAGGCGCCGGGATGGCTCAGTGGTTAGTGAACTGGACTACACAGAACAATAGATCGGGTCCGATTCTGATCGACGGCTTCCGGGTTCATCCAGCCTTAAATGGGTACCGGTATTTTTTTCTGGGAAAGTAAAGCGGCACGGGCGTAATACCGACCACATTACCCCCAAAATCATATGCCGAAGGTGTGTAAAAATTATGGTCACTAACACCATATTCCCTATGCGCCACTTGGTGTGACTTTACTTTGTGTTACTTACATCATGAATATATTGTGAAGAAGAACAAAACGATATGGTTTAGCCACGAATCTCGATCGTCTGCCCTTGTAAAGACCATACATCAGTGAAATGGGGGACAAGTAGAGGTAGGTAGAAAAAGTAAGGGGAAGATAATATCACATAGTCTATTTCTGCTGCTTATGAATCGTTTATCATTAGACTTGGAGCCAGTGGTGGGGCGTGATAAACACTCCATGGTATGATGACAGCTTTACAAGGAAGGAACACAACACAATACTGGCGTTTCGGCCTGTGGCCTTCTTCAGAATACAAGAACAACGACAACAAACGGTGAAGCACAATTATCTATAACTACATGATAGATGATCAAGTGGAGGGAGAGGAAAGTAGGATGTTGAAATAAGAAAAGAGAGAGAGAGAGAGAGAGAGAGAGAGAGAGAGAGAGAGAGAAAGATGTGTATGCTACATGAGGAGAGGTAGGATGAGCGTCGAGATATATAAAATAGAAAGATGAGGAAGAGGTCGAGACTACAGAGCAGAACTAAAATAATAGAAAGAGTAAAATGTATCACAAGTATATCACTATCACTATCGCTATCACTATCGCTATCACTATCACGATCACTATCGCTATCACTATCGCTATCACTATCACTATCGCTATCGCTATCACTATCACTATCGCTATCACTATCGCTATCACTATCGCTATCACTATCGCTATCACTATCGCTATCGCTATCACTATCACTATCGCTATCACTATCGCTATCACTATCGCTATCACTATCGCTATCGCTATCACTATCACTATCGCTATCGCTATCACTATCGCTATCGCTATCACTAGACTTCCTCATTATCAAGTTCGATACCGGGTGGCGCAGGCGATCATGCCCTTCCACAATTTTCTACCCATAGTACTTCGTATCAATCCTATTGTTGACTGTTTTCGACGCCATGACGCCAAGCTATCTATAGTTCGTTAAGAAATTCGTGCCCACAGAGTTGATCAATTATCTCGGACACTATTTGATGAATTTCTGTAATTCTTTTTCACAAAATATTATTTTTTCACCGACCTTCAGATTTCTCTCTGCGATCAAGACTCAATCAGAGTAGGATTCCAGACTCTCTCATGAAGGCAGCTGTCTGTTTAAGCGAATCGATTGCCCCATATAGTTTTTATTCCAGGGAGGTGGGCGTGGACCACATTGCCCTTCTCAGGTCTGTGTACTGGGGGCAATCCTGTAGAACATGTTTTATAGTCATATTGTCCAGTGTACAGTGGCATAGGCTGGTTGTACCTATTTTGAATTTGGTGAACATGTGATGTCTCATTCTATTGTGGCCAGTGCGTAGGCGAAGTATGATGACTTGATCCCTCCTTGATAGCTGGTGGTATCCGTCACTCTCGTTATACTTTGGGTGTTCTCGTTTCCATTTTTCATAGAACTGACCTTTGAGGACGGATTTGGCTTCATCATAACTGAGCGGATGGTTCTCATGCGGTAATCTCCCTCCCTCTTTAGCTAATTTGTCTGCGCGTTCGTTCCTGTGTATATTACAGTGTGATGGTATCCACTGAATGACTACTCTCTGGAAGTTATTGCATAGTTGGTCCAGGTTTGTTCTCAAGTCAACTTGTTCATTGTTCTTGGGGCTTTTTAGAGCTGATAGTACTGACAGTGCATCAGTCAGAATCACCAATTTATTGTGCATGTTATTTTTGTGTTGAGTAGCCAGTGTTGCAGCATCTCTGAGGGCTTCAGTTTCTGCTTTAAAGATGTTTGAGAATTTTCCAGTAGCAATTGATTTGGTGATCTCGTCCTGATTATTCAGCATCAAGAACACACACCCCCTCCCTTCCATTTCTGGTGGCATTTGTAGCAGAGCCATCTGTGTATATGTGGGACCAAGAGTCCTGTGGGTAGGTATCGTGTATGTGTTTTTCTGCTACGTGTTTTCTTTCTGTGTCTGATTGGGTTCCTTTTTTCATGATACCTGTTATATTTTCCTGAAGTTCTGGTATTTTATGTTTTCCATGAGGAGACATATCAGATGGGCCCAAGAGTATCGATATTGTTTGGGAAAATACTGGGTCTCCAGTAGTTAGTTCATTGGCAATTGCAGCGAAGTTGCTCCTCTTCAGTCGTACAATTCCGGAACCAGCTATTCTTTGGTGCATTGGGTGGCTAATGAGCCTTCTATATTTCTCCGCTCGTTGCAATACTTTAGTGACCCGTCTGTCATCTAAGGGTTTATAAACCTGTCACTGTTTCTAGAGTCTTGATAGGTGTAGATTTCATAGCACCAGAGATGATACGGACAGCTTGCTTATGTGTTCTGTTAATTTTGCTAAGGTGTGATTTGGAAGCCATAGCCCAGGCTGTGACTCCATACTCTAGAACATTCAGATTTTATATCATTTAAGTACAAACGTATTCTGAATTTTGCACAAATCGTTGTTTGTTATATCATTTTAGGAAAATATCTAACCGTTTGCTATGAACATTATATTGATATTTTACTGTAAATTATGTTAAATTTTCTAATAATGCAAGTCAAAGGCGTATCCGTATCACATTGAAGAGGGTCACAATTTTAGTGTATTTTCGCTATTTGTCGTCCACAATCTCTCCTTCCTTGACGTCATAGATATTTAAATTCATCCACATTTGTAATTACCTGCCCCCTATCTTTATGTTGATCTTCAGTTAGATATGCACAGTTTATACATAGCCTGCACCCACCTCTCCATATTTTTAGAACCCTTCCGTTCTGTCTTCTCGCCTGACTGCCAAGGTCAGTGAGATATATAGCTGGTCGTCCCGCCTTCTCATTTTAGTCCATTCAGTAGCTGACCACGCTCTAGAACACAGGGAAGTGACCCTTTTTGTTTCTTTTCTTGAGTATCTAGCACATTATCGCCATGTAGTTAGATTTGTGTATCTATCTATCTATTGACCTTTTGAGCCGTAGCCGGCTCATAGGGCGTAGACCAAGATACTCCTTCTCTTATCTGAATTTTTGTTCTAGCAGTTTTCAATTCTTTTAAAGATATTTTATCAAATCTCGCCATTTGTCTCTGTTCTGTGCAAGCAGCTCTATCTCATTGAGGGAGCCGATTCCTGCTGCTCTTGCCTCTCTCATCAATGTTCTACTCAGTGTCTCTCTGGGTCTTCCTCTTTTTCTCCTACCTGTTGTTTCCCCACATGAGGGCTTGCTTTGCTATTCGGTTATTATCTCTTCTCATCACATGTCCAACGTATGACCATCGTCTTTTCTTTATTACTGAAGATATTAGTGGTTGATTGGCGATTTCTCTAATTTCCTCATTTGTTTTGATTTCGTTCCACGCTGTACCGAGTATTTTCCTTAGACATTTATTTTCGAATGCGTTCAACTTTGTTTCTATATCTCTTGTTGTTTTCCAGCTTTCACACGCATATGTAAGGGTTGATTGTACATTTGATTTCAATAGTCTACGTTTTGTGTTTGTGCTTATGAGTTTTGATTTCCACAACTTTTCAAGGCTTCTGAGAGACATTTCTGCTTTAGAAATTCTGATTCTAATTTCTTTGCTTGTATCCCCTTCTCGATCAATGTGACTTCCAAGATAGATAAAGTGATTGATCTCTTCCACTGGTTTGTTTTTCATGTATATTTTGTCGTCTGTTGGAATTAAGCTTTTCATGACTTTAGTCTTTTCATGATTGATCTCGAGCCTAATTGTGCTGGCTATTGATGATAGTTCATTTGTGTTTCCTGCATCGTTTTTATCTGACTGCTGATGAGAACTATGTCATCAGCAAAGTCGAGGTCCTCCAAATGGTCTTCTTGTATCCATTCGATGCATTTATTACCAGTGCAGCATTTCTTCATTATGAAGTCCATAACAATTCCAAATAACAAGGGCGATAAAATACACCCTTGTTTAGCCCCAGTTTCTATTGGGAAACATTCACTCAGTCCTGCCTCTGTTCGAACTGCACATGTGTAACCATCATACATGTCTCTGATATTGATTTGTATACATATCCTTATATATATTTTTGTGTTGTTTGTTGTTCCAGCTGAAGGCCTACTTGGTTGAAACGTCGACTTTTGTTTTGTCCTTTACCACGTTAAACTGTCACCATACCATTTCTTCTTTCTTTTTTTAGAATTGCTATTATCATCAGCTTTACAGCAGCTTCGCATCTTGATGTCTTTACTTCTTTGTGTTGATGTTCTATTTCTCTTTAGCTATGTTCATGGCTTCTATTTAGTTGATGTTGCTTTTCATGGTGTAATGAGTGCGAGCGACCACTTTTAGTGATACATTTGAAATGCGTTAACATCATTTGTTTTCATAAGTTCTACACAATTCTGCTGGTCAACTTTATTATAGATTACTGGGTAAATGCATGTTACCGAAGAATTACTTGATACTGACGTCATCAATAGATTGTCGTCTTTGTAAAACTATGTCTTAAAATGTCTGAAGTCTGAATGACAATAATAGCATTAGTCATAAGATGAATGTCGCTATTGCGAGTGTTCGTTAATCGGATACCGCGTAAGTCGATGACAATGTTTAAGATGGTGGCAGACACTAGAAGCTGACTCTCTCTTTTGTCAGCTTTTCAATTTTAGATGGATTAGTATAGTCAGATTTATATTTAAATATAGATACATTGACTTTTAGAAAAGTGCATGCGTTGTCAGGAACGTCAGCCTAGTGCAGCAATTGGAAAATGACAAGGTAGTTATCAACAGGACATGTGTAGCCGTGGTATCTGTCAGAAATAGATTTTATTTTTAATTTAAAAAAGAAAACACATTGCTTATTTTATATCAGCCTCATTACCTATTTTTTTTTAACCAAAGTCTAATTAACTACTTTTATCAAAATCTCATTATCTGTTTTTATCAAAGTCTCATTACCTATTTTTTAAAATCAAAGTCGCATTAACTACTTTTATCAAAATCTCATTATCTGTTTGTATCAAAGTCTCATTACCTATTTTTATCAAAGACTCATAACCTACTTTTATCACAGTCTCATTATCTGTATTTATCAAAGTCTCATTATCTATTTTTATCAAAGTCTCATTATCTACTTTTATATAAATCTCATTACCTATTTTTATCAAATTGTCATTACCCAGTTTTATCGAAGTCTCATTACCTATTTTTATCAAATTCTCATTACCTATTTTTATCAAAGTCTCATTAATTTTTTTAATCAAAATCTGATTACCTATTTTTATCGAAGTCTCATTAATTTTTTTAATCAAAGTCTCATTACCTATTTTTATGAAAGTCTCATTACCTATTGTTATCAAAGTCTCATCACCTATTGTTATCAAAGTCTCATCACCTATTGTTATCAAAGTCTCATTATCTATTTTTATCAAAGTCTCATTACCTATTTTTATCAAAGTATCATTACCTATTTTTATCAAAGTCTCAATACCTATTTTTATCGAAGTCTCAACATCTATTTTTATCGAAGTCTCATCACCTATTTTTATCAAAGTCTCATCACCTATTTTTATCAAAGTCTCAATACCTATTTTTATCAAAGTCTCATTACCTATTTTTATCAAAGTCTAATTACCTATTTTTATCAAAGTCTCATTACCTATTTTTATCAAAGTCTCATTACCTATTTTTATCAAAGTCTAATTACCTATTTTTATCAAAGTCCCATTACCTATTTTTATCAAAGTCTCATTACCTATTTTTATTAAAGTCTCATTGCCTATCTATATGGGTTTTTTTATTTATTTAGTAGCTGCTGTGCGTCAAGATGAAAAGGATTAAGTGAAGGAAGATGCGGACATTTAGGTCAATGATTACAATAGAAGCAGGAATCAATTGATTAGGGAGGATTCATCATCATGTGCCATACCGGTTGGCGTAGGCGATCACGTCCTTACACAATCTTCTATCTGCAGTGCATCGTATCAGTTCTGTTGTTGACTGTTTTCCATGCCAGAACACCAAGCTATCCAGTATTTTCTCTTTTTCCTTGTATTTTGCCAGTTGTAACCAAGTATTCCAACTTTCCTCTTCTCATGATGTGCCCGAAAAATGTTGATTGTTTCTTTGTGATGTTTTTTAGGAGTTCCCTTTTTGTGTTGGCCTATTGGAGAATTTCCTTTCTGAACTCTCTTTCTGACTACTATTGACATAGATTTGTTGCATAAGACATTTTTCATTTTCTGAAATGCTATTTTGGCCTGAGCTGTTCTGCTTTTTATTTATGTGGTTCATCTTCCATCTGATGTTATAATTATGCCCAAGTATTTGACGCGTTGCACTCGTTTCATATTTGTCCTGTTTATGTTTATGCTGCATGCTGGTGATGATTGTTTCTTCGATATGACCATTATTTCTATTTTCTTACTAATCAGACTTAGAACTTTCTTGTTGCTTTCTTTTACTATTATGTCTATCATTTATTGTAGAGAAGATTACAATAGAAAAAAGGAGCAAATCATTTAGCCTATCTAGATAAAGATGAGAAAAATAAGATCAACTTTTCAAGTTATCGGAAACGAAATTATACAATAGAAAAGGATGGAAATTAAAGAAAAAAGGGACAAGATATTATTATAATTAAAATATGAGCGATCGAGATAAAGAAAAAGATTAAGGTAAAAAAGTGGACTAAGAACAATAAGACGTTTAGTTACGAGTATTAAGGTAAATAAGTGGACTAAAAACAATAAGACGTTTAGTTACGAGTATTAAGGTAAATAAGTGGACTAAGAACAATAAGACGTTTAGTTACGAGTATTAAGGTAAAGAAGTGGACTAAGAACAATAAGACGTTTAGTTACGAGTATTAAGGTAAATAAGTGGACTAAGAACAATAAGACGTTTAGTTACGAGTATTAAGGTAAAAAAGTGGACTAAGAACAATAAGACGTTTAGTTACGAGTATTAAGGTAAAAAAGTGGACTAAGAACAATAAGACGTTTAGTTACGAGTATTAAAGTAAAGAAGTGGACTAAGAACAATAAGACGTTTAGTTACGAGTATTAAGGTAAAGAAGTGGACTAAGAACAATAAGACGTTCAGTTACGAGTATTAAGGTAAATAAGTGGACTAAGAACAATAAGACGTTTAGTTACGAGTATTAAGGTAAAGTAGAGGATTAATTTCAAAAAGAGAAGATGATAAAGTAAAGAAAATGTTGAGGAAAAGAAACATAACACGATATATAAAGAGAATTAAGATAAAGGAGAAGTTTAATGAAAAAAATAGGAGGAGTTTAAAGAAGAGAAAGAAAACAGAAGATACATTTCAGAAAGAATAAAATAAAGGAAACGGACTAAAGGACAAGAGGAAAAAAGAGGAGAGGCTAAGATAAAAAAGACATTGCGACAAAAATATAGACAAAAATATCAATATGATATAAGGAAGAAAACAGATAAATGAGAAAGAGACATTGAGGAGTACAAGGATAAGTCAGGGACGATGGTAAAGAAGGTCTTTTTTTTTTTTTTTTTTTAATTTGCGGTCGCCAGCTTTGACCTCTAAGTCCCTAGAGATTAGGAGCTGACTTGTGCATGTTAATCATTTTTTTTCCCTGGCAGCCATGTGCACAGAAGTCCTTCGCCGATCAGGCATGTAACTCCGTCTTCGAAGGTACTAATATTTTCTTCCGTTAAATGAGTAACTGACGTTTCAAGCCGGGCCTCGTTGCTGAGACTAGGGGTGGTTGCCGCAGAGAGAAATCATCAATAAAAATCCCAACCGGTGTAGCCGGGATTTGAACCCACAACCTCTCTGTTTCGAGGCCGGCGTCTAGCCTCGAGACCAACCATTCCCCAGAAGAGGAAGGTAAAGAAGGCTATTTACGTAGGTCAGTTTTCTATTTCTAAAACATTACTGAGGCTTTGATTGTTGCATGAACATCATTTTTACTTTTCAGGGGGCTGATTGGTCTTGAGGCAAGACGCCGGCCTCGAGACAGAGAGGTTGTGGGTTCAAATCCTGACCATACCGGTTAGGATTTTTATTTATGATTTCTCTCTTCGGCAACCACCCCTGGAATGAGCAGCGAGGCCCGGCTTGAAACGTCAATTACTCATCCACGGAAAAATATGAGTACCTCCGATGTTAGAGTTATCTGCCTGTGCGGCGAGGGACTCCTGTGCACACGGCTCCCAAGGAAAAACGGATTAACACGCAAAATTCAGTAACTAGCCTCTAGGGACTTCGTCAAAGGTGAAACTGGCGAACGAAACAAACAATTTTTTTTGCTGTTTTTTTTTCACAAGCAGCTGTGTGCTCATGTGTTCTTCGCCATGCAAGCAGCTGTGTGCTCATGTGTTCTTCGCCATGCAAGCAGCTGTGTGCTCATGTGTTCTTCGCCATGCTAGCAGATATTCTCCTACATATGAGGTACTGCAGGTTTTTAAACTTCCAATGATCTGACGATTTTGAAGATTTTACCTAGCAATGTTATATACTGAGAATTGTGAAAAGGCTAGGAATAGCTCCCGCCATAGAATATATAAAGAAACAACAGATAAAATGGTTTGGCCACGTGAAATGGCAGAAAGATCAAAACACAACACAACGAACCTTCAGCAAACGTTGTGAGAACACCAGACCCAAGGGTCGACCACGAAAAAGATGGGTTGATGGAATATTAGAAGCACTAGGAAACATAACAGCAGCAGAGGCGAACAGAAGAGCAAAAAACCACAAATTATATCTGCCCTCGACGCTGAAAGGCAAATGAGGAATGAAAGAGGAAGGAAGAAAGAATGTTACATAGACAGCGGCGATGTTTCGTCTTTACTCTTTTCAACTTGCAACTACCAAGAATTTTCTAACGTGCGCAGCGTTCACACTGGACCTGCTTTTCACAGTTACTCGAGTGGTCTAGACATCGGATTTAACTATCCAGAGACCGGTGGATGGTAAAGCCACAAAGCAACTAGGGCTTCGTAGCGAAAGTGCCCACCGATCGTTGTGAGATTCAAACCTGGGTCCTTATTGACCAGAGGCCGGCAATGTACCTCCTGACCACCCAGAAAGAAAATTGGACAGAAGGTAAAAGAGTACAAAGAATGAAATAATCAAGTGCTAGTGAGAGGGTGGAAGGGGGTGGATGGAGAGAGTTGGAAGATGAAGGAAGAAGAAGAAGATCAAAGAAGGCAAGATGAACAAGAAGGCAAGAAAAACAAGAATGCAAGAAGAGCATGAAGAATGATAAGAGCAAAACAAGAAGAGCATGAAGAATGATAAGAGCAAATAAGAAGAGCATGAAGAATGAGAAGATTACAACAAGAAGAGCATGAAGAATGATAAGAGCAAAACAAGAATAGCATGAAGAATGAGAAGATCACAACAAGAAGAGCATGAAGAATGATAAGAGCAAAACAAGAATAGCATGAAGAATGATAAGATCAAAACAAGAATAGCATGAAGAATGAGAAGATCACAACAAGAAGAGCATGAAGAATGATAAGAGCAAAACAAGAATAGCATGAAGAATGATAAGATCAAAACAAGAAGAGCATGAAGAATGATAAGAGCAAAACAAGAAGAGCATGAAGAATGATAAGAGCAAAACAAGAAGAGCATGCAGAATGATAAGAGCAAAACAAGAAGAGCATGAAGAATGATAAGAGCAAAACAAGAAGAGCATGAAGAATGATAAGATCAAAACAAGAAGAGCATGAAGAATAAGGGCAAACAAGAAGAGCATGAAGAATGATAAGGGCAAAACAAGAAGATCATGAAGAATGATAAGAGCAAAACAAGAAGAGCATGAAGAATGATAAGAGCAAAACATGAAGAGCATGAAGAATGAGAAGATCAAAACAAGAAGAGCATGAAGAATGATAAGATCAAAACAAGAAGAGCATGAAGAATGATAGGGCAAAACAAGAAGAGCATGAAGAATGATATGAGCAAAACAAGAAGAGCATGAAGAATGATAAGAGCAAAACAAGAAGAGCATGCAGAATGATAAGAGCAAAACAAGAAGAGCATGAAGAATGATAAGAGTAAAACAAGAAGAGCATGAAGAATAATTAAAGTAGTAAAGAGCCCCCGTCACGCCAAGTGGCGTATAGGGAATATGGTGTTAGTGACCATAAATTTTACAGACCTTCAGCACATGATTTTTGGTGTAATGTGGTCGGTATTACGCTCGTGCCGCTTTATATTCCCAGAAATCCGGTACCCATTAAAGGATGGGTGAACCCGGAAGCCGTCGGTTGTGATCGAACCCTACCTCTTGTCCTTTGTGGTCAAGTTCACTAACCACTGAGCTCTCGCGGCTCTCATGTTGAATAAGAAGAGCATGAAAATTGGAAGGGCAAGAAGAGCCAGAAAAACAATAAAAACAAGAATATGAATAACAAAAAGAGAATAGGAAGTAGAATAAAAACAAGAGAAGGAAGAACAAGAAGCAGAAGACTAAGACAATTAAAATCTTGTTATTAAATAAACAATAACATTTGAATAATAATTTATGGGCTTAACATGAAAAAACATATATACCTGACATTAGTAATATATCAGGACACATTATCTACACTATTAGTAGATAACCCGCTTATAACATCTACATTTGCCCAGTTATTTTGCCCCTACGCGTCAACTTTCTTAATTTGTTCATTTTTATTCTACATTCATTACGTGCAAACCCTCGGATCTCCATTTAGCAATATGTTTCCACTGGCATTTCAACCGCCTATAAAACATAAATATTTAACAGACGCAATTCTATGTTCTTAAATATAACCACACTTTTAGAAACTGTCATTCAAATCAATAAAACCAGAAAACGGTCCTAAAATCTTACACAATCTCTCAAATGCCTTTTAGATAAATTGCTATTAAGCGGCTTTGTCTCTCGTGTAAGGATATTAACTATTACATTAAAATGATTAACTTATAGTTTTGCATTAGGGAAATTGACTTTATTTTATACTTCGGATATTAACACTAATTTTCATTTAAAGTATCCATATGTGTTTTCTGTATCAGGTCTACGTCTCATTAATAAATCAACCACTAATTAACGCCAATCAACCACTAATTAACGCCAATCAACCACTAATATTCGAGACCATTTCCAAGTTAGATCAGGTGTAAGACAGGGGCGCGTACTATCCCCCCTACTGTTTATTACATACATGGACTATATATGCAAGCTAGCCAACCCATCAGAGACAGAGGAGATCAATGAACTTCTATTTGGAGACGATCAGGCACTAATACATGAAACAATAGAAGACCTACAAGAACACTTAAACAATTTCAACATCTCAGACACAAAATACAACATGAAAATGAACATCAACAAAACAGAAGTCACGAATGTCGCCAAAAATAAACAAAACATCAACATAACTATAGAAGGCAGACAACTAAAACAAGTAGAGGAATTCAAATACCTAAGTCTAATGACAAATGATAATTCTCAAACAGCAGAGATAGAATCAAGATGCAACAAAACGTGTCAAATCGTTGGACAGTTATCACCACTATTGTACAACAAGGAAATAACTCTGGAGGCAAAACGAGCACTATACAATACAATCTTCATCCCAACGTTGTGATACCAATGCCAGACCTGGACCCTAGATGCAAGAACAATAAGAAAATAACCTCTGCAGAGATGAAATGTGTTAGACGAATGACAGGAAACAGTCTGAGAGATAAGATCAGAAATGAAGAACTGAGAAAAAAAAGCTAGGAATAACCACTGCCATAGAATATATAAGGAAACAACATATAAAATGGTTTGGCCACGTGAAAAGGCAGAAATAACAAAACACAACACAACGAGCCTTCAAAAACGTTGTGAGAACAGCAGACCCAAGGGTCGACCACGAAAAAGATGGGTCGGTGGAATATTAGAAGCACTAGGAAACATAACAGCAGCAGAGGCGAACATAAGAGCAAAAGACCGCAAATTATATCTCCCCTCGACGCTGAAAGGCAGATGAGGAAGGAAAGAGAAAGAATCACTAATATCTTCAGTAATAAAGAAAGGGTGATGGTCATATGTTGGACATGTGATGAGAAGAGATAATAACCGAATAGCAAAGCAAGCCCTGATGTGGGAAACAACAGGTAAGAGGAAAAGAGGAAGACCCAGAGAGACACTGAGAAGACCATAGATGAGAGAGGCAAGAGCAGCAGGAATCGGCTCCCTCAATGATATAAGAGCGGCTTGCACAGAACAGAAATGGCGAGATTTGATAAAATATCTTTACACAAATTGAAAACTGCTAGAACAAAAATTCAGATACGAGAGGGAGTATCTTGGTCTTCGCCTTATGGGCCGGCTACGGCTCGAAAGATCAATAGATAGATAAATTTATATGTGTCTCTTATATTCTGTCGCGATCACCGTCATCAGGTGCCATGCCGATTGGCATAGATGATCATTTCTCTCCACATCACTGGGTATTTCATACGTACCATACTTTCAGCAGGTGCTCATATGTTATGTCATTTGGATAAGCTGTTCAATATTTTTCCTCTTGGTTTTCCTCTGCTCTTCCTTTCTTCATTCTGCCTGTTATAATATTCTCAATGCCTTCTTTTCGCATGACTTATCTAATAAATGCAGATTGTCTCTTCCTTATGATTTTGATGATATTTCTGGTGTCTCCAGCTCGATTTAAACATTCTTCATTTGTCTTTTTTGCTTTTCCATGGAATTCGTAGCATTCTTCTGATAAACCACATCTCAGCTGTCTCTAATGTTCTTTGTGTTGTCTTAGTTATCGTCCGTGGCTCACTTCCAGATAGTAGAACAGGCTCAATGTAGCACTTTAGGACAGCCGCACTTGGTTGCTATTTCCTTTTGGTTTTGACAGGATAGTTAATTTTGTTTTCTTTAACACATTTCGATTTTTTGTTGTTGTTTCGTTATTAGTGTTGTGTGTGTGTGTGTGTGTTTTTTTTTTTGTTCCTGATGAAGGCCTATTGGGCCGAAACGTTGTTTAGTCTGTGTCGTCCATTTATCACGTACAGCTTATTACATACCATTTTTTTATTTTTTTATTTTTCCTAGTACTTTAGGACACGTTTTATAACACTCATTGAAATGATTTGTTACATAAGCTGTTTTTTTCTTATTTCGTTGGAATTCTAGCATTTGCTTGTCCTATGATGTAGTATAGTTCTCTATTCTATACGTTTACTAAGATAGCGAATAGAGAACTATACCCGTTGCGGTGAGAAATGACGTCTGATATCAGGAGGACAGTTAAGTGAAGATACCTAGTACCTTATAACGATATGTTGGAATGTTGCGCGTTGCTAGTTGTTAGTTGTTAGTTGCTAGTTGCAAGTTCCTAGTTGCAGGTTGCTAGTTGACAGTTGTTAGTTGCTGTAAAAAATAAATGGAGCCCGTAGTGGGGTGTAATTTCACTCCTACAAGGAATGGTCACGCTTTACATGAAAAAAAAAAATAAAGTAAAGAGCCATCGTCACGCCAAGTGGCGTATAGGGAATATGATGTTGGTGACCATAAATTTTACAGACCTTCAGCACATGATTTTTGCGGTAATGTGGTCGGTATTACACCCGTGCTGCTTTACTTTCCTAGAAAAAAAAGCCGGTACCCATTTAAGGCTGGGTGAACCCGGAAGCCGTCGGTTGGGGTCGAACCCTACCTGTTTTTAAATGAAAGGAACACAACAAAATACTGACGTTTCGGTTACATGTGGTCTTCTTCAGAGATTCAGAACAGCAACAAACGAGGGGAACATAAGCTATTCATACATGTACGATGATAGGGGAAGACAGGTCATGAAGAAGAAGGCAGAGGGGAAAGAGATGAAATGATGAAACGAGAGAGAGAGATGTGATACATGATGAAGGATAGGTCAAAGGTAAAGATAGAGTAAACGTATGTATAGAAAATACTCATCATCAAATACGGTGCCTGCTGGTGTAGGTGATCATGTCTCTCCACAACTTTCGATTTCGACAGTTATTTATCATTTCTGTTGTTGACCTTCTACCAAAACCATTCTCTTAAGCTGTCTGGTATTTTTTCTCTTTGTTTCCCTCTATCTCTTCGTCCCTCAATTTTCCCAGTTTGTTACAATATATTCCAGCTGTTCCCTTCTCATTCATCATCATGTGCCATACGGTTGGCGTAGGCGATCATGTCCCTCCACAATCTTCTATCTGCAGTGCATCGTATCAGTTCTATTGTTGACTGTTTTCCATGCCATGACACAAAGCCTTCTCATTACATGGCAAAAAATTATGATTGTTTCTTCCTAATATTGGAAAATAACTCTCTTTTTGCTTTGGACTCTTTCAGAACATTGTCATTACTTTTCTGACCTGTCCATGGTATTCCCACCATTCTTCTGTAAAACCACATTTCTTCAGCCTACAGTGATTTCTTGTAGAAAATAATAAAATACACAAATTGAGACTTAAGCTGTGGTAGAAATGAATCAGTCCGCTCACCTTCAGTGAAAGCTGGTCGAATACATGTAGTAGGACAAATTAGTTCCACCGCTGCATTTATTTGCACGTTCCTTAATAAATAAATTCTGATCGACAGCTTCCGGATTCACGCAGGTTTAAATGGGTACCAGATTATTTATAAGAGTTGTAAAGCGGAACGGGTGTAATACCGACCATATTATTCCAAAAATCATGTACCGAAGTTGTATAAAAATTATGGTCACTAACGCCATATTTCCTATACGCCACTTGGCATGACCGGTCTCTTTACTGCTTCTTCTTCTCTTCTACCTTTCAGCTCCTTGTGGAGCATAGGTCTTCAACAAACACTTTCAAAGTCGTTCTGTTTCTTGCCTTTCTTTTAATATCATTCCATGTCTTCCTCATCATCTTCATTTCTGCTTTTGTCTGTCTTCTCCAAAATTGTATGCCCTTCCTCTTTGTCTTTTCCCCTGGGGATTCCAAAAAGACCTATTGCGTAATACTCTCAGTTGGCTTCCGCAGTGTGTGTCCTATCCAGCTCCCTCGTCTTCGCTGTATCTCTTTATCCACTAATATTTTACTGGTACATTTCCATAATTCTATGTTAGTGATTTTGACCTGCCATTTCCATCCTTTTATTCTGCGTAAGCATCCATTAATGAAAGTCCGTATCTTCATGATTGTCAATTTTGTTGTTAGTCTCTTTACTTACATTACCTATAAATAAATGAAACAGACAGATAAATGCAATGCTGCGACAAAGCTGGTAGCAATTTTTCTGAAGAATGCTTCATGTAGACCGAAACACCAAATATTTTGCATTGTCCTTTTTTTTAAAAAACAAGAAACTATCACCATACTGTATAGAAGTTTGTGTTACACCCCGATACTTGTTCCATGTGATTAATAAACCTCTTTGTGTTTATATTGAATTATAGCGCCAATTCAGACTGTTTACGGTACACATCTATCATGTCTACACAAGCCAATATTTTAAGAACACACACGTCCGCAAACATTTAATGGAGGAGCCATGTCAAAACTCGAAGTGTCATGTTGTTTTTTTTGTTTCTCCCTAGAACACCGTGAGGGGGTGTCTCCTCTTGCCTTCCCTTGATGCCTTACTTCGAGAGCAAAAATTGTACAAACAAAATGATAATTATGCATATAAAAATTGCTTTATCCGTCTTTAAGAGAAGGGGTTGAGGTTTACAGAGTGGGGGTGTGATCTCCTGACTGAGAGAGAAGGATTCGATCTCTTGGCTGATAAAGTAGGGTTCGATCTCTTTACTGACAGAGTAAGGTTCGATCTCTTGGCTGATAGAGTAGGGTTCGATCTCTTGGTGGTTAGAATAGGTTTCGATCTCTTGACTGATGGAGTAGGGTTCGATCTCTTGACTGATGAATTACGGTTCGATCTCTTGACTGATAGACTAGGGTTCAATCTCTTGACTGATAGACTAGGGTTCGATCTCTTGACTGATGGAGTAGGGTTCGATCTCTTGACTGATGAAGTACGGTTCGATCTCTTGACTGATAGACTAGGGTTCGATCTCTTGACTGATGGAGTAGGGTTCGATCTCTTGACTGATGGAGTAGGGTTCGATCTCTTGACTGATAGACTAGGGTTCGATCTCTTGACTGATGGAGTAGGGTTCGATCTCTTGACTGATGGAGTAGGGTTCGATCTCTTGACTGATAGACTAGGGTTCATCTCTTTGCTGATGGAGTAGGGTTCGATCTCTTGACTGATAGACTAGGGTTCATCTCTTGGCTGATAGAGTAGGGTTCGATCTCTTGACTGATAGAGTAAGGTTCGATCTCTTGACTGATAGATTAGGGATCGATCTCTTGACTGATAGAATAGGGCTCGATCTCTTGACTGTTCAAGCCTTCGTTCAAGCCATGGTTAACACAATGTTGACTTTGAACATCACGCTATCTGTTATTACAGCGAGTTGACGGATTTTAGAAATGTAACCACGGGTTTGATAATAAATGTTTGTACACAGTTCGTTAACTACCGATGTAGATCAAGTTTTTATTCTGCTGGCTTCGTTCTTGACCCTGGAAGCTAATGACCTAACTTGTGCAGACGGTTGGTTTGGGGCAAACTGTACGTTACATGTCACTGCTATAATGACTCAGTTTGTGACAAAACTACAGGGACATGCCCAAACAATGACAGTTGTCAGCACGAATATTTCGGACCCCAGTGGTAGTACTTGCATCTCGTTTACAAATATGCCCAAAAATCTGAACCTACTTACCTGTTTGATAACAACGACACTACATGTAATCCGGATGCAGATTATACATCAGTTGAGGCAACTCTCAATCAATCTTTGCCGTTCTCCTGGTTTAGGATTTATGTGAATGACTTAACTTATCCGGACAGTTTCACAGTAAAACTAAATGGTTCTGTCTCATGTAACAATGAGTCAAGGTTTGTAGTTAGTTCGCACTAGATTGATGTCTTTTGCTCTGGGGCTGGTCTGATCAACAAGATACGGATTGAAAGGTCGATAATTGCAAATATCTGCTCCATCTACATTGGCGGGTGTCGGAATGTGGCTCTCAAATCATACCCAAATATTTCTTTGAACACTATTGTAGTCACCACATAAGCGACAATGGCACACATTAAGATTGAGTTCTAACCGACCATTTCGCAGGCCGACAGTGCACTGACGGGGTGTGACGTGCAAACATTTACAGACACCTATTGTCTGGACGGGCATTCTTGTTCATTTTGTTCAGTGTGTAGTGGGTGTTGCAGACGCTGCAACGTCATCATCGGTACGTGTCACAGCAACTGTTCACATGGGATCTATGGACACGACTGCTCCGGGTCTTGTCTTAGTGTCTGTCCTTTATGTGAGGAAAAATCCGGAAAATGCCTGCAATGTAAGCATCCTGGCTACACCTGTAATGACACTTGTCCCGATGATAATTTTGGGCTACAGTGCAAATAGACGTGTTCTGATGGCTGTGACATCATATGTGACCCGGAAAGTACAGATTGTACGTGCAAGGAAACGTACTACGGGTCAGACTGCACTCTCAAATGTCTGGACAACTGTTTCAACGACACCTGTGAACAGTCAACCGGGAACTGTACATGCAAGGGAACGTTATACGGGTCAGACTGCAATCTCAAATCTCCGGACAACTGTTTGAACGAAACCTGTGAACAGTTAATCGGGGCATGCGTCTCGTATGTCGATGATTCCCACGTTAAGAAGAGTCTGCCGACTACAACAAACCCAAGCATATGGATACCTTAATGTGTTTCTGTGCTGGACATGGTTCATTTCTTAGTGTTTTTCCGTGAAGCCATGGCTCATATCTTGATGTGTCTCTGTGCTAGTCATGGCACATATCTTGATGTGTTTCTGTGCTAGCTTGGCTAGTGTGTGTGTGCTGGCCATGGCTCATATCTTTGTGTGTGTTATGTTAGTCATATCTCATATCTTGGTGTGTCCGTGTTAATCATGTCTCATATCTATATGTGTGTATGTGTTTAGTCATATCTCATATCTTAGTGTGTATCTGTGTTAGTCATGTGTCACATCTTTGTTGTGTGCATGTTTGGGTTAGTGATATCTCATATCTTTGTGTGCATGATTATGTTAGTCATATATATGTCTGTTTATGTCACATCTCATATCCTTGTGTGTGCATGTCTGTGTCTGTCACATCTCATATCCTTGTGTGTGCATGTCTGTGTCTGTCACATCTCATATCCTTGTGTGTGCATGTCTGTGTCTGTCACATCTCATATCTTTGTGTGTGCATGTCTGTGTATGTCACATCTCATATCTTTGTGTGTGCATGTCTGTTTGTCACATCTCATATCTTTGTGTGTGCATGTCTGTGTTTGTCACATCTCATATCTTTGTGTGTGCAAGACTATGTTAGTAACATCTCATATCTTTGCGTGTGCATGTCTATGTTGGTCATATCTCATATCTTTGTGTGCATGTCTATGTTAGGCATGTGTCATATCTTTGTGTGTGCATGTCCATGTCAGACATATCTCATATCTTTATGTGCATGTCTATGTTAGTCATGTGTCATATATATTGATGTGTGTCAGTGTTAGTCATGCCTCGTATCGCTGTGTGCATGTCTGTGTTTGTCACATCTCATATCTTTGTGTGTGCATGTCTGTGTTAATCACCTCTAGTGACTCGGGCAGATGGTGCTCGTAAACCTGGGAGGGCCGACCATCTAAGGGCAGAATACCCTACAGAAAAGATCATCTGCTGCCTTGCAGGAAGATTGGGGACAATCAAAGGCTAAGGAAAGTTAACCTGAATAAAATGCTGGCTGAAATCGGATGCACTGGGCAACTGGCGCAGAACACAGTGCAACGTATTTAACGGGTGTTCAATCAGAGTGGATCTGGCAGACTCTAATTGTGATGTTCTGTCTGTGGGGGCGATCAACACACTTAACCTGACAGCTGACTTCATGTGTGAGTCTGGAATCCTGCTCTGATTGAGTCCTGATCGCAGAGAGAGAGAGAGAGAGTGAGATCTTGACTGATGGAGTATGGTTCGATCTCCTGACTAATAGATTAAGGTTTGATCTCTTGACTGATAAACTAGGATTAGATCTCTTGATTGATAGAGTAGGGTTCGATCTCTTGCCTGATAGAGTAGGGTTCGATCTCCTGACTGTTTGAGTAGCGTTCGATCTCTTGATTAATAGAGTAGGGTTCGATCTCTTGCCTGATAGAGTAGGGTTCGATCTCTTGCCTGATAGAGTAGGGTTCGATCTCTTGATTGATAGAGTAGGGTTCGATCTCTTGATTGATAGAGTAGGGTTCGATCTCTTGCCTGATAGAGTAGGGTTCGATCTCTTGCCTGATAGAGTAGGGTTCGATCTCTTGCCTGATAGAGTAGGGTTCGATCTCTTGCCTGATAGAGTAGGGTTCGATCTCCTGACTGTTTGAGTAGCGTTCGATCTCTTGATTGATAGAGTAGGGTTCGATCTCTTGATTGATAGAGTAGGGTTCGATCTCTTGCCTGATAGAGTAAGGTTCGATCTCCTGACTGTTTGAGTAGCGTTCGATCTCTTGACTGATAGAGTAGTGTTCGATCTGTTAACTCATAGAGTATATATCAATTAGAGTCACCACTACAGGGAACACGACGATCATAGCTTCTGTTAGCCTGTTTGTTTGAAGCAGACAATTGTCGGGGGAGACCACGAGGAGGTAGAACTGCCAGGTCTTGAGCAGATGTTGGTGCGCCGACCGTTCTGTTGCGACCACAGGTCTCAAGCGTTTAAGATACGTCGAGACTGGGATAGTTTCAGATTGCAATTTAAAAGAGAATTTCTATCACATTTGTCCTTTGTACTTCTTCTGATTCGTTACCTTACACCTCTTCATCGTCTTTTGTTTTTCATTTTCACCTACTGCTTCACCGCATTTCTCCATTTCTTTCACCTTTTACATTTTTCCAATTTTAAATATATTTTTTTAGTCTCCATAATTTTTTTTTTTTTTTTTTTTTTTTTTTTTGCTATTCTAATCATTCCTTTTTTTTAGTTAAAAAAAAATCCGTATTCTTGTTTCCTATCTTTGTTATATTCTTCTTCATCTTCTTATGCTGTTCTTTTTTATTTATTTATCTTGTCACCGGATATGAACAATGCAATCACGTACTGGACATGGCGCATGAAAAAAATCTCTCTCTAAAAAAAACTCTCGGCATCTCCTCATCACTAGTCGCCATATTTTTTTAAACAAATGTCTGGCCCACAATGCAATTCTTTCAAATGTATAACGTACTTCGATTCTTTGTTTTCCAAGAGAAATGAGAGTCTCCTACGACATTACTACACGTCCTTATTTCACATATACATTTATTTGATTTTATATTTACATTACACATACATTTATATTTATTTTATATTTACATTACACATACATTTATATTTATTTTATATTTACATTACACATACATTTATATTTATTTTATATTTACATTACACATACATTTATATTTATTTTATATTTACATTACACATACATTTATATTTATTTTATATTTACATTACACATACATTTATATTTATTTTATATTTACATTACACATACATTTATATTTATTTTATATTTACATTACACATACATTTATATTTATTTTATATTTACATTACACATACATTTATATTTATTTTATATTTACATTACACATACATTTATATTTATTTTATATTTACATTACACATACATTTATATTTATTTTATATTTACATTACACATACATTTATTTTTATTTTATATTTACATTACACATACATTTATATTTATTTTATATTTACATTACACATACATTTATATTTATTTTATATTGCACATTTTCTACGACTTTAAAAACACGTGTTCAAGATTTGGGACGCTAAATTCTAGAGAATTTCGATCCTGAATTTGAAATATGCTTCTAAGTTCGAACTGCGAGTAGCTTTGAATTATTTATTTGGTAATCATCATTTCCTTTCCAACATGCCTATAGGGGCTGAGATCCCGTCCTCCGCATGCCCCGCGGCGTTCAGCGACTTACTACGCCACATCTGTCATGGCTGATAAGTCCACTTACGCGCCCATTAATCACTCTCACCTTGTCATTTTTTTTCTGTCTTTCTTCTTGTTCTCTCTCACTTTACATCTCTCTTTCATTTTTTCTCCTTTATTTTCTCTGTTTTCCAATCACCATTTATCTGTCTTCATCTATTCTTTTCTTTTCACTGTATCTTTTATACTTTCCTTCTCTTTTCAGATTTCTTTCTTTCTTCAAATTTTCCCTCTATTCCCTCATTCTCTATTTCACCCCAGTTCCGTGTTCTTTCCTTTCCCTCTCTCTCCCTCTCTCTCTCTCTTTCTCTTTCATTCTATCTATCTCCGTTTTTACTTTTCCAAAATTCACCTCAGACATTATGTCCAAAACTAAACAAAACATGATTCACTTCTGTCTATCAATCCACATGAATGCATGATGCCATCACGTCTATGTGATCATGCCACTAAAAGGTCACATTATCGACGTTTTCATGCTTGGTCCAAGCTTTAGCGTGTTGCAATATTTCTATCTGAGTAGGTGGTCTACATGTTTCCAACATGGTTGTCAGTTGTGAATCTGTTAAAAATTATTATGTGTAAGTCATGGTATTGTTATGTATATTTGTAGAATTAGGCGTTGATGTTATGTTCATGGACAGCTAAGAAGAGTAATGAAGATGTTCTGAGAGAGGTCAACGCAAAAAGAGAGCTAATTTCCAATGTTAGGAAGAAACAATCATAATTTTTTGACCAAGTAATGAGAAGAGAACAACTGGAATAAATTGTAACAACTGGAAAAATTGAGGGACGAAGAGATAGAGCGAAGCAAAGACAAAAAAATAACAGACAGCTTAAGAGAATGGCTTGGCAGAAGGTCAACAACAGAAATGATAAATAGCTGCCGAGATCGAAAGTTGTGGAGAGACATGATCACCTACGCCACTAGGCCCGGTACTTGATGATGATGATGTTATGTTCATATAAGGTCAAGGCAAATCTGAAACAAGTACAATGCGTCAAATACTTGAGCACAATAACAACATCAGATGGGAGATACACCACACAAATAAAAAAACAGAATAACTTAGGCCAAAATAGCATTTCAGAAATTGAAAAATATCTTAGCAACAAATCTATATCAATAGAAGTGAGAAAGAGAGTTCATCGGTGCTATATAAAACCATTTCTGACCTATGGAAGCGAATCATGGACAGCAGACAAACAAATTAAAAGACGGATAGAGGCCACAGAGATTGGCTTTCTCAAAAGAATATAACCACTCGATGGGCTACCGACGTTCCGACAACCCATGTCCGATTCCCGCTGGAAGCAGAGTGAGTTGAACACGTTGTTGGAAAAAAAAATACCCCCGCGGTCGACCCAGCCGCTGGCAGAAATGGGTACCTGGGTATTACTCTGGGAAGGTGAGGAATGCCGCCTCGCATCGTGAGTTTCGATGCTTGAAGTGACACTATCGAGCAGTCTCCGAACATTTCTGGATAGGCGGCCGAGCACATATGGGTGGAAACTCGCGTGCTAAGACGCCGATTCAAGTCTCGTACTTTACCTTTACCTTTACTTGTACTTTTACCTTTACCTTTACTTTTACCTTTACCTTTACTTTTACCTTTACCTTTACTTTTACCTTTACCTTTACCTTTACTTTTACTTTTACTTTTACTTTTACCTTTACCTTTACCTTTACCTTTACTTTTACTTTTAATATTACATTTACCTTTACTTTTACCTTTACCTTTACTTTTACCTTTACCTTTACTTTTACCTTTACTTTTACTTTTACCTTTACCTTTACCTTTACCTTTACCTTTACCCTTACCCTTACCTTTACATTTACTTTTACCTTTACCTTTACTTTTACCTTTGCCTTTACTTTACCTTTGCCTTTACTTACTTTATGGATTGTACCTGCTTGATTACGTTTCATAGACATTATTATCAAATATGTATGTTGATTTCAGTGGAATTGAAAACTGACACTCTACTTTCCACAGAATGGTTTTTCCGTTGTTGTTTGTCATGTAGCAATATGGTGGCAGTGGTTGGGATCGCCTCGTCTAAAGTTATAATCAATAACTTCCGTCCGCTAAAGAATGGGCGGCATCCTCTGTACCAGCGATTCATAATAAAAGTTTTTTTGTTGTTGTTGCGAATTTGAGACTTAGTTTGATGCAAAATTAATTACTTTCCACTTTGTGTAATTTCTCTGAAATTATTCCCACCATATATATTTTCCCTGACCTAATCCCCACCATATATAATATTCCTGATTTCAACCCCACCATATATAATTTCCCTGACTTCATTCCCACCATATATAATTTCCCTGACATCATCCCCACCATGTATAATTTCCCTGACCTCATTCCCACCATGTATAATTTCCCTGACCTCATTCCAACATGTATAATTTCCCTGACCTCATCCCCACCATATATAATTTCCATGACCTCATCCCCTCCATATATAATTTCCCTGACCTCATTCCCGCCATATATAATTTCCCTGACCTCATTCCCACCGTATATAATGTCCCTGACCTCATTCCCACCATATATAATTTCCTTGACCTCAAGCCCACTTTATATAATTTCCCTGATATCATTCCCACCATATATAATTTCCCTTACCTCATTCCCACCATATATAATTTCCTTGACCTCAAGCCCACTTAATATAATTTCCTTGACCTCATTCCGACCATATATAATTTCCCTTACCTCACTCCCACCATATATAATTTCCCTGACCTCATCCCACCATATATAATTTCACTGACCTCAAGCCCACTTTATATAATTTCCTTGACCTCATTCCCAACATATAAAATTTCCCTTACCTCATTCCCACCATATATAATTTCCCTGACCTGATTCCCACCATATATAATTTCCCTGACCTCATCCCCATCATATATAATTTCCCTGACCTCAAGCCCAATTTATATAATTTCCTTTACCTCATTCCCACCATATATAATTTCCCTTACATCATTTCCACCATATACAATTTCCCTGACCTGATTCCCACCATATATAATTTCCCTGACCTCATCCCCACCATATATAATTTCCCTGACCTGATTCCCACCATATAATTTTCCTGACCTCAATCCCACGTTACATAATTTCCCTGACCTCATTCCCACCATATATAATTTCCCTGACCTCAATTCCACCTTACATAATTTCCCTGACCTCATTCCCACCATATATAATTTCCCTGACCTTATTCCCACAATATATAATTTCCCTGACCTCATTCTCACCATATATAATTTCCCTGACCTTATTCCCACCATATATAATTTCCCTGACCACATTCCCACCATATATAATTTCCCTGACCTTATTCCCACCATATATAATTTCCCTGACCTTATTCCCACCATATATAATTTCCCTGACCTCATTCCCACCATATATAATTTCCCTGATATCATTCCCACCATATATAATTTCCCTGACCTCAATCCCACCATATATAATTTCACAGAACCCATTCCCACTAACCACACATTCCCTAACAACGCTTCCACCCTAACGAGCACCTACCAGTTCTCCCCCCCCACTCTGATATCCCTGGAGAAAACACTGCTGCTCAGCCCGAATTTGTTCATAAAACCTACTATTTTCATGAAAGAGATTCTACTTTTTGCAGTTCCCTCGACTAGTTCCCATAACCTACGATTTTCCTAATGTATTAAAAAATAAGAACTTGACATGAGAATGTAAAAAAGCAAATGCTGTCACATACCAGCTTTCACCCTATGCTAAGACATCCATACATTTATATGCCAGCTAAACAACAAATGATAAATAACATTTTCATACCAACTTTGTGCTATGAAAGTCAAACATGGTCGCTTTCTAAATCCCATTTAAGAAAGATCAATACATGTGAGATGCGATTCTTGAGAAAAGTAACAAACAACACAAGAAGAGATAGAATACCAAATGAAACCATAAGAAAAATGGTAGGAATAAAACCCTGCCAAGAATATATAGAACAACAACAACTTAAACGGTTTGGCCACCTGGTCAGAATGAATCCTTATCAATCACCATCAAAGGCGTTCTTCTCGAGAATGCATGGAAAAAGACCAAGAGGAAGACCCAGAAGAAGATGGATAGATGCAGTGACAGAGACATGTATCAACAAAGGAAAATCACTAATTCAGACAGTTCGAGCAGCTCAAGAACGACAAATGATATAAACCACGACACATTTTAGGTATCAGTGAAAGAGAAAAGTAGATGAAGAAGAGGATAGAAGCAATAAATCACTGGAGTCTGTAGAAATGTGGGTTTTTTTCAGAGAAATGTTGAGAGTGCTATGTACAAGGACAAAGGGAGAGCTAGTTCCCAATATTCGGAAGAAACAATCATCATTTTGTGGCCATGTAATGAGAAGGGAACAACTGGAGTATATTGTGACAAGTGGGAAACTTGAGGGACGAAGAGATAGAGGAAAGAAGAGAGAAAAGATACCAGGCAGCTTAAGAGAATGGCTTGGCAGAAGGTCAACAACAGAAATGATAAATAACTGTCGTGATCGAAAGTTGTGGAGAGACATGATCACCTACGCCAGAAGGCGGTTCTTGATGATGATGATAAAGAAGGAAAAAACAAGCATTCAAGCAGTTGCCACTAAGTAGACGTTCCCTGCAAATGTTCCCAAAACTCAGAAGTTCGAGAACATACAACGCCCCCACTCCCTCCCCACACATTTCTAATGTTCAAGGGGTTCAATAAATTGTTTACAACTAACTGTTCGACCGCGATTGTTCACTGGTTAGTGAACTGGACTACAAAGGACAAGAGATAGGGTTCGATACCAACCGACGGCTTCTGGTTTACCCAGCCTTTAATGGGTACCGGATTTTTTTCTGGGGAAGTAAAGCAGCACGGGCGTAATACCGACCACATTACCCCAAAAATCATGTGCTGAAGGTCTGTAAAATGTATGGTCACTAACATCATATTCCGTATACGCCACTTGGCGTGAAGGGGGTACTTTACTTTTTTTACTAACTGCCCGAGCATTGTCAGTATCCGAAGTGTGTGTGAACAAAGGCGCTGTCTCCGACTAGTCGTATCGTGAACAGCGTTGATGGAGGCATGGGTGTGGAGCTGACTGTCTCAACAGTTAAACAAAAAAAGGCCTCCAACAATTTCTCAAACCGAGAAATGAGAGTATAACACGATAAGCTCTTTCGTGGAAGCATCACTAATGGGTATAAAGAGGAATAAAATATAGTAAAAAAAAAAGTAAAGTACCCCCGCCACGCCAAGTGGCGTATAGGGAAATATGGTGTTATTGAGTTATTGAATTATTTGCGGGTCATCATCATTGCACTCCGAACATGTCCATAGGTGCTCAGATCCCCTCCTCAGCAATCCCTCAGTGTCCAGCGACTGACGACTCCAGTTCTATGTTGGTTGATAAGTCTTCTTACACGGCCACCAAGTTTCTCATTTCTGGCCGTGCCCATCTTAACTCCCATTTCCATCATCAGAAGAAGTGACGTGATCTGTGTTTGTCGAAGTCCTGTGCTCTTCCAACATCTCGAAGGGCATTGATGATGTCCGCCCGATCCATCGGTTGCCCGTCCTCAACGACAGTGCAGCTAGCCAACCTGTCCGCTCTCTCATTTCCCCGTACTCCCGCATGTCCAAATATGGTGTTAGTGACCCTATAATTTACAGACCTTCAGCACATGATTTTTGGGGTAATGTGGTCGGTATTACGCCCATGCTGCTTTACTTTCCCATAAAAAAATCCGGTACCCATTTAGGGCTGGGTGAACCCGGACGCCGTCGGTTGGGATCGAACCCTACCCATTGTCCTTTGTAGTCAAGTTCACTAACCACTGAGCTATCGCGGCTCCAATAAAATATAGTACTTCCGGTAAATATGGCGGATAGGCGGTGGAAACTAATCAGGTTCAGTCTGAAAACTGTTCCCTGTTGCAGTTTCCTTATATTTCAAGTCCGGATTGCTGCGTGAGCTACCGAGTTTAGTACTCTGTGCACACCGAGAGCTGTTTTTTTTCATCCGGATCATGTATCGATTGCTGATAGCTTACGATGAATTTGATATCGTATGACGAAGTTATAGATACTCACATAGATATAAAAAAAAGTACACAGAAGTAAACAAACCAATATATGCTACCTTCAAAGACTATACCATTTTGATAGAATACACCACAAACAACTTATAAAATGCCTAAAAGAAATATATCTATATAACATGGAACATACGACTTATATGTAATGTATACTGGGATCAAACGGCAATAATAAAATATAACAAATAGAACTCTACACCCATTGATATAAAAACAGGAGTAAGACAGGGATGCATCCTCTCACCAAGCTTTATCAATCTAAACACTGAGCAAATCTTTAAAACATAACAGAGATGCCAGGCCTAAACATTAATGGAAAGATAATCAATAACCTGAGATATGCTGATGATACTGTTCTACTAGCAGAAAATCCTAAAGATCTACAACAATTACTTAATGAAATAAACATGACAAGCAAAAAATATGGACTAGATATGAATATCAAAAAGACTAAAACTATGATCATAAACAAAGAAGATACTCAAAACCCACAAGTGGATATCAAAGTTGAAGGAATAGACAGTTCAGAACTACATTTACATTGGACATAATATAACTAGTGATGGAAAATGTAAAACTGAAATAAAATAATAGGAATGGCAAAAAGTAATTTTAATGTCATAAAAAATATACTAACATCAAAACAAATAACACCGGGGCTAAAACTAAGAATAGCGAAATATTATATCTTTTCAATATTCTTGTATGGCGCAGAAACATGGACATTAGACAAGAAAACAGAGCAGAGAATTGAAGTCTTTGAAATGTGGATTTATAGAAGAATAGGTCGAATTGGATGGAAAGAAAAGAAAACAAACGATGAATTCATAAAACAACTAAACATGAAAAGGGAACTACCAAACACAATTCAAACAAGACAAATGCGATTTTTGGGGCCATGTTAAAAAGACACAACAGCCCACTAAAAGTAATCCTGGAGGGGAAAATACAAGGTAGCAGAGGCAGACCAAGACTAACATGGACGAGTAACATCAAAAGATGGACAAATCAGCCTATGACAACCTGCACCATCAAAGCAAGAGACAGAGCAGAATGGTGCTCAGTGGTAGCCAACCTTCGTTGCGGAGACGGCACTCGATGATGATGATGATAATACATTACCGTATGTTACAATACAATACAATACCGTACAATACAATACAATACAATACAGTACAGTACAACACAACACTGTACAATATCGTACGCTACAATACAATACGATACAAGAAAACACAAGACGAGATTACAAAACAATAACACATGCTGTGAAGCGTCACAACAAAAGTTGATGTGGTTTGGTGTGATGTCATATAATACTACATAGCACGGCGTAACGTAACCCATACACACATGTACACAGATTGCACTTTAGGCTGGATCAACCGTACTTTAGATAAGGTCGCCTTCTAGATCGGGTATGTAAATAAGTCTTCAACTTGCAGTGCACTTTCCAGTCTTTGTTTACCAGTGTGATCCTAAAATAGCAAATGATTTGTTCTTTGTTAACATCAGGACCTACATATTTATATAAATTGATCCGAATATTTTAACTTTGCTGTGTGTCTGATGCCGAAGTGCTTCATCCATTAACTCCCTTTAGAACAGCTGAGTCGACGTTATAACATGTTCACCATTTTTTCCCTATACATTCCTCTTAATAATCAATTTTCTTTTCGACTGTTTTCTTCATCAAATCTCTGTCGGCGTCATCACGCCATTTTCTCTTTTGCCGGCGTCGACATATATGAACTTCACCTTTTGCTGTTCCCTCTACAGTTATTTTGCCTGAAGACAAACGGACACTTCGGAGGCTCCATGTCAATGACTAATGTCATGGGGTAGGTATGTCTGCAACACGCGGAAAAAATCTCCAAATAATCAAAATCAGAAAATACAAAGGACAATGGACTACCCGAAGCAAGATAGAAACAGTACACCTCGACTAATCGCCTTGTTACGAGAGACTTGTTTTACAGCACACTGTCAGTTAAACAACCTGAAAAAAATTGCTATCACTTGCGATGGTTTTCACACATATGTACTTAACAATGTACAACTGAAATAAACAAAAGAATAGGTATCGCAAAGAGTAATTTTAATGCCATGAAAAATATACTAACAACAAAACAAATATCAATTGGGCTGAAATTAAGAATGGCAAAATGTTACATCTTCTCAATATTCCTGTATGGTGCAGAAACATGGACACTAGACAAGAAAACAGAACAGAAAATTGAAGCCTTTGAAATGTGGATTTATAGAAAAATAGGTAGAATTGGATGGAAACAAAGGATAACAAACGATGAAGTTTTAAAACAACTGAAAATAAAAAGAGAACTACTAAATACAATTAAGACAAGACAAATGACATTTTTGGGCATGTTAAAAGACACAACAGCCTACTAAAAATAATATTGGAAGAAAAAATACATGGTAACAGAGGCAGAGGCAGACCAAGACTAACATGGACAAGTAACATCAAAAGATGGTCAAGTCAATCTATGACAGCCTGCACCATCAAAGCAAGAGACAGAGTAGAATGGCGATCCATGGTAGCCAACCTTCGTTGAGGAGAAGGCACTCAATGATGATGATGAGGTACTTAACATAGAGTAACGAATACAGCTCGGGTGTACTTAACATAGAGTAACGAATACAGCTCGGGAATAAATTGTAAATCTATATTTTAGCTGTAAAGGAAGCCTCGCCCGGATAGAAAAGGGCTGAATATTTGCCTTGTAGTCGCTGAGTTAATGGTCGAAAGAGCAGTAATAGTGTTTTTAAGAGGTTTAGACTGGAGACAAATAAAAATAAGTTTACCATGTGCTTAAATCATGAGACTTCCGGTCAATATGGCGGATGGGCAATAGAAATCGTTGAGGCACTGTTTGAAAAGTGTTTGTTAATCGTCGAGAGCTATGACTTCCGCCCATTGTCTTCCGCCTGAGAGGAAACTGAATGAGTGAATCGTAACCATAAAACAACACTGGTTCGCTATAGAAATGTTACTTTCTCACAAACCTGTAGTGATAATGATTTGTTTTAGAAATACGCCTGAGTAGTTTCTAGTTTATCTTCATGTGTATCGTCAAATCCCAAACCAGGGGGAGTGGTTGGTCTCGAGGCAAGACGCCGGCCTCGAGACAGAGAGGTTGTGGGTTCAAATCCCGGCTATACCGGTTGGGATTTTTATTTATGATTTCTCTCTGTGGCAACCACCTCTGGTCTCAGCAGCGAGGGCCGGGTTGATACGTCAATTGCTCATCGACGGAAAAAAATATGAGTACCTCCGAAGTTGGAGTTATCTGCCTGTGCGGCGAGGGACCGCTGTGCACAAGGCTGCCAGGGAAAAACGGATTAACACGCAAAATTCAGTTCCTAGTCTCTAGGGACTTCGTCAGAGGTAAAAGTTGGCGAATGAAGAAAGGAAAAAAAAAAAAACTTAAACACTTCTTAGGTCGCAACGTCGACATTTTTTTGTGTCGTCTCTTATTAACACAAAGTTGTAACATCATTTATTTGTGTTGTCTCTTATTAACACAAAGTTGTAACATCATTTATTTGTGTTGTCTCTTATTAACACAAAGTTGTAACATCATTTATTTGTGTCGTCTCTTATTAACCCAAAGTTGTAACATCATTTATTTGTGTCGTCTCTTATTAACCCAAAGTTGTAACATCATTTATTTGTGTTGTCTCTTATTAACCCAAAGTTGTTACATCATTTTTCCCCACACGTCCTGGTATTGTTGTTGAGTTATTTGCAGCTCATCAACATTGCACTCCGGGAGACGTAACAGTTCAGTGGTTAGTGAACTGGATTATAACGGGCAAGAGGTAGGGTTCGATCCCAACCGACGGTTTCCGGGTTCACCCAGCCTTAAACGGGCACCGCATTTTTTTCTGGGAAAGTAAAGCGGCACGGGCGTAATGCCGAGCACATTACTCCACAAATCATGTGCTGAAGGTCTGCAAAATTTATGGTCACTAACACCATATTCCCTATACACCACCTGGTGGTACGGGGCTCTTTACTTACTACTATCATTACACTCCAGACATGTCCATATGTGCTTAGGTCCCCTACCTAGCAATTCCCGCAGTGTCCAGCGACTGACGACTCCTGTTCTGTGTTGGTTGATAAGTCTTCTTACACGCCCACTAAGCCTCGCGTTTCTGGCAGTGCCCATCATGGTAGTAATGGGAACCATGCACGATGGCGGTTCCTTGTAGTAATGGGAACCATGCACGATGGCGGTTCCTTGTAGTAATGTGAACCATGCACGATGGCGGTTCCGTGAACGTTTACCAACCTGCACCATCAAAGCAAGAGACAGAGTGGATGGCGCTCCTTGGTAGCCAACCTTCGTTGCTGAGATGGCACTCAATGATGATGATGATGATGATGATGATGAGAGATAATAGTTTATATTTGTGATAAATAAACTAGTTAGGCCTATCGGGTTTCCATCATCTTTTCCCTGGATTATTCAATAAGATTAGATGTTCCTACAGCATGGATAAGGGTGCCCCTACAGCACAACGATAATGCAACATTTATTATTGTTTGCGTGAAACACATCCCAGTTTTTAGTACGAACATTAATTAAAGTAATTAAACCTGGCGTGGTCGATGAACAGATAAACATAGTAAGGGTAGAAGATAAAACGTAAAGCTAACATTACATAAGAAACACAGCCTTAAATTTGTTAGCACACAACAAGAAGAGGTGCGCGTGGCCGTGCGGCTAAAACCACAGTTCCGCTGGCTGAAAAGCTGACGTTCGATGTTCGAAGCCCGCGGTAGACAGAAAGGATTTTTTCTATCGGGGGTGAAATAAAAATCCTGAGTCTCACACGTCGTGGCGACTGCTTGACCAAGCGGCCTTTATCCCTAAGGTTCTATCGTTGCCCCCCGAACAGGCAGACGGGGAGAAGTATAGGAAACTCGTATCAGTCATAAATAATGCACCAACGATCATGTGATTTTAAGGGATTAGAGAAAATGATAGAGAAGTGAAGAATAATCCCTGCTAAAACATAAGCATGGGAGACAACCAGGCAAAAAAGCACGTTGTATGAGCATCTTAATCTTATCGAATAATCCAGGAAAAAGACGATGGCAATCTGGTTAGGTCAGACTGTTTTATTGATCACAAATATATAGTATTATGTTTCGTTCCGAGCCGCGATAGCTCAGACGGTTAGTGAACTGAACTACAAAAGAGAAGAGGTTGAGTTCGATCCCAACCGACGGCTTCCAGGTTCACCCAGCCTTTAATGGATACCGGATTTTGTTCTGGGACGTAAAGCGGCACGGGTGTATTCCCGACCACATTACCACAAAAATCATGTCGAAGGTCTGTAAAATTTATGGTCACTAACACCATATTCCCTATACGTCACTTTTCGTGACGGGGGGTACTTTACTTTACTTTTGTTTCGTTCCGACCATAATCCCATTTTCTTAAGCATTTCGAGGGTTTTTTAATTTGGTCTGGACAATAAAGATCGCATGCTTAGTGCAGTCGCCATGGGATTTTTTGTTCACAAAATTAATTTGGATATAAAACAGAGAGAGAGAGAGAGAGAGAGAGAGAGAGACAGAGAGAGAGATAAAGAGTGAAAGAGAGATAAAGAGTGAAAGAGAGAGAGAGAGTGAAAAAGAGAGAGAGAGAGAGAGAGAATAACTAGTTCAACCCTAGGGTGAATCTCTGTCTTTCTCTCTTTGCGATCAAGACTCAATCAGAGTGGATTCCAGACTCTAACATGAAGTCAGCTATCTGTATAAACGAATCGATTGCCCCATATAGTGTCTCCTCCAGGGAGGTGGGTGTGGACCACATTGCTCTTCTCAGGTCTGTGTACTGGGGGCAATCCTGTAGAACATGTTTTGTAGTCATATTGTCCAGTGTACAGTGGCATAGGCTGATTGTACCTATTTTGAATTTGGTGAACATGTGATTTCTCATTCTGTTGTGGCCAGTACGTAGGCGAAGTATGATGACTTGATCCCTCCTTGATAGTTGGTGGTATCCGTCACTCTCGTTATGCATTGGGTGTTCTCGTTTCCATTTTTCATGAATGAAACCCGGGTGTACATAACAGAGAATGTTCATACCCATTTTCCTACTGAACTGGTTAGCAAAAGTAAGCGCGTCATATTTAACTTAGGGACAAACACAACATCTGTCGATAACGCTCTAAGCCACATTTCAATAGCATAACTAAGTAAGTAATCGAGAGTAAAAGAGTAAAGAGCTCCCGTCACGCCAAGTGGCGTATAGGGAATATGGTGTTTGTGACTATAAATTTTACAGACCTTCAGCACATGTAGTCGGCAGAAAAAAATCCGGTACCCATTTAAGGCTGGGTGAACCCGGAAACCGTCGGTTGGGATCGAACCCTATCTCTTGAAGTCCAATTAATTAACCACTGAGATATCGCGGCTCTCTAAGTAAATGTTACGTACTTGTAACTTCGAATACAGATGTAATGTTACTATAAGAGTAAATTTACTGAAAGGAAATAAAACAACCAATGAGAAATGACCTCGTGTCACAACTAGTTCTCGTTACAACCAATCAGATACGAGCGTAATCGAAAAACCAATTATTCTGAGTGACCATCTGTGACGAAATTATGGCATGCGCCAGGTATTTCAGCGAATGGAAATAAATGTGACATTTCAAGTATTTTTTCCAATGTCACAATTGAGAACTTTGATGTGGCCCTATGAATGGGAAACTCCATTACATTCTCTGTTATTTTAAAACAATACTTTGGTTAATGTTGTTCATATTATTTTATTATTACCATTTTTCTGATTTAATTATTGTTTCAGACTATATTTCCCTGCTGTTCTCCTGTTGCACGAATTGAAATGAGATATGTACTGTTGTAATTTGGAGGGTGAGATAGTTCAGTTGTTAGTGGACCAATGGACCGAACTTTGACTCTTCACTTACACTTTAGAATATTCCCGCATCTGCTCAGTCCCCGTTACAGCAACCAAGAAAGTGTACGCCTTGATGGGGTCTACCGTTCATCTGGACGCGTTGTGTTCTGTGAAAATGTTTCGCCTTGAAGGTCACACTGTTAACTATTGAACGCGCTACTTTACAAATTGTAACGACCGTCACAGGCAACATAATCTCCATGCGCCCGCGCCAAATCCTCGTGAACGCTATCATCAGTGAGCGTGCCACAATAATAATCGCTGTCCCCAAAGATAAAACCAGGGTTCCACTTCCGCAGGACACTCTGTTCGACCACAGTCCAGCTCACGGCAAATTTGCAGTCGGAAACATACAGATCACACAACCCCTCCGAGTGCAAAGCCAGGGCGCGTCATCGTTCCACTAAACTCCATAGCCAGTCGCCTGCAGCACTATCTCAGTGCGCGGGCGCCAAAACCGTGTTGATTTGCTGATCAGGTGAATACGACCGGACTGAGACTGTCTCCACAAATAGAAATACAAACCAGAAAGAGTCATTTAAAACCAAACTGCAATAAAATTCCACCAGTCATGAACCTGATTTGACTAAAGAGCCATCTTGACCTGCCACACTGCCAGACCCGACTACTAAGAACAAGAAGAAATCGATGGCTTCCAGGATCCTTCAGCCTTTAATGGGTGGTATTGACTTTTTTTCTGGGAAAGAAAAGCAGCACGACATAACACTGCCCAGATCACCCAAAACAACAATATTCCGAACGTCTTCAAAATATGTGCACTAACGCCATTTTTTCCCAAACATCACGAGCCGTGAATGATGTTCTTAGATTTTATGTTGTAATTTATTTGTGAATGTATCACCTGTCAGCGCCGTACTTGCTACCATATGTGATCATTACTCTACACGGAGGCTTCGGTGGTCTAGTTGGGAAACCCACCCGGCTGGGGTACCGACGTTCAGACAACCTGTGTTCGATTTCTGCTGGAAGCAGAGTGAGTTGTGCTCGTTGTAGGAAAAAAAAAATACCCCCGCGGTCGACCCAGCCGTTGGCAGAAATGGGTATCAGGGTTACTCTGTGAAGATGAGGAATGCCGGCTCGCATCGTGAGTTTCGATGCTTCAAGCGACACTATCCAGAAGTCTTCGGAGACTTCTGGATAAGCGGTCGAGCACATATGGGTGTAAACTCCAGTGCTATGACGCCGATTCAAGTCTCATACTTTACCTTGACCTTTACTCACCATATCCGTTTGTTTAAGCGCTTCATTAGAATGTCTATATACAATGTTTTATAATTTCTCTCAAATTCCCCACTTCCCTTTGACTTAACGCATGTCTGGCAGCGCCGTGTGAACTGCTCTCAGCCAAAAACCGCAGTTGTCTACTATCTTCTCAAAATGAGCCCACATGGAACCTGCAATATGTGCTTTATACCTCACCATTTTGGATTTACCTTCAAACTTTCCGAGTTCCTTTTAGATTTCAGTTCATTTCAGCTTCTATACTCTCACATTTTACTTTCTATACTCTCACATTTACTTTCTATACTCTTACATTTTTCCTTCTATACTCGCACATTTTACCTTCTATACTCTCACATTTTACTTTCTATACTCTCACATTTTACTTTCTATACTCTCACATTTTACTTTCTAGACTCTCACATTTTACTTTCTATACTCTCACATTTTACTTTCTATACTCTCACATTTTACATTCTATACTCTCACATTTTAGCTTCTATACTCTCACATTTTACTTTCTATACTCTCACATTTTAGCTTCTATACTCTCACATTTTACATTCTATACTCTCACATTTTAGCTTCTATACTCTCGCATTTTATCTTCTATACTCTCACATTTTACTATCTATACTCTCACATTTTATCTTCTATACTCTCACATTTTAGCTTCTATACTCTCACATTTTACTTTCTATACTCCCAAATTTTACCTTCTATACTCTCACATTTTACTTTCTATACTCTCACATTTTACTTTCTATACTCTCACATTTTACTTTCTATACTCTCACATTTTACTTTCTATACTCTCAAATTTTACCTTCTATACTCTCACATTTGATCTCCCCTACTTTCAAATTTTACCTCCCCTACCCTCACATTTGATCTCCCCTACTTTCAAATTTTACCTCCCCTACCCTCACATTTTACCTCCCCTACTTTCAAATTTTACCTCCCCTACCCTCACATTTTACCTCCCCTACCCTCACATTTTACCTCCCCTACCCTCACATTTTACCTCCCCTACTGTCATATTTTTACCCGTCCTCTATTCTCACAATATTTCCGCACACAACAACATACATTCTTGCAGTTCCCTTCATTATTACGTTGCAAATCAATTATTGTTTTCACATCATCTTCATATAAATCTTTCCTCTTATTTCAGTATCTCTTTTGAAATATCTTCATTACTCTTATTAGCTGCCCATATAATTCTCTACAACCCTCCATTAAGTCACAAATCTGTATGGGCTCCTACGTTGCCTTCAAACAGGCTCAACCAACACTTTGCTTTCTGGGCTGCGTGAAACTGTCATCATCATCAACGTTATCATCATCATCATCATCATCATTAACATCATCATCATCATCATCATCATCATCATCATCATCATCATCATCATCATCATCATCATCAACATCATCATCAACATCATCATCAACATCATCATCAACATCATCATCATCATCATCAACATCATCATCATCAACACCATCATCATCATAATCATCAACATCATCAACATCATCATCATCAACATCATCACATCATTATCATCAACATCATCAACATCATCATCATTATCAACATCATCATCAACATCTTCATCAACATCATCACCAACATCGTCATTATCATCATCATCATCAGCAGCATCAACATCAACATCATCATCATCAACATCATCATCATTATCATCATCATCATCATCATCATCATCATCATCATCATCATCAGCATCATCATCAACATCATCTTCCCCATTTTCATCAAGTATCATGCCTGTTGGCGTAAGTGGTCATGTTTCTCCACAACTTTCGATCTTGACAGTTATTTATCATTTCTGTTGTTGACCTTCTGCTAAGCCATTCTATTAAGCTGTCTGGTATCTTTTCTCTTTGCTTCCCTCTATCTCTTCGTCCCTCAATTTTCCCAGTTGTTACAATATATTCCAGCTGTTCCCTTCCCATTACATGACCAAAAATGATGATTGTTTCTTCCTAATATTGTCATTACTCTTCTTACCTCTCCATGGTATTCTTAACATTCTTCTGCAAATCCACATTTCCACAGCCTCCAGTGACTTTCTTGTCTGGTGTCCAATTGTCCATGATTCACATCCATATGTTAAGACTGGCTCTACATAACATCTAAGAACTTTCTTTCTTGCTTTCTTGTCAAAAAATGGATTGTACAGTATCTTCACATTTTTAGTAAACCTGCTTTTGCCTGAGCTATTCTGCATCTCACCTCTGGTCTACTTCTACCATCTGAGGATAGATAACATTTTGTACCCAGTCATTGAAATTAATTTATCTGTTTCAATATAGTTCCATTTGTCTTTATTGTACATTGCGGTGATGTCTTTTTCTTTGTGTCTACCAATCATCTTCTTCTACCTTTCTGCTCTCTGTGGAGCATAAGTCCTCAACATTTTCCAAGTCGTTCTGTTTCGTGTCATTCTTTTAAGATCAGTCCATGTCTTTCCCATCATCTTCATCTCTGCTTCCATCTGTCTTCTCTAACAATATTTATTCTTCATCTTTGCCTTTTCTCCCGGGAATTGGATTCCAAAAAGGACTTTATTTTCTAATACTCTCAGTTGGCATCCACATTGTGTGCCATATCCAGCGCTATCGTCTTCGCTGTATCTCTTTATCCACTAATATTTGACTCGTACTTTCCCGTTATTCTATGTTAGTGATTTTGTCCTGCCATTTCCATCTAGTTATTCAGCACATTATATTTACAAGCATTCATTAACAAAGGTCTGCACCTTTGTGATTGTCGCTTTTGTTGTTCTCCATCTTTCACAGCCATTTAATACGAGTGACTTAACACTGGATTTGAACATTTATATTCTTGTATTTAATCACTTTTCTTTTGATTTCCTTATGTTTCCTAGTATAACAAAGGCTCATTTTGCTTTCTGTATGCTTATTTTGGTATCATTCGCTGTTACGTCTTCTTTGTTAATACATTACATCCGTCATTTTGCTATAGAAGCTGAGTCCTTTATTTTTGCTTTCTTTCTTTATAATCTAGACCGTAATTGTCTTGAAAAAAATATGTTCTTGAAATGTTCAGATAAATACAATTGTTCCTTCTCCTAAACAGTAAATAAAAAGTAAAGTGCCCCCGTCACACCAAGTGGCGTATAGGGAATATGGTGTTAGTGACCCGTCACACCAAGTGGCGTATAGGGAATATGGTGTTAGTGACCCGTCACACCAAGTGGCGTATAGGGAATATGGTGTTAATGACCCGTCACACCAAGTGGCGTATAGGAATATGGTGTTAGTGACCATAAATTTTACAGACCCTCAGCACATGCTTTTTGGGGTAATGTGGTCGGTATTACGCCCGTGCCGCTTTTTTCCAGAAAAAATTCCGGTAGACATTAAAGGCTGGGTGAAACCGGAAGCCGTCGGTTGGGATCGAACCCTACCTCTTGTCCTCTGTAGTCCAGTTCACTAACCACTGACCTATCGCGGCTGTGTTATCCCACTCCGCTACTAAACACTGACAGCATTTTATGAAATAACCAAATCTTAAATTCGTATTTATTATAATAAAATAAGAGATTAAAAATAGATATAAAGCACGTGTTCAGAACTATCTCACTTTATTTTAGTACCTCGACACCGCCTCGATAATTAGCAAGTCATCCGTTTACAAAGTGATACGACCTCGAGACTTCTATCTGTTTATGTTGAGAAAAAATCGTTAAAAAGTTACAGGTATGTGCATAGATCGGTTTATGTTGTTCAGAAATCTATTGAAACGTCAGACATATGTTGACCGACACGTAATCGATATGCGATATTATTTATGATGTATGCGAATGCGCTGGGGAGATATCATAACGATATGGTTCCGTAACAACAACACTACATAGAATGTAATTACCCAAGCTATCGTTTTGTAATTGAACCCTCTTAAGAACGTCAGTCTGATGTTATAGAATAATAGAGTTATAAGTGTAGACTTCAGTATTGTTGATATTTTGATATACGTCATACACTCACTTGTAAAGAAATTATGTTTTGCTTTTCAATAATTTCTTATTTCTGTAGGTTGAAATGAGATATTAGACAGATCGGAGTCGGATGACTAAACGTAGGTTTCGTGTCAAAGTTCAGCGTGTTGTTCTTCAGAATTTTCCTCACCGATTACTTAAATGGGCGTAAATACGTTGTGGCGCAGTTTACGACAAGATACGTTATCTACGCATTGCGGTTCAACGTATTTGACATAAGCATGGGTGTTCTGTGATACTTGATGTACTTTGACATAAACATGGGTGTTCTGTGATACCTGATGTACTTTGACATAAACATGGGTGTTCTGTGATACCTGATGTACTTTGACATAACATGGGTGTTCTGTGATACCTGAGTAACTTTGACATAAGCATGGGTGTTCTGTGATACCTGATGTAATTTGACATAAACATGGGTGTTCTGTGATACCTGATGTACTTTGACATAAGCATGGGTGTTCTGTGATACCTGATGTACTTTGACATAAGCATGGGTGTTCTGTGATACCTGATGTACTTTGACATAAGCATGGGTGTTCTGTGATACCTGATGTATTTTGACATAAGCATGGGTGTTCTGTGATACCTGATGTACTTTGACATAAACATGGGTGTTCTGTGATACCTGATGTACTTTGACATAAACATGGGTGTTCTGTGATACCTGATGTACTTTGACATAAGCATGGGTGTTCTGTGATACCTGATGTACTTTGACATAAACATGGGTGTTCTGTGATACCTGATGTACTTTGACATAAACATGGGTGTTCTGTGATACCTGATGTACTTTGACATAAGCATGGGTGTTCTGTGATACCTAATGTACTTTGACATAAGCATGGGTGTTCTGTGATACCTGATGTGCTTTGACATAAACATGGGTGTTCTGTGATACCTGATGTACTTTGACATAAGCATGGGTGTTCTGTGATACCTGATGTACTTTGACATAAGCATGGTTGTTCTGTGATACCTGATGTACTTTGACATAAGCATGGCTGTTCTGTGATACCTGATGTACTTTGACATAAGAATGGGTGTTCTGTGATACCTGATGTACGTTGACATAAGCATGGGTGTTCTGTGATACCTGATGTACTTTGACATAAGCATGGGTGTTCTGTGATACCTGATGTATTTTGACATAAGCATGGGTGTTCTGTGATACCTGATGTACTTTGACATAAACATGGGTGTTCTGTGATACCTGATGTACTTTTCGATCCCTACGTGGTCCTAGTGCCAATACCAGGTTTGATATTGATGGGTTGTGATCGAGGATATGGAGTTTGATATTGATGGGTTGTGATCCAGGTGATGGAGTTTGATATTGATGGGTTGTGATCGAGGTCATGGAGTTTGATATTGATGGGTTGTGATCGAGGTCATGGAGTTTGATATTGATGGGTTGTGATCGAGGTGATGGAGTTTGATATTGATGTGTTGTGATCGAGGTGATGGAGTTTGATATTGATGGGTTGTGATCGAGGTGATGGAGTTTGATATTGATGGGTTGTGATCCAGGTGATGGAGTTTGATATTGATGGGTTGTGATCTAGGTGATGGAGTTTGATCTTGATGGGTTGTGATCCAGGTGATGGAGTTTGATATTGATGGGTTGTGATCGAGGTGATGGAGTTTGATATTGATGGGTTGTGATCCAGGTGATGGAGTTTGATATTGATGGGTTGTGATCCAGGTGATGGAGTTTGATATTGATGGGTTGTGATCCAGGTGATGGAGTTTGATATTGATGGGTTGTGATCCAGGTGATGGAGTTTGATATTGATAGGTTGTGATCCAGGTGATGGAGTTTGATATTGATGGGTTGTGATCCTGGTGATGGAGTTTGATATTGATGGGTTGTGATCGAGATGATGGAGTTTGATACTGATGGGTTGTGATTCATCGACCCCAACACAAGTTGACAGCTGCAACTGATGACAACTTTCACCTCTTGAGGGAAGATGGGGGAGTTGGGGTGTTTTGGTGGCCTAGGTGCAAGACACTGGCCCCTAGACAAGAATGTTCCTGTATTGAAAAACGCCAAAGGGCATTGGGCATTTTTCTTTAAACTTTTTTGGTTTCTTCACAAAGTTATCTCCCCCCCCCGGTCTCTCTGGGTAGTGAAATCTGATATCCAGCCACCTCTGATAATGAACAAAAAAGGAAGACATGTGTGCACGTTGTGCACGTTAAAGAAACGTTGTTAATTAAAGGTACTAAGTAGAAAAGAGTCGACCAAACGGCTGATGTTTTTTTTCAGAATTTTTGGAAATCAACTTCAGAACGGAGTTCGTGCACTTTGTTAATGTGTTCTCAGAGGTTCTCATTAATTCGAGAAAATCGGGTCTTCAATGGATGTATTCCTGGCACAATGGATGTATTCCTGGCACAATGGATGTATTCCTGGCACAATGGATGTATTCCTGGCACAATGGATGTATTCCTGGCACAATGATGGTGATCCCAGCATACGAAGTATAACATAAACTCTTTCCGTACGGAAACGTTTTATGGACACAACGGAAGAGATTTCAGAGACAACATTTGTCATGGCTTTAAGAATCAATCTACATATTCATATTTATCTAACATATAACATACGAAGCAGACTTTCATTAATGGATGCTTACACAGAATAAAAGGATGGAAATGGCAGAACAAAATCACAAACATAGAATTATGGAACACTGTACCAGTCAAATACCAGTGGATAAGAGATACAGCGAAGACGATGGTGCTGGATAGGACACACACTGTGGAAGCCAACTGAGAGTATTACACAACAGCCTTTTTGGAATCGGTAGGGGAAAAGACAAAGAGGAAGACTTAGAAATTATGTGAGAAGACAGATAGAAGCATAGATGAAGACGATGGGAAGACATGGAATGATATTAAAAGAATGACAAGAAATAGATAGGCTGGGGAAGTGTTTGTTGAAGACCTATGCTCCATAGGGAGCTGAAAGGTAAAGAAGAGAAGAACATATACATGTTATATATGAGTGTTTAGAATCGGCATGTCGCACAGTACGGCTAAACGTACAGAAAGACATACATAATGAAACACAACATAGCGATATATCGTAACATAATATAACATTCAGCAGAGACATTGTTATGTGTCGCAGGTCCGTATGTCGCTCTACGGCACTATGTTGTTTACGTTTTTTGTTAAGGTATTTGCAAGTAAACAAAAACAAGAACACACAAATACCAAATTCTTTGAATAAATTGTCCTAATCCTAAACAGAAACACAAAACATAAGTAATGGTCATATCGAAGTACAATCATCACCAGCATGCAGCATAAAAATAAACAGGACAAATTTGAAACGAGTGCAACACGTCAAATACTTGGGCACAATAATAACATCAGATGGAAGATGCACCACGGAAATAAAAAGTAGAATAGCTCAGGTCAAAATAGCATTTCAGAAAATGAAAAATATCTTATGCAACAAATCTATGTCAATAGAAATTCGAAAGAGAGTTCATCGGTGCTATATAGAACCAATTCTGACCTATGGAAGCGAATCATAGACAGTAGACAAACAAATGAAAAGACGATTAGAGGCCACAGAGATGGGATTTCTCAGAAGAATGTTGTATGTTCCATGGACAGCTAAAAAGACCAATGAGGAAGTTCTCAAAGAGGCCAACACAAAAAGGCAGCTCCTAAAAAACAATCAACATTTTTCGGGCACATCATGAGAAGAGGAAAGTTGGAATACTTGGTTACAAGTGGCAAAATAAAAGGAAAGAGAGATCGCGGACGACAAAGAGAGAAAATACTGGATAGCTTGGTGTCATGGCATGGAAAGCAGTCAATAACAGAACTGATATGATGCACTGTAGATAGAAGATTGTGGAAGGACAGGATCGCCTACGCCAACCGATATGGTACATGATGATGATGATGAATCCTAAAACAATAGAAGTGAGAAAGAGAGTTCATCGTTGCTATATAGAACCAATTCTGACCTATGGAAGTGAATCATGGACAGTAGACAAAAAAATCCGGTACCCATTAAAGCTGGGTAAAACCGGAAGCCGTCGGTTGGGATCGAACCATACCACTTGTCCGCTGTAGTCCAGTTCACTAACCACTGAGCTATCGCGGCTCCCTATGTTTTTTTCTGTATATATATATATATATATATATATATATATATATATATATATATATCTATTTTTGTCCCACAGAATGTATTTTCTGGTCGGAACGTTGAATCGCTTTATGTCTTCCCTCATCACAGTGAAACTCCAACCACGCCTATTTTAAAAGTATTTCTTGTCATCACTTACTTCCAGAATTAAGGTATAAAGGAGTTAATTAAAACCATTATCTTTGAGCCTGGATTTTCTCATCAGCAACGCTCTGAACATTAAGAGACAACACGATAAGAAGCAGAAACGTGGCATCAAGATTTAGCTTTTGTATTGCAAATACATGGTGTTGTTGTTTACAAGTGGCGCACGATTTATTTTTAGATCCAAACTGATAAAGTATACCGGCTTGATATAGCCCACAAACCGAGCTGGCTGACAAGGGTTATAATTTGCCGAGGGCTAGTCATATCCGCTCGATTTTTTTTTTCTTGGCGATATGCTTTTATTTGCTTGTCTTTCTAATAGTATAAACTCATTATATGCTTTATGATTATACAGACATAGATTTCATTTTTGAGGTATTAACATTACCAAACAAAAAAAAACCTTTTTTTGTTTCACTATAGTATACATGTACTTATAATTAGTATTTCAGGCGTCTTACTTTAAGTTACTATCTTGCTTCTTTCAGAAATGTAACATTATGCTGATTCATTAACTGATTCTTTTATATTAATAAACAAATAAATCTCAACAACATTCTTTGTTACAAAATAGTTCATACTATCATCATTTGCCATACGGGTTGACGTAACCGACTAGGTTCTTTCAAAAGTCTGTGTCCTCAAACATTCATATACATTATATTGTTGACCTTTTACCATGCCACGGTAACAAACTATCTAGAACAGTATATTTTTCATCCGTGATCTCTCTTTCCTTGTTTTTTGAAAGGTGTAGCCAATTATTAAAAATTTCCTCTTGTCTGAGTAATGAACGGTAGAAATGCTAGCATCGTTCCGCGAAAGCATCGCTATATTTTCACACAGACCATTTGATATGTTTTCAAGCGGAACGTAAACAATTGAAACGGTAAACACACGTTTATCATTGATATTTTGTAACCGTGACATTTGTTCCTGTTGGAGGTATATACCGCATGGGATCCATATAGCGAGAACGGGTGGCCACGTGGATGCAAGACAGTGTCGTTCCGGAGAAGCTGGGTTAAAATCACGGCGAAGTCAATTGTTTCTCTCAATCATCAGGACGGTGGAGTTAAAGCTATGGCTACAGCACTGGTGCACACTGCACCAGACGTGCATTTTGTTTGGGTTTTTTAATTGGTTTGTTGGTTGAGGTGGTCAGTCTTGTTTAGTTGTTTCTTTGTTTAATCGTCAGATTATCTTCACTACACATCAAACAATTTCACAAATACCCTGACTCCGACCTTCCCTAGCTAAGCGTTTAACGACTGACAACCATAGTTTTGTATTGGTTTCCCAGTCTACATTGGCTCCCTGTATGTCGCTTTTAATCCCCAATACTACACAGTCCCTGACAGATCCAAGAAACAGGACAAATGTTGTAATGATTAAAAAAAATATTTAATAATATATGGATAGACTGGGAGCCGCGATAGCTCAGTGGTTAGTGAACTGGACTACAAAGGACAAGAGGTAGGGTTCGATACCAACCGACGGCTTCCGGTTCACCGAGCCTTTAATGGGTACCCGATTTTTTTCTGGGAAAGTAAAGCGGCTCGGGTGTAATACCGACCACATTACCTCAAAAATCATGTGCTGAAGGTATGTAAAGTTTATGGTCACTAACACCATATTCACTATACGCCACTTGACGTGATGGGGGCTCTTTACTTTTTTTTTTACTATGGATAGACTGAAATTGATTAGAAATTATATTCTTTTCAATTTTAAGTTGAGAAAAGTTAATTTTTCACCCAAGAAAATGTTAGAGATACTTTCATTTCTTAATCTGCTAGAAATGTTATCAGTGCCAAAAATAATCACGCTAAAAATATTTCCCCGTTTTTTTCTGTTGCCTCACATATTAGAACCACTCACCTACAGTTTCAATTTATGGAATGGGAGGAATGTAGCAGGCCCATAACATTCTAATCCGTAAACACAAAGCAAATTCTAAAAAAATTGACTTAAACACCACATTTAGATAGACATTAGCAGCTGTGAGCAGGCTACAAGCAAAACCCAACCCCCATCGAGGCGAAGGCGAGATGCGAAGATAACATTATATTAAGGACAGGTCTCGCCTTTGTAGAGTTCCAATGAATGACTGAAGATTGAGAGTATTTGAGAAAATTGACTGAAGTCTTTCAGATAATCTAATCTTTAAATGTAAAATTAAAGAACATATCAATGAAATATCCGCCATAGTTATGGTTATGGCTAATGAAGGCCCCGGTATCACTGCAAAAGAATTAGAATCCATAATAGCTCAACCACCGATGCCAATGGAATCATCCGAATAACTATCTCATGTTTCAAACAAAGAAATGTGGCTGTAGATCCCATCATAGCAGCACGTGCATTTCAGCACACGCCAAAAGACATAAGGCGAAACCGCACAGAAAGTGAACACAGCCATCTGTTCCCTGTCATACGATATCATCATTCATCGTAAACAATCGTAATATCGAAACACGATCAAAACTGATGAAGCACACAGCTAACGGTGTGCACAGAGCACCTAACTCAGTAGCTCCTGCAAAAAGCCGGACTTGGAAATGAGGAAACTGCAACAAGGAACGCTTTTCAGATATAGCCTTCAATCCCCACTCAAGGAAATGTGTGATAACCCAATTTATGACCATTGTCATGTATTCCGGACTTTCCCCCCGAACTAATAATTAGAGAACTACTCCAGTCACCAACTATTTCCCTCCTCTAATTAATGAGCGAACACTCTTATAACCCTCCTCTCCTTCAGCGAGAAAAGTGGTTTCTTTTTTAATTCGTTGCCTTTGACTTAATTGGGCCTCACCTCGAGCACTAAGTGAAGAAAGTCTTAGCGGCCAGCTCCCAGCTTTCATTTAAAGAAAACTTGTGTTTTTCTTTCATTCTTTCAACATTCACGTGCTATTCTCATCCTCATACTCTCTCTCCATTCTCTTCTCCTTTTCATACTTTTCCTATTTGCTAATTTTACTCTCTATTTAAATATCTTTTCTTACTCTCCCCCGTCCTTCTCTCTCTCTCTCCCTCTCACTCTCTCTTGTCTTTTTTGTTATCTATATGTTCATATTTTCTGTTTTATTTCTCTGTCTCATATATATATATATTCGAAACCCGCGGTAGACAGAAATATTTTTTTTTCACTCGGGGGTGAAATAAAAATCCTGAGTCTCACACGTAGTGGCGACTGCTTTGGCCAAGCGGCCTTTATCCCTCAGGTTCTATCGTGTGCCCCTCGACATATACCAGCAATATGTCGTAAAGATAGTTTATATATGTTTATATATATATATATATCATCATTATCAGGTACCGGGTCTTTAACGTAGGTGATCATGTCTTTCCACAACTTTCGATCTCGACAGTTATTTATCGTTTCTGTTGTTGACCTTCTGCCAAGCCATTCTCTTAAGCTGTCTGGTATTTTTTTCTTTGCTTCCCTCTGTCTCTTCTTCCCTCAATTGTCCCAGTTGTTACAATAAATTCCAGTTGTTCTCTTCTCATAACATGGTCAAAAAAGTATGATTGTTTCTTCCTAATTTGGAAATTAGCTCTCTTTTTGCTTTGGCCTCTTTCTGAACATTTTCATTACTCTTCTTAGCTGTCCATGGCATTCTCAACATTCTTATGTAAAACCACATTTCTACAGACTCCAGTGATTCATTTTGTCTGTTGTCCTATTGTCCATGATTCACATCCATATGTTAAGACTGGCTCTACAAAACATTTAAGAACTCTTTTTATTGCTTCTATTGTCAACAATGTATTGCATAGTATCTTCCTCGATATATATATATATATATATATATTATATATATATATATATATATATATATATATATATATATATATATATATATATCCATTTACTGTGTATCTTGTTATATGTTATTATTTGTATCACTTGTTCATCTTCATCTTATCACATTCTGTCCATTGTCTCATTGCCCCCTCCTACTATCGCTCCATTCTCAATTTATTTATTAACCTCTCTCTTTCTCATCTCTCTCTCTCTCTCTCTCTCTCTCTCTCTCTCTCTCTCTCTCTTAGTGTTCATTTCAATCATCCTTTTTCTATAATAGGTCAATCTACATTTCCAAGTCTCTAACCAAACTTTACTTTAACCATACTGTAATTATACTTCAACTATACTTTAACCATACTTTAACCATACTTTACTTTAACCAAACTTTACTTTAACCATACTGTAATTATACTTCAACTATACTTTAACCATACTTTACTTTAACCATACTGTAATTATACTTCAATTATAATTTAATCATACTTTAACCATACTGTAATTATACTTCAACTATACTTTAACCATACTTTAACCATACTTTACTTTAACCATACTTTACTTTAACCATACTTTACTTTAACCATACTGTAATTATACTTCAACTATACTTTAACCATACTTAACCATACTTTACTTTAACCATACTTTACTTTAACCATACTGTAATAAACTTCAACTATACTTTAATCATACTTTATCCATACTTTACTTTAACCAAACTTTACTTTAACCATACTGTAATTATACATCAACTATACTTTAATCATACTTTAACCATACTTTACTTTAACCAAACTTTACTTTAACCATGCTTTACTTTAACCATACTGTAATTATACTTCAACTATACTTTAACCATAATTTAACCATACTTCAACCATACTTTAACCATACTTCAACCATACTTTAACCATACTGCAACCATACTTCAACCATACTTTAACCATACTTCAACCATACTTTAACCATACTTTAACCACACTTTAACCATACTTTAACCATACTTTAACCATACTTCAACCATACCGTTTTTTTAATCTAAAAAAAAGTATTTTTAAATTCTTGTTATAATTAGCTTTACTACTACTTCCCATGTGTATGCATTTCTTTGCTTTGACCCTACATTTCATAGTCTCCTATTTCGCTAGCTTTCTCTTCCTCCAGTTTAAATTATGTGTGTCTTATCTATTTCGTTTTTCTCTCATTTTCTCACTATCTGTGTCCCTTCTTGTGTATCGCATCTTAACGTTCTCTCATTTTCTCACTATCTGTGTCCCTTCTTGTCTATCCCATCTTAACGTTCTCTCATTTTCTCACTATCTGTGTCCATTCTTGTCTATCCCATCTTAACTTTCTCTCATTTTCTCACTATATGTGTCCCTTCTTGTCTATCCCATCTTAACTTTCTCTCATTTTCTCACTATCTGTGTCCCTTCTTGCCTATCCCATCTTAACTTTCTCTCATTTTCTCACTATCTGTGTCCCTTCTTGTCTATCCCATCTTAACGTTCTCTCATTTTCTCACTATCTGTGTCCCTTCTTGTCTAGCCCATCTTAACTTTCTCTCATTTTCTCACTATCTGTGTCCATTCTTGTCTATCCCATCTTAACTTTCTCTCATTTTCTCACTATCTGTGTTCCTTCTTGTCTATCCCATTTTAACGTTCTCTCATTTTCTCACTATCTGTGTCCCTTCTTGTCTATCCCATCTTAAATTTCTCTCATTTTCTCACTATCTGTGTCCCTTCTTGTCTATCCCATTTAACGTTCTCTCATTTTCTCACTATCTGTGTCCATTCTTGTCTATCCCATCTTCACTTTCTCTCATTTTCTCACTATATGTGTCCCTTCTTGTCTATCCCATCTTAAATTTCTCTAATTTTCTCACTATCTGTGTCCCTTCTTGTCTATCCCATCTTAACGTTCTCTCATTTTCTCACTATCTGTGTCCCTTCTTGTCTATCCCATCTTAACTTTCTCTCATTTTCTCACTATCTGTGTCCCTTCTTGTCTATCCCATCTTAACGTTCTCTCATTTTCTCACTATCTGTGTTCCTTCTTGTCTATCCCATCTTAACGTTCTCTCATTTTCTCACTAGCTGTGTCCCTTCTTGTCTAGCCCATCTTAACTTTCTCTCATTTTCTCACTATCTGTGTCCATTCTTGTCTATCCCATCTTAACTTTCTCTCATTTTCTCACTATCTGTGTTCCTTCTTGTCTATCCCATTTTAACGTTCTCTCATTTTCTTACTATCTGTGTCCCTTCTTGTCTATCCCATCTTAAATTTCTCTCATTTTCTCACTATCTGTGTCCCTTCTTGTCTATCCCATTTTAACGTTCTCTCATTTTCTCACTATCTGTGTCCATTCTTGTCTATCCCATCTTCACTTTCTCTCATTTTCTCACTATATGTGTCCCTTCTTGTCAATCCCATCTTAACTTTCTCTAATTTTCTCACTATCTGTGTCCCTTATTGTCTAGCCCATCTTCACTTTCACTTATTTTCTCACTATCTGTGTCCCTTCTTGTCTATCCCATCTTAACTTTCTCTCATTTTCTCACTATCTGTGTCCCTTCTTGTCTATCCCATCTTAACGTTCTCTCATTTTCTCACTATCTGTGTCCCTTCTTGTCTATCCCATCTTAACGTTCTCTCATTTTCTCACTATCTGTGTCCCTTCTTGTCTAGCCCATCTTAACTTTCTCTCATTTTCTCACTATCTGTGTCCATTCTTGTCTATCCCAACTTAACTTTCTCTCATTTTCTCACTATCTGTGTTCCTTCTTGTCTATCCCATTTTAACGTTCTCTCATTTTCTTACTATCTGTGTCCCTTCTTGTCTATCCCATCTTAAATTTCTCTCATTTTCTCACTATCTGTGTCCCTTCTTGTCTATCCCATCTTAACGTTCTCTCATTTTCTCACTATCTGTGTCCCTTCTTGTCTAGCCCATCTTAACTTTCTCTCATTTTCTCACTATCTGTGTCCATTCTTGTCTATCCCATCTTAACTTTCTCTCATTTTCTCACTATCTGTGTTCCTTCTTGTCTATCCCATTTTAACGTTCTCTCATTTTCTTACTATCTGTGTCCCTTCTTGTCTATCCCATCTTAAATTTCTCTCATTTTCTCACTATCTGTGTCCCTTCTTGTCTATCCCATTTTAACGTTCTCTTATTTTCTCACTATCTGTGTCCATTCTTGTCTATCCCATCTTCACTTTCTCTCATTTTCTCACTATATGTTTCCCTTCTTGTCTATCCCATCTTAACTTTCTCTAATTTTCTCACTATCTGTGTCCCTTCTTGTCTATCCCATCTTAACGTTCTCTCATTTTCTCACTATCTGTGTCCCTTCTTGTCTATCCCATCTTAACTTTTTCTCATTTTCTCACTATCTGTGTCCCTTCTTGTCTATCCCATCTTAACGTTCTCTCATTTTCTCACTACCTGTGTCCCTTCTTGTCTAGCCCATCTTAACTTTCTCTCATTTTCTCACTATCTGTGTCCCTTCTTGTCTATCCCATCTTAACTTTCTCTCATTTTCTCACTATCTGTGTCCCTTCTTGTCTATCCCATCTTAACTTTCTCTCATTTTCTCACTATCTGTGTCCCTTCTTGTCTATCCCATCTTAACGTTCTCTCATTTTCTCACTATCTGTGTCCCTTCTTGTCTATCCCATTTTAACGTTCTCTTATTTTCTCACTATCTGTGTCCCTTCTTGTCTAGCCCATCTTAACTTTCTCTCATTTTCTCACTATATGTGTCCCTTCTTCTCTATCCCATCTTAACGTTCTCTCATTTTCTCACTATCTGTGTCCCTTCTTGTCTATCCCATCTTAACTTTCTCTCATTTTCTCACTATCTGTGTCCCTTCTTGTCTATCCCATCTTAACTTTCTCTCATTTTCTCACTATCTGTGTCCCCTCTTGTCTATCCCATCTTAACGTTCTCTCATTTTCTCACTATCTGTGTCCCTTCTTGTCTATCCCATCTTAACGTTCTCTCATTTTCTCACTATCTGTGTCCCTTCTTGTCTATCCCATCTTAACGTTCTCTCATTTTCTCACTATCTGTGTCCCTTCTTGTCTATCCCATTTTAACGTTCTCTCATTTTCTCACTATCTGTGTCCCTTCTTGTCTATCCCATCTTAACTTTCTCTCATTTTCTCACTGTGTCCCTTCTTGTCTATCCCATCTTAACGTTCTCTCATTATGCCATACAACCTTTTCTTTCTTTTAAAAATCTCACTATCTGCATCTCATTCGCACTCTCCGTTTCCCTCTTTATCCCTTTATATATTTCGTTTCCTCTTTGTTCTATCTCTCTTTCTCCCTCTCCTTTTATATTTATTTGATTTCCTCGTTTTTTCTCTCTTCCTATCTCTTTCTATATTTTATTTCCTCGTTTCATCGCTATTCCTTTCTATATTTCGTTTCTTGGTTTCCTCTCTCACTCTCTCTCTCCCTTTCTATATTTCGTTTCTTGGTTTCCTCTCTCACTCTCTCTCCCCCTTTCTATATTACGTTTTCTCTTTTCTCTCTCTCTCTCCCCTCTCCCCTTTTTTATATTTCGTTTCCTCCTTTTTTTCTCTCTCTCTCTCTCTCCCTCTTTCTATATTTCGTTTCCTCTATTTCTCTCTCTCCCTTTTTATATTTCGTTTCCTCTTTTTTTTCTCTCTCTCTCTCTCTCTCTCCCTTTCTATATTTCGTTTCCTCTATTTCTCTCTCTCCCCTCTCTCCCTTTTTATATTTCGTTTCCTCTTTTTTCTGTCTCTCTCTCCCCCTTTTGATATTTCGTTTCCTCTTTTTTTTTCTCTCTCTCTCCCCTTTTGATATTTCGTTTCCTCTTTTTCTCTCGCTCTCCCTTCCTATACTTCGTTTCCTCTTTATTTTATATCTCTCTCTTTCTATATTTCGTTTCCTCTTTTTCTCTCTCCCCCTCCCTCTTTCTATATTTTGTTTCCTCTTTTCTCTCTATCCTTTAACAGTATCTGCAAAAAGAGTATGATGTAATTGACGTGTCAACTTTTAGAAAATGCCTAACTCGTGTCTGTGCAGAAATTGTCTGTCAATGCCTCCCTGCCTCCGTGTCTGCTGTCTTGATCACGTGGGAGGAGACGAGAAGCTCGTCACGTCATTAAGTCATTAAAAATAATCTCTTCCTCGATGTCATCTCTTTTTGTCCCTCATTCGCCTCTCACACTTTCATGCTTGTAACTCACTTCCCCACTCTCTCTATCTCTCTCTCTCTCTCTCTCTCTCTTGATCTCGAGCTTTATATTCGTCTAGATATCTTCTTCTTCTTTCTTTCTTTCCTCATCTGCCTCTCTGCGTCGAGGGGAGATATAATTTGCGGTCTTTTGTTCTTCTGCTCGCCTCTGCTGCTGTTATGTTTCCTAGTGCTTCTAATATTCCATCCATCCATCTTTTTCGTGGTCGACCCTTGGGTCTGGTGTTCTCACAACGTTTGTTGAAGGCTCGTTGTGTTGTGTTTTGATCTTTCTGCCTTGCCGCGTGGCCAAACCATTTCATCTGTTGTTTCTTTATATATTATATGGCGGGGGCTATTCCTAGCTTTTTTCTCAGTTCTTCATTTCTGATCTTATCTCTCAGACTGCCTCATGTCATTCGTCTAACACATTCCATCTCAGTAGAGATTATTTTTCTTATTGTTCTTACACCTAGGGTCCAGGTCTGGCATTGGTAGCACAACGTTGGGATGAAGATTGTATTGTAGAGTGCCCGTTTTGCCTGCAGTGTTATTTCCTTGTTGGACAATAGTGGTGATAACTGCCCAATGATTTGACAAGCTTTGTTGCATCTTTATTCTATCTCTGCACGTCAACATGTGGTTATAGTTAATTCTAGAATTTCTTTATTACTATATTCTTTACAATTTGTCTTGTCTTGTCTTGTCTTGTCTTGTCTTGTCTTGTCTTGTCTTTCTTTCTTTCTTTCTTTCTTTCTTTCTTTCTTTCTTTCTTTCTTTCTTTCTTTCTTTCTTTCTTTCTTTCTTTCTTTCTTTCTTCTTTCTTTCTTTCTTCCTTTCTTTCTTTCTTTCTTTCTTTCTTTCTTTCTTTTTTCTTTCTTTCTTTCTTTCTTTCTTTCTTTTCTTTTTTTCTTTCTTTCTTTCTTTCTTTCTTTTTTTTCTTTCTTCTTTTTCTTTCTTTCTTCTTTCTTTCTTTCTTTCTTCTTTCTTTCTTTTTTTCTTTCTTTTCTTTCTTCTTTCTTTTTTTCTTTCTTTCTCCTCCTTTCTTTTTTCTTTTCTATTTTTTTCTTTCTTTCTTTTCTTTCTTTCCTTCTTTTGTTTGTTTCTTTCTTGTTCATGTATGACGTCCAAAAATGATATTTCCATCATTCTGTTTCGATTTTCTATAATCTCATCTCTCTCTCTCTCTCTCTCTCTCTCTCTCTCTCTCTCTCTGTCTTAACTCTTTCTCCGTCTCTATCTCTATTTCTATTTCTTGTTTGATTCGCTCCACCATTCTACTTCACGTCGTTTCTTGACTTCTTTATTCGAAGAATTGACAACAAAGCTTCATGTTGCGTGCTGTATCCACTAATCGCTTCCTTCTATTTACTTACATTTTTATTTTGTTGTTCCTGCTGTTCTATCATATCTTGGGACGTTTATCTCGTCCCTCTATTGAAGTGAGTCTTCCATACTCCATCATACTCCATCATACTCCATCACACTCTATCATACTCCATCATACTCCATCATACTCCATCATACTCCATCATACTCTATCATACTCAATCATACTCTATCATACTCCATCATACTCCATCACACTCCATCAAACTCCATCATACTCCATCATACTCCATCATACTCCATCATACTCCATCATACTCCATCACACTCCATCACACTCCATCACACTCCATCATACTCCACCATACTCCATCATACTCCATCATACTCCATCATACCCGTCTACAAGATTGACACACGACACAATAAAGCAAAACCGAGAGCTTGACCACACCCAACTGTAAAGATGGCTTGGGTACAACACCAATTTCTGGCGTCATCGTCAAGATTCCCTTTGGCGATCTATAAACGGTTAACATAATTCTACCCACATCCGCCTCTGCACGATAAGCTGAAAAGTCCCACTAGTGAATGCTCGGATCCTGTCAATAGTTGGATGTTGTTTGATACAAGGTTCTGATATACAAAACAAAGAGGTAAATCAAATACAAAAGTGCATTAAATAACAAAATATTTCGTCAAATAGTCTACTACCAACAACAAGCTTGGACATTCATTATCAAAGAAAACATACAATGAAAGTACTCTTTCTTATTTACTCGACCTGACACCAAATGTTAAATGTTATGTAGAGCCAGTCTTAACATATGGATGTGAATCATGGACAATAGGACAACATACAAGAAAATCACTGGTGTTTGTTGAAGTGTGGTTTCACAGAAGAATGTTGAAAGTACCAAGGACAGCTAAGAAACGTAATGAAAATTTTTTGAAAGAGGTCAAAGCAAAAAGAGAGCTAATTTCCAATATTAGGAAGAAACAATCATCATTTTTGGCCATGTAATGAGAAGAGAACAGCTGGAATATATTGTAACAACTGGGGAAATTGAGGGACGAAGAGATAGAGGGAAGCAAAGAGAAAAGATACCAAACAGCTTAAGAGAATGGCTCGGCAGAAGGTCAACAACAGAAATGATAAATAACTGTCGAGATCGAAAGTTATGGAGAGACATGATCACCTACGCCAGCAGGCCTGGTACTTGATGATGATGATGATGACGATGATGAATACTGAATAATACAAGAAGAAAGTTGGAGTAACTTAGTCCTGAAATGTTTGACGCGTCAACAGACCAAATAGTTTAGACACGTTGAGTGCCAGACATTCCCGGACAAGATTAACACTCAGAAGAAAAATGAAAGTCAAAGTAAAAAGTAAAAAGCCCCGTCACACGAAGTAACGGATAAGAAGTATGGTGTTAGTGACGATAATTTGTACAGACCTTCAGCACATGAATTTAGGGATGATGTGGTCGGTATTTCTTTCTTGAAGAACCTCAGTGCAAAATAAAGACAAGTGGAACAATATTAAAACAGGTAAATGAATTTAAATATTTGGGAACTTTGTTAACCTCAGACGGAAGATGTACAAAAGAGGTGAGATGCAGAATGGTTCAGGTAAAAGCAGCTTTCCAGAAACTGAGGAAGATACTATGCAATCCATTTTTTGACAATAGAAACAAGAAAAAGAGTTCTTAAATGTTATGTAGAGCCAGTCTTAACATATGGATGTGAATCATGGACAGTAGGAGAACAGACAAGAAAATCATGATCACCTACGACAGACGATGGAGATGATGATGATGATGATGATGATGATGGTGATGATGATGATGATGATGCGGTCGGTATTACGCCCGTGCCTGTTCACCTTGCCAGAAAAAAAATCCGGTACCCATTTAAGGCTGGGTGAACCCGGATGCCGTCGATCAGGATCGAACCTACCCTCCTGTACTTTGTAGTCCAGTTCGCTAACCACTGAGCTATCGTGTCCCCCAATCTTTGAACATATGAAGAGCATATATGAAAGGTCAAAGGTAAAAGATGACGAATAAATGAAATAGTAGACGTCGCGTGGTGCATGTGACACTACAAAACTCGAAGCTGACATGCAACATAAACGGGGCCATGTAAAATCGGTATCATCTGCTTCCGTTCAGCTCTCCTGGAGCATATTTCCTCAACACTTTCCAAGCCATCCTGTAGGGTGCCATTCTCTTCATATCGCTCTATCTTTTCCCCATCATCTTCATCTCTACTTCAACCTTCCAAGAAACGAGAAACATAATGGGCGTAATAGAAGACTTATCAACCGATATAGAAATGGTGTCAGTCGTTGGTCGCTGTAGGACTTGCTGAGGAGGGGATCTGAGCACCTGAGGACATGTTCAGTGTGCAATGATTATTATCTGTCGTTAAATGTATATCCTTAACCGGATGATTGTTAAATCTTTTTTGTCATTAAAATATTTATCCTTAACGCGATGGTTGTTAAATCTTTTTTGTCATTAAAATATTTATCCTTAACCCGATGATTGTTAAATCTTTTTTGTCATTAAAATATTTATCCTTAACCCGATGATTGTTAAATCTTTTTTGTCATTAAAATATTTATCCTTAACCCGATGATTGTTAAATCTTTTTGTCATTAAAATATTTATCCTTAACCCGATGATTGTTAAATCTTTTTGTCATTAAAATATTTATCCTTAACCCGATGATTGTTAAATCTTTTTGTCATTAAAATATTTATCCTTAACCCGAAGACTGTTAAATCTTTTTGTCATTAAAATAGTCCATTCATTTTAACAACGGCATCTTTGTCATTGTTTTTACTACACACATTGGACTATTCATATTATCTTGCCCTCGCCAACAGGCTCGTAAACGTTCAAGACTAATCGGTCCACAGCAACAAACAGAATTACCATGTTTTCTTCCAAAACCACGGACACTCAGAATCTGGATTTTCTTTTCCAAGAACACTCGAATTCCCAGAATAACAGGAGCACTCTGTCAGGGCTCGTTGGCTGTAGCAGTAAATATTCAGGGGGGGGAGAAGTCAAATAGTTGTAGGGCTGCAGTATAGATAGTATCAGAATCAAGTAGTGGGGTGTAACGTACACTCCTACAAGGTATTGTAAAAGCTTCACAAAAAGGGAACACAACAAAGTACTGAAATGTTAGTCAACATCCAGCCTTAGAAAACAAGAAAAAACACAAACGGACATAGAAATAAAGAGGAACTCTAGGAAACATTCACGCAATCACAACCACCGGAATAAAGAAAAATACTTAATTTTCTGTAGTGGTAGACTTTGTTTTGTGTAATTCTATATAAGCAGTCAATTATTTCTTGCAGACAATGCCCATCTGAACTTTGCTTTTGTGGATAGGCGGCAGGAACCATTGAAGGCTATGTCTGAAGGGTGTTCCTTGTTGTAGTTTCCTCATATTCCAGGTCCGGCTTGTTGCAGGAGCTACTGAGTTAAGTGCTCTGTGCACACCGTGAGCTGTGTGTCTCATCCGTTTTGATCCTGTTTCGATGTCGCAATTGTTTACGATGAATGAAGATATCGTATGACAGGGAACAGTTGGCTGTGTTCACTTTCTGCGCGGTTTCGCCTTATGTCTTTTGGCGTGTGCTGAGACTGCTACGATGGGGACTACAGTTACCTTTCTTTATTTGGGAGATGAGTTAGTAATTCGGATGATTCCACTAGCACGGGCGGTTGAGCAATTATGGATTTTGATTCGTTTGCTGTGATACTGAGGCCTTCCATAACCAAATAACTTTGCTTTCATTGTGGCCCGCTCATTAACGTCTTATCATCTTTCATCATCATCATTGAGTGTCGTCTCCGCATCGAAGGTTGGCTACCATGGAGCGCCAATCCGCTCTGTCTCTTGCTTTGATGATGCAGGTTGTCATAGGCTGACTTGTCCATCTTTTGATGTTACTCGTTCATGTTAGTCTTGGTCTGCCTCTGCCTCCCTTCACCTTGTATTTTCCCTTCCAATATTACTTTTAGTAGGCTGTTGTGTTTTTTAATATGCCCCAACAATTGCATTGGTCTTGTTTGAATTGTGTTTAGTAGTTCTCTTTTCATTTTTAGTTGTTTTAAAACTTCATCATTTGTTTTCTTTTCTTTCCATCAAATTCAGCCTATTCTTCTATGTGCCCACATTTCAAAGGCCCTAATTGTGTGTTCTGTTTTCTTCAAAATATCCTTGTGTCTACACCATACAGGAATATTGAGAAGATGTAACATTTTGCTATTCTTAGTTTCAGCCCTGGTGTTATTTGTTTTGATATTAGTATATTTTTCATGGCATTAAAATTACTTTTTTTGCCATTCTTATTTTTTTTAAATTTCAGTTTTACTTTTTCCATCACTGGTTATAGTATGTGTTATCACTTAGCATGAACTCCGCAACAATAACACAAATATAAATTAAGTTAAAGGTAAAAGTTATCTCCTCTGTCTTGCTAGTTATATGGGGAACATCTTGCTGGGGCTGCTTATATTTTTTAATGTCATCGGCACATATTTTGAGCAACGTGGTCAGTATAACGCCAGGCGCTGTACTTAATTCCAATATAAAATCTTTGGTTTCTATTTTTAGAAGCGTGGTTTACCCCGGGGCACTGACGGTCGAAAACAAAAATAAGAACCGGACACTTCTGGAAATTGGGCGTGGGCTCTTCTGATCAGAAGATTGACAGGTTATCGTGACTCCATTAATGTCTCACTCGCCGTGGTCAGTCCCTTTAGTAACACCAGCGAAAAGGAGCATTAACTCTTTCCGTACGATTCGACACACCATAGGCCATTGCGATTACGGCCATGTACGTTTCGCCGCACAGTGCGTCACTTTCAATTTGATTAGTGTAAACCGTCATCAAACTATATTCTTTTATATGTCTTGATATCTTGGTAGTGGTGAAATCTAATTTCTTGTTTAATTATCTAAAATTTCATGTATAATATGTTAAGTGTTAGTTAAATATAAACATGTAGATTAATATTTAAAAACATGGACAATTTTGTCTTTGAAATCTCTACCGCTAAAGTTATAGTAAGTTTCCGAACTGAACGAGTTAAATGTATGTGAGTGCATTAATTAGCGCCATGTTTGCGATATTTTACCTTTCAACCTCACACATTTTACCCTTCAGCCTCACACATTTTACCTTTCAGCCTCACACATTTTACATTTCAGCCTCACACATTTTACCTTTCAGACTCACACATTTTACCTTTCAGCCTCACACATTTTACTTCGGTGTGGTCTTTTTTTGTAAAGTGGTTTGCCTTCCCTCTTTGAGACTTACGGTCAATATGGCGGATAAGCGGCATGAACCGTTCAGGCTCTGTTCGAAAACTAGTCCTTTTTGCATTTTCCTCATATTTCAAATCCGTCTTGCTGATGGAGCTACTGAGTTTAATGCTCCGTGCACACTGTGAGCTGCGTATTTCACCCGGACCGTGTTTCGATATTCCGATGTTTACGATGAATTACGATATCGTAAAAGACAGTTCAGCTGCGTCAAATTTCGGTAAAGTTTGACCTTATGTCTACTGGCGTGTGCTGTAGCTGCTATGATGGGGACTGCAGCTGTCTTGTTTGTTTCCTTCAATATGATGAGATGTTAATTCGGATAATTCCACTGGCACTGGCGGTTGAGCAATTATGGATTATAATTCGCTTGCAGTGATACCGGGTCCTTGGGTCAACTACGACAAATATTTCACTTTTTAATCTATAACAGATTGAGCAGATTCGTTAGTTTGTTTTCAGGGCAACTGAGAAAAAGCTAGGAATAGACCCCGCCATAGAATATATCAGGAAACAACAGATAAAATGGTTTGGCCACGAGACAAGGCAGAAAGATCAAAACACAACACAACGAGCCTTCAGCAAACGTTGTGAGAACACCAGACCCAAGGGTCGACCACGAAAAAGATGGATCATTAGAATATTAGAAGCACTAGGAAACATAACAGCAACAGAGGCGATTAAAGCAAAAGACCGCAAATTATATCTCCCCTCGACGCTGAAAAGCAGATGAGGAAGGAAAGAAGAAGAGGAAGAAGTTTGCAGGGCCACTACCGGGAGGTGGAGTATGGTCTGGATCAGCAAATTTACTCGATGATCCCAGCGCATTTGAGCATCTGTATCGTCTATGAACGTATTTGCCCCATTTCTAACTTAACCTTAATGATTATCACAAAGACAGACACAGAACTCTGTTATACTAGCCACGGTACCTCAGTGGTTAGTCAAGTGAGCCTCTACCTGTAAGAAGTCAGGTTTGATCCTGATGTACGGTTTCCAAGTTCACCCCTCCATATATGGGTATAGGATTTTACGAGAAAAAAAGCGCACTGGCGAAATATTGATCAAGTTATTCCACGAAATAATATGCCGAAGTTCAATAAAATATATGGACGCCATATTCCCCAAGGGCTCCTTACTTCTCTTGCTCTATGAAAGTAAAGCTTGGACAATCAGGCAATAGCCAAGAAAATTAGTGGGTGCTAAAGGTAATATGGTTTCATAGTAGAACATTTTAAGTGAATTTTTTTGGGCATGTTAAAAGACACAACAGCCTAATAAAAGTAATATTGGAAGGGAAAATACAAGGTAAAAGAGGCAGAGGCAGACAAAGACTAACATGGACGAGTAACATCAAAAGATGGACAAGTCAACCTATGACAATCTGCACCATCAAAGCAAGAGATAGAGTGGAATGGCGCTCCATGGCAGCCAACCTTCGATGTGGAAACAGCACTCGATGATGATGATGATGATGATGATGATAATAATGATGATGATGATGATGAGAAGAACATTTAGAATAGGATGGACAGGTAAGAAGATCAAGGTAAACGTTCCAGAAAAGGTGAATGGAAATATAAAACATAAAACATAAAACATATCACTAGCATCAAGAGATCATAGTTATCTTTTTTTTTTCTTTTGGGAGCCTGGCTGGTCTAAATTTAAGACGCCGGTCTCGAGAAGGAGAGATTGTGAGTTCAAATCTCGGTTCCACCATTTAGGATTTTTATTTATGATTTCTCTCTGCGGCAAACACCCCTGGTCTCAGCAACGAGACCCGGCATGAAACGTCAATTACTCATCGGCGGAAAAAAATATATGAGTTCTTTCAAAGACGGAGTTTTCTGCCTATTCGGAGAGGGACCTCACTTCACACGACTGCCAGGGAAAAGCTTATTAACATGCATGAATTCAGTTTCTAGTTAGGGACTTCGCTAGAGGTGTAAGATGGCGATTAAAGAAAAACCATTTATTCTTTTCAAATTAGATCGTAATGACAAAATAGGATGCCTCGGTGGTCAAGTGGATGTTGCCCAACATCTCAATCTGAAAGGTCCCGGTTTAATTTCCAGAAGCGATGGACTTCTATGGAACCGACAAGTCTCTAGGATAAACAAAGCAGTTAAAAATGTGTACCATCATTTTTTTTCTGGAAAGTAAAGGCGGCCTGACGTGATACTGACTTCATCACCCAAAAATGTGTTGTAGCATACATGAACATAGTCGCTAAAAACATATTCTCCAAAAGGCCAGCAAATCGTGGAAAGAATTTTTGCTTTTTAACTTAATGGCAAATTAACGGCTGGACAATATTAATATGACAAATGAAGAAGAAAATATAGATTTAGATAGCTAAAGCCGTACAGACAGGCTTAACAGAATGGTTTGGTAAATGTAATAAATACAGTACAGACGAAAAGCTGTAGAAAGAAACAATCACACATGAAGCAGGCGCGGAACTTGATGATGATGCTGACATCAGCATTAGGAGAAAAAAAAACACAACAATAAAACATGTTTTTTTTTCTGTTTCTTAGATTCAGAAATACTGAATCAAAAAAAAAAATATATTTCCATTTTGTAGGAATGCCGAGTAAGAAATAATTATGGATATAGTCTGAACAGCTGAGAAGTAAAGTACTCAATTCGATCTCAGAGTGAATAAAAGCTCTCGGTTGGCTGTCGTGGATTAGATAATTAATGGAACGGCTGTTGAGATCTTGTAAAATTATAACGCCGTAGTCTGTGAGTCAATAGAAAATAATGGTGCATTAATGGAGTAGTGTGACGCGATAACAATGGAAATTGTGGTCTGGGTGGTGCTAGAGAAAAATCATGAATTCGAAGTGACGCAGTAGAAATAAAATGGGTCACTATGTAAAAAGTAGTAGTCAGGGGATGGTGTCAAAGAAAAATAGGAACTATCACCAGATCTGGCACATAACGTTGCACTTATCACAGCCCGATTTAGCCAGATCTCCCGCATAACGTTGCGCTCATCAAACATGTAGTGAAAGTATCTCTGTCTCTAGCCAGATCTCCCACATAACGTTGCGCTCATCAAACATATAGTGAAAGTATCTCTGTCTCTAGCCAGATCTCCCACATAACGTTGCGCTCATCTAACATATAGTGAAAGTATCTCTGTCTCTAGCCAGATCTCCCACATAACGTTGCGCTCATCAAACACAGAGTGAAAGTATCTCTTTCTCTAGCGAGATCTCCAACATAAGTTGCACTCATTACACTCCGAGTGAAAGTATCTCTGTGTCTAGCCAGATCTCCCACAGAACTTTGCATGAACTATAGTCCGTCTGAAAGAATCTCTGTCACTAGTCAGATCTCCAACAAAACAGCACTTGCGTAAAACTGACCACCGTATTTACATTTTTCAAAAATATGTTGACAGCCAAAAAATACAATCACAAACATCGTATCCTATGTACGCACTGACCCTGGGGGCTTATTTCTTATTTTCTTTCTTTCAGTTGTTGGTTACACTCTAAAGTATGTTTGTTTGCGTGTGCGCGATTGATATTCTAGCGAAGTCCAGAGGTTTTAGAAGCAGTGATCTCCGCAACATTTGCCATTTTGGCACGCAAGGTTTCTGTTTTGAGATTGTGGTTCTGCCCTATGTGCCGTCTTCGGCTCGAAAGGACAATAGATAGATAGAAGTACAGAGGGACTGAGCTGTAATTGAATATCAGTTGTTCACTTGTTATTTCCAAACATGAATCTGTGTACTCAAGTCTCCATCGCCATATAGACAGCTAGTCTCCGACTTCAGAGGTAATCTCATTTTTCGTCAATAATTTACGTCCTGGATAGATTTTTCCTATACATTTTCCATTGACAGCGGTAATTTTGGGCCTATGCTCTTCGAATTCCAAATGGCAAATTTTCTTAACGTGCGCATAATGCACAAAGGACCTCTTTTCTTTCCTGTTGCTTTCTTTTACTATTATGTCTATCATTTCTTGTAGTTCATTCTCTGTCTCTACTATTAAGACTGTGTCATTCGCATATCGCAAATTATTTGTGATGTGGACATTGACTTCCATGACATTTTCGCTGTCAATTTAAAGAACAACATATAACATATTATAATAACCAACTTTTGTTATGTTTTAGCCGTCGTGTCCCATCAAATAAATAGATTATCTTATTTTTTTGTGTTTCGTTATATTTAAAAAGCATTCTCTCCATTTTTTTTTGCGTTTAATTCGTTTACCACTGTTTCTGTTGACGTTTTAATGAGTTTGAGCATTTGTTTTGTTCACTTTTCTCTCGTCATATTTCATCTGCATATGGATTGTTGTTTTTTTGTTTGCTTGTTTTGAAACATCGTCGTCACAAAAACAGTCTTCTCTTCGTATTGATATTGCCACTAACTAGCCATCTTTCTAGAAAAAAGCTTCTTTCCTTAATTCTTTCTTTCTGTCATTCTTTCTTTCTTTCTTTATTTATTTTTGTCTTCTTGTTTTCTTTATTTCTTTCTTTTTCTATCTTTCTTTCTTTCTTTCATTCATTTTTTCCTTCTTTCTGACCATTTGCCATCCTTCTTTCTCTCTTTATTTTCATTACTTACCTCCTTCCTTCGTTCCTTCCTCTCTCCCTCCCTCCCTTCCTTCATCCCTTCACCCCTTCCTTCCTTCTTTCATTCCTTCCGTCATTCCTTCTTTTATTCCTTCCTTCCTTCTTCCTTCCTACCTTTCTTCCTTCATTCCTCCCTCCCTCCCTCCCTTCTATCATGCCTTTCTTCCATCCATTCTTCACTACCTACAAACCCCTCCCATTTAATCATCATCTTTACTGTTTCTCTGAATTTTCTCCCCCCCCCCCTTTCCTGTTTTCTCAATTAATTGTTGATTCTTTCATCCAATACGACACATCTATACAAACCTGTCTCAGTGCTATCTTTCTAAGCTAATATATCTTTATCCCATCACTTATTTCTCTCTCTCTCTAACTCACCATTTCTGCGACTCTCTTTTGTAGCGCCCTAGTTCCAACAACATACCAATCTCCTTCTCGTTATCATCTCTAAACACAAGCCGGAGATCTCGGGACTTTTAAAGCTGCCTATTTGCACACTATATCTTATATCCCTTTCCTTTATACGTGTATCTGCTTCTTCTTCTTTCTTTTCACAGATACCTAAAAGGTGTGGTTTATATATCATTTGTCGTTCTTGAGCTGCTCGAACCGTCTGAATTAGTGATTTCCCTTTGTTGTTACATGTCTCTGTCACTGCATCTATCCATCTTCTTTTAGGTCTTCCTCTTGGTCTTTTTCTATACATTCTGGAGAAGAACGCCCTTGATGGTGATTGATGAGGATTGAATCTGACCAGGTGACCAAACCATTTAAGTTGTTGTTGTTCTATATATTCTTGGCAGAGTTTTGTTCCTACCATTTTTCTTATGGTTTCATTTGGTATTCTATCGCTTCTTATGTTGTTTGTTACTTTTCTCAAGCATCGCATCTCACATGTATTGATCTTTCTAAATTGTGATTTAGAAAGATTCAATGTTTGACTTTCATAACACAAAGTTGGTATGAAAATGCTATTTATCATTTGTTGTTTAGCTGCTATAGAAATGTTTGGATGTCTTAACAATGGTGAAAGCTGGTATGTGACAGCATTTGCTTTTTGTATTTTCATGTCAATTTATCTGTCTAGTTTTCCATATCCTGTGAACATTGTGCCCAAATACTTGAAAATCCTCTACTTGTTTTTTTTCTTTATCAAGAACGCTTGAATTTATTTTTCTACGGGCAATGAAATTAATTTATAATTTAAATTTAACTGCCATCGCAAAAAATGCGTCGTGTTGTCGTGTATATATATATATATATATACAAGCGTCGTCAGGCGCATGCCATTTGGCGTAGGCGATCATCTCTCTCCACATCAACCGGTCCTTCACGCATTTCATAATTACAGTCGGCGATATACAATCTTCATCCCAACGCTGCGCTACAATTGCCAGTTCTGGGCTAGACTAAAGAACATTGTGGAATATAACTACTCATGAACAGCTACCGTGCCTGCTGGAGTAGGTGATCATGTCTCTTCATAACTTTCGATCTCGACAGTTATTTATCATTTCTGTTGTTGACCTTCTGCCAAGCCATTCTCTTAAGCTGTCTGAAAAAAAAAAAACCCACTTTCGAGATGAAATTAGTTAGAGGAATGGGAGGAGAGAAGACGAGAGATAAGATCATAAACGAAGAACTGAGAAAAAAGCTAAGAATATTTTCAACCAAAGAATACACAACGAAACAACAGATACGATTGTTTAGCAATGTGATAAGACATAAATAATAAAGGGTGAAATAACGGGCATCTAATGGAACACCAAAACTCAAGGGCTGTTTGAGTTTTCTATGGTTATGGTTATGGTTATGGAAGGCCCCTGTATCACGTCAAACGAATTAAAATCCATAATTGCTCAACCGCCCGTGCCAGTGAAATCATCCGAATTATTAATTCATCTCCCAGACAAAGAAAGGTAGTTGTAGTCCCCATCATAGCAGTCTCAGCACACGTCAAAAGACAAAAGGCGAAACCGCGCAGAAAGTGAACACAGCCAACTGTTCCTTGTCATACGATATCATCATTCATCGTAAACAATTGGAATATCGAAACATGATCAAAACGGATGAAACACACATCTCACGGTGTGCACAGAGCACTTAACTCAGTAGCTCCTGCAACAAGCCAGGCTTGGAATATGAAGAAACTGCAACAAGGAACACTTTTCATACACAACCTTCAATGGTTCCAGCCGCCTATCCACCATATTGACCGAAAGTTCACGTCCTCCTGAAAATGATGATCGCCATATTAAAACATCATTTTGACTTTAACGCAGAAACTAAACTGCACTGGAGAGCTGAAATTAATCAGTCCTCAAATGCAATTTCTGCAGCGACCAAGAAAACATGATCACCGTTCCACCATCTTGGAAACGGAAGTTTCTATTTCATCAATCCATCTTCTTTCTTCTTTCAACACAAAGAAGATGGATGGATTGATGAAATATTAGAAACGCTAGGAAATATAACAGCCGCGAGGCCACCAGAAAAAAAGTCTTCAAAATATATCTTCTCTCGACGCTGAAAAGAAAAAAGAAGGACAGAATAAGAAGATAAACATTATGTTTATACTGCTCTTAATAAATAACTGTCTTCTCATTTACCAGCTTATCGATTAGGTTCCGCCAGCATCTCCTTTTACAACCTTTATTTTTACTTTTGAAAATGTCAACGGCAGTCTTGGGTGCATTTTTATAGTTTTACATTATCTGAATGCACATATTTATTTCTAGGATTAATTCGTATGTTATCGTGGCACTGTAAACACGCTTTACTGTAAAACTGTTAAAAAGAGAAACGGAATCTTCGTCAGGTATTTTCTCCATCTTCTCAACTATGTTCTTTTCTTCATTTCTCCTGTACCACCATTTATGATTTGTTTCGTCCTTGATTATTTATTCATTTATTTCAATCCGATACTCATTTAATTCATTTCTTCTTTGTTCCTTCACTTCATCTTGTACCCATTCGAGTGTCGAGGGAGATATACATTTCTGACTCCTCATTTCACCAAAGTAAAAATAAATAAATAATTATTATCTCCCCGCACGTCAATCATAGTTCCAACCAATCGTGTGCCGCAACAAAACAAATAGGCGAGGCCTAAATTATTCATGGTAAACAGAGGGCGTGTTTGTATTACATTAACCTTTCACCTATATTTATTTACCAATAGAGCCGCGCCATCAATCACGCCTGAAAAATAGAGCGCGATGCGCTCACCTATCGTTGTTCTTTAGCCTGGAAGGGCCAAGCGCTGACATCATTTCTAATAAAAACAAACTATTGGTTTCTATGGTAAATGGAACATAACTCCATAAATTGTACGCGATCTTTAAAAATGTTAGTTTATGTTCTACGTTGTGGCTTATAGGTGCTTTTCGTACAAGGCCCTTTTCGTCTTTTCAGACGGTCTCTGGTCTAGTGGAGGCTATTGTGTATTTTTTTTTAGGTTTTGTTTTCGAAGAACAGCTTCTCTCGTGGCTAATTCTACCAATGTTTGACAAACAGCTTCTCTCGTGGCTAATTCTACCAATGTTTGACAAACAGCTTCTCTCGTGGCTAATTCTACCAATGTTTGACAACACACACGGCCACAGAATGAACAAGTCAGGCCCACTGATCCACAGGGTTTTCCATCCATTTTTATGAGTCTTTTCTCTTGTAAGCTCCAAGATGCGCGATCACTTGCCAGATGTTCCCAGTCATTTCCACATATGTAGAAGTCATTCACAGATGATTTACAGATATCTCTATATCATAGTTTAGGTCTGCCGATTTGATTTAAGTATCAAATTAAATTATTGTAGCAAAATGTGTACATCGATAGGCAAACCGCTCATGTTTACGTTTCCCAACATTACAAGAGGCAGGTCACTCTGGAACATAATTCCATCAATTATACACGATTTTTAAAATAATGTTAATTTATGTAATACAGTGTGGCTCATAGGTGCTTTAAATATCAAATTAAATTATTATTTGGTGGGGGGGGGTGGGGGGGGCTGGTTGGTCTCGAGGTAAGACGCCGGCCTCGAGACAGAGAGGTTGTGGGTTCAAATCCCTGTGTAACGGTTTTTGTACCGGTGATAATAACGAGGTGCACACCCTTAGGCACCACTTGTAAACGTTTGATTGTAACGGGCTAGTTTGTACCCGCACACATTGTAATGAACACATCTTTCAAGCTGTCCCTATCCTTCAGCACCCTCAACTGTTGTCTGGTAGCGCCTAACGCTGTTGAGCTGTGCAGCAGAATGTATGACGAGCTAGTTCTCCCTTGTTCTCGTTGTATTGAATTGACCTCTGTTCGAAAGCTGCCGCGGCTCTTTAAAGAATTCAGCCCTTGTGCCCCTGACATCGAAGGTACCCTCCGCCGGTTGCTGAATTCGGCGATTCCTCAACTCACCGTGTAGGTCAGCCCCTTGACTGACACCGACATCTAGAACTGCCTAGGGATGCAGATCAGCCCTGTGTTGCTGTCTGGAGGCCACTGCTACCCATGCTGCCTCCCGATTGTCCATAAGCCCGTAACGTTCACCCTTGCCAGTGATCGTTATGCCGTACTCCGTACTGTCTGCCCACAATTTATGACAACCCCAGTCTCCGTTCTTCGATGAGGTCAGACAAAACACTGCTAGCTTCAATAAAGCAGTCAGTAACACCGTTGAACTCACACATGTCACGTTTATTACTCACAAAGGCATTCGCCCATATGGATCACACCCACAGTAGTGATATCATTCACAATACTAAAAGTCTCTTCTCATGAATAAGCTAACAGCTTCTGAATAACTGGCTCAGCATGGCTTCTGCTAAGCGAGCACTAGTGATATTATTCACAATACTAAAAAGTCTCTTCACATGAATAAGCTAACAGCTTCTAAATAACTGGCTCAGCATGGCTTCTGCTAAGCGAGCACAAGTGATATCATTCACAATACTTAAAAGTATTTTCACATCTATAAGTTAACAGCTTCTGAATAACTGGCTCAGCATGGCTTCTGCTAAGCGAGAACTAGTGATATCATTCACAATACTAAAAATCTCTTCACATGACTAAGCTAACAGCTTCTTAACAACTGACATATCTCACTCGAATTTAAGTCCTACTAGTTTGACTGCCTTAGCTTAACTGACCTGTCCTGTCCACTGTCGCAACTCTACTGTTCATGGTCCCCGGTATCGTCTAGCCAACTAGCCCAGACGCCCGCACTGACCGTTCGCCCTCAGTCGAATGTTCCTAACTTAAACTCCTTTGTCTTACTTAACTCTCCCCTGCCTCGTTTTTGATCGCCCTACACGCTTTCTCCCTGATTCACGATGTGTTCATATTCTCCGCCTTCCCCGTGGACCTGAAGCCTCTTACTAATACTCTCCGACCTATTTATCTTCCCTTGTCCCGCACCAATTCTACCCTTCTCTATCCCCTTGTTATCTCCCTGTTTTACCGGTTGGTTGGGATGTTAATTTATGATTTCTCACCACCCCTGGTCTCAGATGCAGGGCCCGGCTTGTAACGTCAATTACTCATCGACGGAAAAAAATATGAGTACCTCCGAAGTCGGAGTTATCTGCCTGTGCGGCGAGGGCCCCATGTGCACACGCCTGCCAGGGAAAAATGGATTAACACGGAAAATTCAGTTCCTACTCTCTAGGGACTTCGTCAGAGGTAAAAAGCTGGCGAACGAGGAAATAAAAAAAAATTATTATTACAAAATGTGTACATTGATAGATCAAAAGCACTTGTTTACACTTCACAACACCTCGGGAGGCTGGTCATTCTTCGCCGTGGCCTTGAGAACAACGTTCTAGAGAGTGAACTTTGGCACAGTTCTGGATTAAAAAATTTTTTAAAATAATTACCACCTGAGTTAACAAACTTCTGTTCTCTCTCTCTCTCTCTCTCTCTCTCTCTCTCTCTCTTTCTGTCTCTATTTTTTCAACTCTCTCCTTTCCGACGTTCTAGAAGCTTCTAGTATGTTCTTACCCTTGCTGCTAGGATGAAAAGTTACAGACCACTCCTGGTCTTCGTATTGCCCCCACAATGTGTGGTGTGTGTTGATGTGGTTGGGTCTGCTTTCTATTAGAAGTTGGTGTAGTTGTTGCATGAATGAAGATGGTGTTTTAGTTTTTGTCTAGCCCCCCCCCCCCCTGGGGGCTGGAAGTCAGAAAACTATCTTGGGGGCTGGAAGTCAGAAAACTATCTTGGGGGCTGGAAGTCAGAAAACTATCTTGGGGGGCTGGAAGTCAGAAAACTATCTTGGGGGCTGTAAGTCAGAAAACTATCTTGGGGGCGGGAAGTCAGAAAACTATCTTGGGGGCTGGAAGTCAGAAAACTATCTTGGGGCTGGAAGTCAGAAAACTATCTTGGGGGGCTGGAAGTCAGAAAACTATCTTTGGGTTGGAAGTCAGAAAACTATCTTGGGGGGCTGGAAGTCAGAAAACTATCTTTGGGTTGGAAGTCAGAAAACTATCTTGGGGGCTGGAAGTCAGAAAACTATCTTGGGGGCTGGAAGTCAGAAAACTATCTTGGGCTGGAAGTCAGAAAACTATCTTGGGGCTGGAAGTCAGAAAACTATCTTTTGGGCTGGAAGTCAGAAAACTATCTTGGTGGCTGGAAGTCAGAAAACTTTCTATCTTGGGGGCTGGAAAGTCTAGAACTACAACGTCGACCTCAGGGAAGGAAAGTTCCGAGTTCAAAGCTCACCATAAGCGGTGGTGATTTTTTTTAAAATACGAAAAATTAATCCTTGGTTTCTTTATGACGTCACCCTCCCCTGATCTCTTGGGTTGTGAGATCGGATGTCTAACCTTCTCAGATAACGGCAATAAGCAAGAGATACCGTGTGCACTCGCGCACGTTAAAGGACCCTTGGCAGTTAAAATCCAGAAGAGTCGGCCTCCCTAATGTCACTGTGGGTCATTCCTATACGATGATGACGTTCCCGAAGTCTGTAGTTGTCGGTTCTGAACGGAAAATGACGGTCTGCGGGTGTCATGTCAGCAGATGTATCTGAATCAGCATCTCGTTTATTTTTATCTTTTGCTGCTAGCTTGTTCAGCATTTGTTTCCTATGATAGTGTTGGCCTCTGCGTGGCTCGCGGCGTGAATGCATTGGGCTTTGCTTCTGCCAGATTTGGAGAGGGTATCAGCTACCACATTTCCAGTAATTGCTCAGTGAGAGGGTATCAGCTACCGCATTTCCAGTAATTGCTCAGTGAGAGAGTATCAGCTACCACATTTCCAGTAATTGCTCAGTGAGAGGGTATCAGCTACCACATTTCCAGTAATTGTTCAGTGAGAGGGTATCAGCTACCACATTTCCAGTAATTGTTCAGTGAGAGGGTATCAGCTACCACATTTCCAGTAATTGCTCAGTGAGAGGGTATCACGCAGTCTCTAAAAAAATAAAAAGAATATTTGGAATAAAACAGTCCATTTCCCGATCTACTCCAGAAATCACATGCAGAAAAGTATCTTCGCCGACAGAATGACCTACTTTTAAAATTTAGGAAAAGAGAAGAAAATCCGAATGAAACAAATCCGGAGAATATGATGGGTGTGAAATAATCTCAATATTCAAATCGCAAGCTGTTACCTTCACAAATGACAATAGAAAAAAACTAAGAACAATATATGGTCCGAAGTGGGATCGAACCAGTACTCAGTGGCACCGCGCCTTGCCACGAGAAGCCAAGAAGTTAATAGGAGACAGAAAACAATTACTGGAAATGTGGTATTTCCTGTCGGCTGTTTTATTCCCCCATATGGTCCCACTTCGAACCATATATTGTTCTTCGTTTTTTTCTATTGTTGTTTGTCTGTCAATTTTTCCGAGTGCTAACACATACTTCTTTGTTCTATTATTTGGCTTCTCGTGGCAAGGCGCGGTGCCACTGAGTACGGGTTCGATCCCACTTCGGACCATATATTGTTCTTCGTTTTTTTCTATTGTTGTTTGTCTGTCAATTTTTCCGAGTGCTAACACATACTTTTTGTTCTATTATTCCTATTATCGCCTCGGAAGTTCCCCATATAATAATATTTATGTATTATTATTTGTACCCTGCCTTCACAAACCAGCCTCTGTCAGTGTCTGTAAGAAAAGCAATATTTTGAGCGCGAGCTGTCCCTGGTTTTCAGTTCTCAGCTTTATTTTTAATTTGGCAAGCAGATCTACATAGCAATGTTCAGTAACCGTGTTGCTGTCGTGCGTTCTATACAACACCTTCGTCGTATGTTAAAAAAAGCAAAACAGCCCGAATAATTTTTGCTCCAGATTTATGTGTTTACATCTTGGGGCTCCAGGAACCTCCGATCTACAATTATCCCCCCCCCCCATTCTCCAACCCAGAACTTCAATCCATGATCACATATAGCAACCTCAACTTGATCATCATTATTATTATCTTCTACTATCATCTGTACTATCATCGTCTATTGTTATCTTCTACTATCTTCTGTACTATCATCGTCTATTATTATCTTCTACTATCATCTGTACTATCATCGTCTATTATTATCTTCTACTATCATCTGTAATATCATCGTCTATTATTATCTTCTACTATCTTCTGTACTATCATCGTCTATTATTATCTTCTCTACTATCTTCTGTACTATCATCGTCTATTATTATCTTTTCTACTATTTTCTGTACTATCATCGTCTATTATTATCTTCTCTACTATCTTCTGTACTATCATCGTCTATTATTATCTTTTCTACTAACTTCTGTACTATCATCGTCTATTTTTATCTTCTACTATCTACTGTACTATCATCGTCTATTTTTATCTTCTACTATCTACTGTACTATCATCGTCTATTATTATCTTCTTTACTATCTTCTGTACTATCATCGTCTATTATTATCTTCTACTATCTTCTGTACTATCATCGTCTATTATTATCTGTTACTATCTTCTGTACTATCATCGTCTATTATTATCTTCTACTATCATCTGTATTATCATCGTCTATTATTATCTTCTACTATCTTCTGTACTATCATCGTCTATTATTATCTTCTACTATCTTCTGTACTATCATCGTCTATTATTATCTTCTACTATCTTCTTTACTATCATCGTCTATTATTATCATCTCTACCATCTTCTGTACTATCATCGTCTATTATTATCTTCTCTACTATCTTCTGTACTATCATCGTCTATTATTATCTTCTCTACTATCTTCTGTACTATCATCGTCTATTATTATTTTTTCTACTATTTTCTGTACTATCATCGTCTATTATTATCTTTTCTACTATTTTCTGTAATATCATCGTCTATTAAAACTTCTCTACTATCTTATGTAATATCATCGTCTATTATTATGTTCTACTATCTTCTGTACTATCATCGTCTATTTTTATCTTCTAATATCTTCTGTACTATCTTCTGTACTATCATCGTCTATTTCTATCTTCTACTATCTTCTGTACTATCTTCTGTACTATCATCGTCTCCTATTATCTTCTCTCCTATTATCTTCTCCCCTATTATCTTCTCTCCTATTATCTTCTCTCCTATTATCTTCTCTTCTATTATCTTCTCTCCTATTATCTTCTCTCCTATTATCTTCTCTCCTATTATCTTCTCTCCTATTATCTTCTCTACTATTATCTTCTCTCCTATTAACTTCTCTCCTATTAACTTCTCTACTATTATCTTCTCTCATATTATCTCCTCTCCTATTATCTTCTCTCCTATTATCTTCTCTCCTATTAACTTCTCTACTATTATCTTCTCTCCTATTAACTTCTCTACTATTATCTTCTTTACTATTATCTTCACTACATTTTTTTCTTTACTTTTATCTTTCCATTTCTTCACAAAAATGCCTTCTCTATCTCTTTCTATCTCTCTTTTGCTCCGGAGCCCACCCCTCAAGCCTATTTGAGCGTTTCTTCTCTCTTGTTCTATCATCATCATCAAGTACCGTGCCTCCTGGCGTAGGTGATCATGTCTCTCCACAACTTTTGATCACTACAGTTATTTATCATTTCTGTTGTTGACCTCCTGCCAAGCCATTCTCTTAAGCTGTCTGGTATCTTTTCTCTTTGCTTCCCTCTATCTCTTCGTCCCTTAATTTTCCCAGTTGTTACAATATATTCCAGTTGTTCTCTTCTCATTACATTGCCAAGAAATGATAATTGTTTCTTCCTAATATTGGAAATTAGCTTCTCTTTTTGTTTTGGCCTCTATCAGAACGTTTTCATTACTCTTCTTAGCTGTCCATAGTATTCTCAACATTCTTCTGTAAAACCACATTTCTACAGCCTCCAGTGATTTTCTTGTCTGTTGTCCTATTGTCCACGATTCACATCCATATGTTAAGACTTGCTCTACATAACATTTAAGAACTCTTTTTCTTGTTTCTATTGTCAAAAATGGATTGCACAGTATCTTCCTCTTCTCTACTACTGTTAACTAGTGCTATAAGAGATCTGGAAAGAGGCAGAGGCAGACCAGAGACTAACATGGACGAGTAACATCAAAAGATGGACTAGTCAATCTATGACAGCCTGCACCATCAAAACAATAAACTTAGTAGAATAGCGGTTCATGGTAGCCAACCTTCGTTACGAAGAAGGCACTCGATGATGATGATGAAATATCATCACAATTATACAGAAGAGTCAATCTACATTCATTGGACATGTTATGCGACAAGAAGGCATTGATAATACTACAACAATGGGCAGATTATAAAAGAAAGAATAGCAGAGGAATACCAAGAGATAAAATGTTAAATAACTTATCCAAATGGTATAATTGAAGATCACCGACAGAGATTGTGACATCATGAAAGACCGAGTGATGTGGAGAGAGGTGATCGCCTACGCCAACCAGCATGGCACCTGATGACGATGAGATTCTATAACTGATCTTAAATACTTGTTTTCTGTAATTTTGACATACAACTCTCCTACATAATTGATTAAACATATATCTGTATACTGAATACAGCCTCTTTTACTGCGATTCGTTTTGTATAGATCGTCTATAACTGTATGAGAAAGAAACTCAGATATGGTTGGTTGCGTTCGTCCGATGACTAAAGTATTCTAGAGTATTCGTAGACTGTAGACTTCCTCATCGTCATCCGCCCTTGAAAGGACGTTAAGTGGACGTGTTTGCGTTGTGTTGTAGTTTGCAGTGTAACACTGTGATATTTGCGCCTTTCGGCCCAACACATCCGACTTCAGCACGACGTTTTTGAGCACCGGGTTGTCTTCCCTCTTCGATCCCTGCTCGCTTTGACACACTAGACAGGTTAGTCTGTTACTGGAGGCACCGCGGAAAGGTGGAGCAGGGTCTGGATGATTTTGGTTCACCGATCCTGGCGCAAGCTGTCAGCTATGAGTCGCTAACAACTTCCAGTTCTGGTGCTGGGAGGCGCGCCTTCTACTCAGATATAAAGCGTTATGAAAGAAGAGCTAAGAACGGAACCAGCTATCGAATGCATAAAGCGACAACAGATAAAATGGTTCGAGCATGTGATAAGACATAAAGAGCTGAACCATATAGAAGATATTATCAACAAACGATACGAGAACACCAGACCAAGAGGACGACCAATAAAATGGTGAATAAACCGGTTACCAGAAACACTTGGAGGTATAACAGCAGAAGAAGTCAATAGGAGAACAAGATACAGACATCAATATCTCCCTTCGACACCGAAAGAAAAAGAGAAAGAAAGAAAAAAAGAAAGAAAGAAAGAAAAAAAGGGAGGTGGGGAGGGAGGAAAGAAAAAAAAAGAGACGGGAAGAGACTGGACAGGAAGGGGGGAGGGGGAAAGGAGAGGAGAGCGGAGGGGAAGAGTTAGGAGAGTGGGGGAAGACAGGAAGAAACCACATTCTACTCTCAACCCAAGCCAGTGAAACACGTTAGGTAATGTAATTACATTGTCTTTCGTCACGTTTTTAATGATAACCCATTTAAGTTCCAAGACTGTATGTCGTCTTTACCCACGATCTGCTCTCTGCCAAGAACGTTGATCGTGTTGTTGCCCTGTTCTTTCTTGTCCAGTGTTTTTATTTAATCTTTCGGTCGTAACAAGTGAAGAACACAATGATGGTAACACACAATTTGAGAGCTCTAAATGAACTCAACAAAAGAGGTAGATTTAAATATATAGGTGATTAGAAGTATACATCTTATATAGATGATCACAATGGGGACAATCAAAGGCTAAGGAAAGGAAACCTGAATAAAATGCTGGCTGAAATCGGATGCACTGGGCAACTGGCGCAGAACACATTGCAACGTTTTAACGGGTGTTCAATCAGAGTGGATCTGGCAGACTCTAATTTGTGATGTTCCGTCTGTGGGGGCGATCAACACACTTAACCTGACAGCTGACTTCATGTGAGAGTCTGGAATCCTACTCTGATTGAGTCCTGATCGCAGAGAGAGAGAGAGAGAGAGATGATCAACGTTAAATAATTGTATAAGAAATTATGGTTGGTTATGGTTCTAGTTAATCGAAGGCATGGTATCACTGCAAATGAATTAAAATCCATAACAGCCCAATTGCCCGTGCCAGTAGAATCATCCGAATTAACTTCTCATCGCATTGAAGGATCAAAACAAAGAAAGGCAACTGCAGTCCCTATCATAGCAGCTACAGCACACACCAAAAGACATAAGGCGTAACCGCACCGAACGTGAACGCAGCTGAACTGTCTTTCGTTATACGATATCATCATTCATCGTAAGCATTAGAAATCTCGAAACACAATCCTGATAAAATGCACAGCTCACGGTGTGCACAGAGCACTAAACTCAGTACTTCCGGCAAAATGCCGGACTTGAAATATGAGGAAATTGCAACAAAGAACACTTTTCAGACTGAATCTCATTTGTTCTTGCCACCTATCCGCCATAATGACCGGAAGTGCTTATATAAGAAAATGACGGTAAAGGTCTAAACATCTCCACAAGGCACGCAAATAATCTTATTACATGAGAGAAAGAGAAATATTACACCGGAAAAAATGGTTCCCCTCTTGCCTGGCTAGGCGTATGAGAGTATAGTGTTAGTAACGATATTTTTCCCTGACCACCGGAACTTTTTTTGGTGATGTGGTCGGTGTAACACCAGGCCGCTTTTACATCACAACCTCTCTCTGCTGTCAATCTGGTGTCTGCGAATTGAACTCGTACCCTTCTAAACAAGAAGCGGGCGTACTAGCCTGACTCTACCATAGCTTCCAGTATTAAGAAATGATTCATAATAATATTAATAGTATCATGAAGATAATAGTAATATGAGAATGATAATGATAAAAGTAATCATCTTCATCAAGTATCATGCCTGCTGGCGTAGGTGATCATGTCTATCCATAACTTTCGATCTTGACAGTTATTTATAATTTCTGTTGTTGACCTTCTACCAAGCCATTCTCTTAAGCTGTCTGGTATCTTTCTCTTTGCTTCCCTCTATGTCTTCGCCCCTCAACTTTCCCTGTTGTCACAATATATTCCTGCTGTTCTCTTCTCGTAAAACGACCAGAAAATGATGATTGTTTATTCCTAATATTGGTTGTCTCTTTGCTTTGCCTCTTTCAGAACGTTTTATTTACTCTTCTTAGCTGCCCATGATATTCTCAACATTCTACTGTAAAACCCTTTTCTACAGCCTCCACTGACTTTCTTTTGTCCGTTGTCCTATTGTCCACGATTAACATCCATATGTTAAGAGTGGCTCTACACAACATTTAAGATTTCTTCTTTTTTGTTTCTGTTGTCAAAAATTAATTGCATAGTATCTTCCACATTTTTTGGAAAGCTGCTTTTGCCTGACCCATTCAGCATCGCACCTCTGTTGAACATCTACCATCTCACCTCTGTTGAACATCTACCATCTCACCTCTATTGAACATCTACCATCTCACCTCTGTTGAACATCTACCAACTCCCCTCTGTTCTACATCTACCATCTCACCTCTGTTATGCATCTACCATCTCACCTCTGTTATACATCTACCACCTCACCTCTGTTGTACATCTACCATCTCACCTCTGTTATACATCTACCATCTCACCTCTGTTGTACATCTACCATCTCACCTCTGTTGTACATCTACCATCTCACCTCTGTTCTACATCTACCACCTCACCTCTGTTATACATCTACCACCTCACCTCTGTTGTACATCTACCACCTCACCTCTGTTATACATCTACCACCTCACCTCTGTTATACATCTACCATCTGAGGTTAACAATATAAATAACAGAAATAAAAATAAGAACCAGCATTACCATTTTTCATGACAAACAAGAAATTCTCGACCTACATAGCTTGGTAATGTTGCAGGAAAATACTGGAATTTCAAAATCGATTTTTCAAACTGCACAGTAGCTTGTCAAAATTATGTTGAGCGCTGATAAGCTGAAACAATATTTATTTTGTCTATACGAATAACGTAACTAGCAATCTATGCATCTATGTTTTTATTCTGCCCCGCATTTTCTATATACACAATTGTGAGTCCACAAAGAAAGGCAGATAAATATACAATAACATGATGGAATGATATGCGGGGTCAGATGCAAAAAACACCAGACATATAGTTATAAATATGCGTCACTCGGGTCTTTTAAAAGAGATCTTTTGTGAACAAAGCTAGAATTAATAGGCGTTATACAATGTGGGTCCTGTGTAAGGACTGTTGCTTGATAACAGTAATCGTCGGACACAAAGAGTCTGGAATGTCTGCTCTATGTCCCGTATCTGGTTCGAAAGGAAAATAGACAGACAGACAGGCTGAAATAGACAGACAGGCTGAGATAGACAGACAGGCTGAGATAGACAGACAGGCTGAAATAGACAGACAGGCTGAGATAGACAGACAGGCTGAGATAGACAGACATGCTGAGATAGACAGACGTGCTGAATAGACAGACAGGCTGAAATAGACAGACAGGCTGAGATAGACAGACAGGCTGAGATAGACAGACATGCTGAGATAGAAAGACGTGCTGAATAGACAGACAGGCTGAGATAGAAAGACGTGCTGAATAGACAGACAGGCTGAAATAGACAGACAGGCTGAGATAGACAGACATGCTGAGATAGACAGACATGCTGAGATAGAAAGACGTGCTGAAATAGACAGACATGCTGAAATAGACAGACAGGCTGAGATAGACAGACAGGCTGAAATAGACAGACATGCTGAGATAGGCAGACAGGCTGAGATAGACAGACAGGCTGAAATAGACAGACAGGCTGAGATAGACAGGCTGAGATAGACAGACAGGCTGAGATAGACAGACAGGCTGAGATAGACAGGCTGAGATAGACAGACAGGCTGAGATAGACAGACAGGCTGAGATAGACAGACAGGCTGAGATAGACAGGCTGAGATAGACAGGCTGAGATAGACAGGCTGAGATAGACAGGCTGAGATAGATAGACAGGCTGAGATAGACAGGCTGAGATAGACAGACAGGCTGAGATAGACAGGCTGAGATAGACAGACAGGCTGAGATAGACAGGCTGAGATAGACAGGCTGAGATAGACAGACAGGCTGAGATAGACAGGCTGAGATAGACAGACAGGCTGAGATAGACAGACTGAGATAGACAGACATGCTGAGATAGACAGGCTGAGATAGACAGACAGGCTGAGACAGACAGGCTGAGATAGACAGACTGAGATAGACAGACAGGCTGAGATAGACAGGCTGAGATAGACAGACAGGCTGAGATAGACAGGCTGAGATGGACAGACAGGCTGAGATGGACAGACAGGCTGAGATAGACAGACAGGCTGAGATAGACAGACAGGCTGAGATAGACAGACAGGCTGAGATAGACAGGCTGAGATAGACAGGCTGAGATAGATATAAAATAAAAGACCTGGATTTAAGGATGTTAAGGATGCATAAACAAGACAAAGCTACAGTTCGTTCAGAAATTCGCGCTCACAAAATAATTATCTCGGAAACTTGTTAATACATTTATGTAATTCTTTTTCATGAAATCCTATTTTTTCACCAACCTTGAGTTTGATTTTTTCCCCCGACTGTCATGCATTTAGGAAAGATTGTTGCTTCTGTGAGGTGTATGAAAATATAATTTTATTGGTTGTCCTCATTTTTAGGAGTTTACAATACTCACATTTGTTGTAATCAACTCACCGTTAAAAAAAGACAAATTTCACGTGCCCGCCACACAATCTTAGCACCATCTCGCGCTCACTGAAACGTAAATTGTAAGACGCAATCCACTGAGAGGTTTGTTTGAAAATTAACATAATTTACAGTAAAATCAAATGTTTAGGGAACACGGTTTGATATTTTCCTAAAATGATATTTAAAAAAAAAAAAACCGACTTGTGCAAAATTCAGACTACATTTGTACTTAAATGTTATCAAATCTTAAGGCCGGTGAAAAAAAGAATAAGATTTCATAAAAATGATTTACTGAAATTCATGGCACCGTTTCTGAGATAATTGATAAACTAGGCATACATTTCTGAACGAACTGTAAGAACCAACGTTTCCACCGAAATATCTTTTTCCACATTTGCTTTTCAGCGCGAGTTTAGATAAATTATGTTTCTGTTTTACCGTTGGCCTCTCCTGTTATTTTACTGTATCATCATTGAGTGCTGTAATCGCATCGAAGGTTGGCTGCCATGGAGCGCCATTCTGCTCTGTCTCTTGCTTTGATGGTGCAGATTGTCATAGGCTGACTTGTCCAACATTTGATGTTTCTCGTCCATGTGAGTCTTGGTCTGCTTCTGCCTCTATTAACTTGTATTTTGCCTTCCAATATTACTTTTAGTAGTCTGTTTTTAGTCCTTAAACATGGCCCAAAAACTTCATTTGCCTTGTTCTAATTGTGTTTAGTAGTTCTCTTTTCATTTTTAGTTGTTTTAAAACTGCATCGTTTTTTTTCTTTCCATCCAGTTCTACCTATTCTTCTATAAATCAACATTTAAAAGGCTTCAATTTTCTGTTCTGTTTTCTTGTCTAATGTCCATGTTTCTGCACCATACAGGAATATTGAGAAGATGTAACACTTTGCTATTCTTAGTTTTAGCCCTGGTGTTATTTGTTTTGATGTTAGTATACTTTTCATGGCATTAAAATTACTTTTTTCCATACCTATTCTTTTGTTTATTTCAATTGTACATTTTCCATCACTGGTTATAGTATGTCCAAGGTAGTTGTAGTTCTAAACTGTCTCCAGGTGTAATTCTTAACTGTGATATTTTTCCTATTCTTTTAAAAACGTCAACAGTCCTTTATTATCTGAAAACCTTCGCGAAAAGACATTGCCTACGAAGCTAATTTTTTCGTTAGCTGAGTGGCAGTGTTTCCTAGCGTTTGGCTTTTCGTGGCAAGGCGCTGTGCCACTGAGTACGGGTTCGATCCTGCCTTGGTCCATATTTTTTTCTGTTGTTGATTATTTGTCATTTTTTCCGAGTGCTGTAAACATACCTCTTCCTCTGAATTGATTCACTGATTATCGCCTCGGATGTTTCCCTCTATAATAATATTCATTTATTATTATTTCACTCCTCCCTCCTTTATTATCTTAGTGGTCACTTGGCTCTGGGGTTCTCAAAGCGTCCTCTGAAACTTCTTATGCTGCATTATTTATTTTTTCCCTTTAATTGTATCTTCTTATACAAATAAAGGGAAAATTTTATTTGCTGCTTTCGTTCGCCCGATGACTAGAGTATTCTAGAATTATGAATTAGACTGTAGAATTCCTCTTCATCATCCGCCCTTAAAAGGACGTTATGTGGGCGTGTCTGCGTTGTGTTGTGGTTTGCAGTATCATAACTGTGATATTTGCGCATTCCGGCCCAACACATCCGAGGTCAGCACGACATTTTTGAGTACTGGGTTGTCTTCCCTCTTCGATCCCTACTCGCTTAGTCAGACTAGACAGGTTAGTCTGTTACTAGAGGCACCACGGAGAGGTGGATCAGGGTCTGGATGGTTTTGGTTCACCGATCCTGGCGCAAGCCATCAGCTGTGTGTCGCTGACAACTTCCAGTTCTGGTGTTGGGAGGTGCGCCTTATTTCATGTTAACTTCATCTTGCACATATTTCCCCTTAAATGTGCATTAAAATGGAAGTCATGAATAGACATGCACAGGCGATAAAGAAAGAGGGAGGGTATGAATCGTTTTTGCATTAGAAATAATTTTTTTTAAATGAGCAATCACTATCATCATGAGAAGGCCGTAAAATCAATACACATTTAACAACGATCTCACAATTGATTCAATCAATGAGCTAATATCTTTCGACCAATGAATGGTTTCCCAGTTGTTTATTTTTCATTTTGACCTTTTCAGTTGTCAATTTCCTGTCCAGGTCAGTTTTCCTGGTCCCAATTGTTCTGTCAATCAACGTTGACAGACTTCTTTAGTTGCTGTTGTCTTCTGTTGGTAGAAATAGTAATGTACACGTTTTTAAGGTTGATTTTGTGACAAATCGAAAAGTTTATTAAATAATGGTTTAATAAAACTTTGAGTTAAATAATGGCTTAATGAAGGTTTAAGTTAAATAATGGTGTAATAAAACTTTAAGTTAAATAATGGTTTAATGAAAGTTTGAGTTAAATAATAGTTTAATAAAACTTTGAGTTAAACAATGGTTTTATAAAAATTTAGTTAAACAATAGTTTTAAAAATGTTGATTTAAATAACGGTTTAATAAAAAAGTTGATATAAATAGCGGTTAATAATAATTTAAGTTAAATAACAGTTTAATGAAAGTTTAGATTTTTAAAATAGCATGCATTTTTATTAAAAAGTTTTAAATGCAACAACGATTTAACAATTAATGATATTACGGCGAATTATATGCCATATTTAGGGAGCCGTGAGAGCTTAGTGATATCTGACTACAGTGTTACGATCCTGATCGAGGGTGCAAGGGTTTTTTTAATTGGGGGGGGGGGGCGAGGAAGGAATTAAACCTATCATCATCGAGTGCTGTCTCCGCAACGAAGGTTGGCTACCATGGAGCGCCATTCTGCTCTGTCTCTTGCTTTGATGATGCAGGTTGTCATAGGATGAATTAAACCGGTACTAGCCTAATATCGACCACATTATCCTAAAAAAAAACATGTTCGAAGGTCTATACAAATATATAGGCGCTAACATGTTATTCCCTGCATGTGGCAGGGCTCTTTACTTTTTATTTTGTATATGTTAAAATCGTAATGATCAAAAAATTATAAATGTGTTGTTACTTAAATATTTTTCAAGACGTATTGTTTACATGTCACATGTTCAACTGAACTGTCCTGCAACGTGTTAAGACCCCAACAATCATGTCGATGCTCAGATGTCGAAGACTAAGATGGCTGGGCCATGTCCAACGAATGGAAGAAAAACGCATCCCAAACAAATACTATATGGTGAACTAACACATGCAAAAAGACAAATCGGCAGACCTAATCTACGATATAGAGATATCTGTAAATCATCTCTGAATGACTTCTACATCTGTGAAAATGACTGGGAACATCTGGCAAGTGATCGCAAATCATGGAGAGCAGGTATAAGGAACGGTATAACATCATTTGAGACTGTGCTGATGCAAAACTTAGAAGAGAAAAGACTCATGATAAAGGATGGGGAAAACCCTGTGGATCAGTGGGCCTGACTTTTTCAGTCTGTGGCCGTGTGTGTTTGCAAAACATTGGTAGAATTAGCCACTAGAGAAGCTGTTCGACAAAAACAACATCAAAAGCAAAAAAATACAAATAGCCTCCACTAGACCGTCTGACAAGATGAAAAGTGCCTTATATACCTCCTTAATGGATGAACAAGTAGAAGATAGATGTGAACTGGGTATATAGATAGAGACACTGTCGAGTTTAGGAAAGGAAGTAAGGTTTACTAGCCCTTAATAGACACATAATAACAAGCAGTGGGACACTCTTTGGGCACACCTAATTTTTAAGCATAATTTTTTGTACATAAGTTTCAAAAAATGTAGCAATATATCTGCTGTTTTTAACATTGCATAGTCAAGTAACATATATCAAAATGTTCAGGAAAGGCTGCTCTATTTATTTGCAATATTATCATCTGTTTGTCATTCGCTAGGAAAATGACATGATAAATGTGCTATTACGAGTGAGCAATTTAAAAAATCCCACAAAATACAAACTAAATTGCCACTAAAATATTTCTAATGTAAAGTAACACGGAAATCTACTTACTTATCATAGTCTATCCAAACATACACATTTTTATATTATTTTCAATCATTTTAAAAGACAAACAACATATTAATTACCATTCACGGTGATAGGGTGTTTAACATTGTAAACAAATACATTTAGAAAATTGTTTCACAGATCGCTAGACTGTATAAACCATTCGTAGCTCACCGACATCAGAACAACACTATTTCCTCAAAGACCCTCCAAATGGAACACTATGTACGGAACTACATCAGAACTTAGAAATACCTGCAGATACTACTATATGGCATTGGGCCGAAGGGCATCAGCTCAAACGTCGCTAGATCCAGAACAACAACAACAAAAACATATAAATTATTCAATCTTCAAAATGAAAATCTAGTACCTTCTATCTTTCTCGTCCGCGATCTCTCTTTCCTTGTATTTTGCCAGTTGTAACCAAGTATTCCAACTTTCATCTTCTCAAGATGTGTCCTGAAAATGTTGATTGTTTCTTTCTTATGCTTTTTCTAGGAGATCTCTTCTTATGTTGGTCTCCTTGAGAATTTCCTTATTGTTTATTTATTTAATTGTCCAGGGAACTTTCAACATTCGTCTAAGAAATCCCATCTCTGTGGCCCGCAGTCGTCTCTTCATGTCTTCGTCTACTGTCCATGTTAAATCGCTTCATAGCAAAATATTCATAAGAATAATAGGTCTTTATTAACACCCATTAATAAACCGAACCAGGCCCGTGTGATCCGACATATTACCAGATAAATACCAATGAAAACATCCCTTGCTTCACACTACACCATTAATCGTGTGAGAGAAAACTATCAAATCGTCTTCATTGTCATTTGAAAGTCTTCTTTACTGACACAGGCAAGTCTTGCAAGACATTTAAATAAGCAAGAACTAAAATATATCGAATCAATAAGAACAGCGTTACTGTAAGGATATAATGAATGCATTTAGATTCGAAAAATATCGCACAAACAGAGGATAGAAGATCGATGACTTCAACTGTATCACTGTTTCCAATGTGTATTTTAAGATGTGATTATTTCAGATGCTGGCTTATTTAAAGTGTTTCGGTTACTGCATTCGTCGTCTTCTTTTCTTGTCCTTTATTGTTTCATTCTTTTTATTTTTTTATTTATTAAGTAGGTAGATTAGTTAATAAGTAGACTAGGAGCCAATGGTGGGGTGTGCTAAACACTCCAAGGTATGGTGACAGCTTTACAAATAAAGAACACAACACAATACTGACGTTTCGGCCTGTGGCCTTCTTCAGAATACAGGGACAACGACAACAAGCGGTGAAGCACAATTACTACATGTTAGATTATCAAGTGGAGGGCGAGGAAAGTAGTATGCAGAAATAAGAAAAGAGAGAAATGAATTTTACATGATGAGAGGTATGATGGGCGTCAAAATATATAAAATAGAAAAAGAGAGAGAAAAATGTATAATAAATTGTACTTAGCTGAGCTCAGAGCACGGAGCAGGAAAACTGTAATCCGTGCTGAAACCAGTCGGAATGACTAAAAGCGCAGAGAACGTGTATAGAAAGCAACACGTGACAAAGACAGGTCAGTAAAAAGGGCAAAAAGGATCTAATATCGGGAAAACCAAAAAAAAAGGGGGGGGGGAAGGGGGATAGACGAGGACACTCCTGGGACACAACAAGCAATACATATAAATCACTCAACAATGGAAGTGAGAGATCACGCGAGAGGTTAAGAGAAATAAATAGAATGACACCTCAAAGTAGTAAACTAGACAGTGGGTGAGAGAGATGGACTCTACTCTGTCTTTTTGTATGTGCTGTAGTTGCATTTATGGGGACTGCAGCTGCTTTTCTTTGTTTGGATCCTTCAATGAGATGAGTTTTAATTCGGATAATTCCACGGATATGGGCGTTTATCAATTATGGATTTTAATTAATTGTGTGTTGCATGGAAAAAGACCATGCGGAAGACCCAGAAGAAGATGGATATATGCTGTGACAGTGACATGTAACAACAGAGGAAAATCACTAATTCAGACAGTTCGAGCAGCTCAAAAACAACAAATGATATAAACCACGACACCTTTCAGGTATCAGTGAAAAGAGAAAAGAAGAAAAAAGAAGAATTAATTGTGTAGTAATACCGGGGCCTTCGAATAACTATACCCATAACTATAATCTTGTTTAGAGTCCCCACGCTGATTTGGTGTTCTTAGGTCGATTTTAAACTAATTATTGAATTATATTATTATTATTATTATTTGTTAGATTTTTAAATTTTTAAATTCTTTTATGATGTAGTTCTTTTCCCTTTTGATTCCGTTTTTATTTGCCTTTGGTCTTTAAGTTCTGCTCGTTTTAGACCATGCAAAAAAAAAAAAAAGTAAAAGTACCTCCGACACGCCAAGTGGCGTATAGGGAACATGGTGTTAGTGACCATATATTTTACAGACCTTCGGCAAACTTTTGGGGTAATGTGGTCGGTGTTACGCCCATGCCGCTTTACTTTCCCCAAAAAAAATTCGGTGACCATTAAAGGCTGGGTGAACCCGGAAGCCGTCGATTGTGATCGAACCTATTCCTTTGTAGTCCAGTTTACTAACCACTGAGCTATCGCGGTTCCCAGCTCCATAGGGTGACTGAAGATAAAGAGAATGGAAATGACATAAAAGAATAGAGAGGCATGGAGCTCGAAAGAATGACAGAAGATAAAGAAAATAGAAATGACATAAAAGAATAGAGAGGCATGGAGCTCGAAAGAATGACAGAAGATAAAGAAAATAGAAATGACATAAAAGAATAGAGAGGCATGGAGCTCGAAAGAATGACAGAAGATAAAGAAAATAGAAATGACATAAAAGAATAGAGAGACATGGAGCCCGAAAGAATGACAGAAAATAAAGAAAATGGAAATGACATAAAAGAATAGAGAGGCATGGAGCTCGAAAGAATGACAGAAGATAAAGAAAATGGAAATGACATAAAAGAATAGAGAGGCATGGAGCTCGAAAGAATGACAGAAGATAAAGAAAATGGAAATGACATAAAAGAATAGAGAGGCGTGGAGCCCGAAAGAATGACAGAAGATAAAGAAAATGGAAATGACATAAAAGAATAGAGAGGCATGGAGCCCGAAAGAATGACAGAAGATAAAGAAAATGGAAATGACATAAAAGAATAGAGAGGCATGGAGCTCGAAAGAATGACAGAAGATAAATAAAATAGAAATTACATAAAAGAATAGAGAGGCATGGAGCTCAAAAGAATGACAGAAGATAAATAAAATAGAAATGGCATAAAAGAATAGAGAGACATGGAGCTCGAAAGAATGACAGAAGATAAATAAAATAGAAATGGCATAAAAGAATAGAGAGGCGTGGAGCCCGAAAGAATGACAGAAGATACAGAAAATTGAAATTACATAAAAGAATAGAGTGGGCCTGGAGTCCCAAAGAATGGCTGAAGATAAAGAAAATAGAAATGACATAAAAGAATAGAGTGGGCCTGGAGTCCCAAAGAAAGAATGGCTGAAGATAAAGAAAATTGAAATGACATAAAAGAATAGAGTGGCATGGAGTCCCAAAGAATGACTGAAGATAATCATAAAATGGTGAAGTTTGACGAGCCATTAGAGCTCAAACAAATCTTGTGTTAGGAAAAGAAAAAGAACTAACTTGTCACTATTTTTAAAAAATCCAGCAACCGTGAGCTTTAGTTTTATAACAGCCAAAGTCTACATTGTCCTCAGTGATAATCCTTTCAACATAACCGCCATCTATAATTAATTGCACATGAAATCGTTCACGTTAACGACCAGGAGAATTGACACAAAGCTGTAAAATCGTGTGAGGCACTCGCAGTTAAGCTGGATAAAACATGAGCAAATAAATATCAGATTTTATATGATAGTTTAACAAAAGGAGGATAGAATAAAAAGAATTAACATCGCGACAATGTCATCATCATCATGTGCCATACCGGTTGGCATAGGCGATCATGTCCTTCCACAATCTTCTATCTACGGTGCATCGTATCAGTTCTGTTGTTGACTGTTTTCCATGAAAATGACACCAAGCTATCCAGTATTTTCTCTCTTTGTCGCCCGCGATCTCTCTTTCCTTTCATTTTGCCAGTTGTAACCAAGTATTCCAACTGTCCTCTTCTCATGATGTGCCCGAAAAATGTTGATTGCTTCTTTCTGATGTTTTTTAAGAGCTCCCTTTTTGTGTTGGCCTCTTTGAGAACTTCCTCATTGGTCTTTTTAGCTGTCCAGGGAACTTTCAACATTATTCTGAGAAATCCCATCTCTGTAGCCTCTAATCGTCTTTCCATTTGTTTGTCTACTGTCCATGATTCGCTTCCATAGGTCAGAATTGGTTCTTTATAGCACCGATAAACTCTCTTTCTCATTTCTATTAACATAGATTAATGTCTTCAAGGAGAAATGAAAAAGATATATATATACAAATTAGAGAAAAAAAACGGTATTGTTAAAATTGTATGTAATAAATGATTAAATAAAGTAAAGGTTCCCTTCATGCCTTGCTAGGTGTATGGGGAATATGGTGTTAGTGACCATATTTTTGTATGACCACGGCACATTTTTGGGTGATGTGGTCGGTATCACGCCACGCCGCCTTTACTTCCCAGAAGAATCTGAGGTACCCATTTTCAGAGGCTGGGTGAAACACGGAGCCTTGTCAGTCTGAAAAAAAAATCCGCCACTGCCGGGGATCGAACCCACACCCTTCAGGTCAGGAAGTGAGCGCACTAACCACTCAGCCACCGAGGCGAGCACACTAACCACTCAGCCACCGAGGCGAGCACACTAACCACTCAGCCACCGAGGCGAGCACACTAACCACTCAGCCACCGAGGCGAGCACACTAACCACTCAGCCACCGAGGCGAGCACACTAACCACTCAGCCACCGAGGCGAGCACACTAACCACTCGGCCACCGAGGCGAGCACACTAACCACTCGGCCACCGAGGCGAGCACACTAACCACTCGGCTACCGAGGCGAGCACACTAGCCACTCAGCCACCGAGGCGAGCACACTAACCACTCAGCCACCGAGGCGAGCACACTAACCACTCAGCTACCGAGGCGAGCACGCTAACCACTCGGCCACCGAGGCGAGCACGCTAACCACTCAGCCACCGAGTCGAGCACACTAACCACTCGGCCACCGAGGCGAGCACACTAACCACTCAGCCACAGAGGCGAGCACACTAACCACTCAGCCACCGAGGCGAGCACACTAACCACTCAGCCACCGAGGCTCCAAATGAATGAATGAAGACAACAATTAGAACGACTTTTCGGCTCAATAGGCCTTCAGCAGGAACAGTCGTACCGAACACACGCACACGCACACACAATACTTACACAATAAAAGTACCCCCCGTCACGCCAAGTGGCGTATAGGGAAATATGGTGTTAGTGACCCTATATTTTACAGACCTTCAGCACATGATTTTTTGGGGTAATGTGGTCGGTATTACGCCCGTGCTGCTTTTACTTTCCCAGAAAAAAATCCGGTACCCATTTAAGGCTGGGTGAACCCGGAGCCGTCGGTTGGGATCGAACCCTACCCCTTGTCCGTAGTAGTCCAGTTCACTAACCACTGAGCTATCGCGGCTCCTACTAATTTTTAGGGAATTAGTAAAACCCAGGTGTCCTCGCCAGGGTACGAACCCCGGCTGTTGCCGTGGTAAGCCAACCGCCTATCGATTGCGCTAACCGGACTTACACAATACTTACACAATAATTACAAAAATAATAATTTCCAATTTAGAAAATTTAGAATGGCAAAAAACCCCATAAAAATAATAATAAAAGTTCTACCTGCAAACTATGCTATCTTCCTCTTCTTTGACTACCTTTCAGCTCCCTGTGGAGCATAGGTCTTCAACAAACACTTTCAGCTCCCTGTGGAGCATAGTTCTTCAAAAAACACTTTCAGCTCCCTGTGGAGCATAGGTCTTCAACAAACACTTTCCAAGTCGTTCTGTTTCTTGCCATTCTTTTAAAATCATTCCATGTCTTTCCAATCATCTTTATCTCTGCTTCTATTTGTCTTCTCCAAGAATTTCTTGGTCTTCCTCCTTTATTTTTCCACTGGGGATTCCGAAAAAGGCCGTGTTTTGTAATACTCTCAGTTGTAATACTATCAAACTTGGGAGCCTCGGTAGCCTAGTTGGGAAAACCACCCGACTAGACTACCGACGTTCGGACAACCCGTGTTTGATTCCCGCTGGGAGCAGTGTGAGTTGTACTCGTGGTTGGAAAAAAAAAATACACCCACGGTCGACCCAGCCGTTGGCAGAAATGGGTACCAGGGTATTACCATGGAAAGGTGAGGAATGTCGCCTCGCATCTGAGTTCGGTACTTGAAGCGACACTATCAAGAAATCTCCGAACATTTCTGGATAGGCGGCCGAGCTCATATGGGCGGAAACTCGCGTGCTAAGACGCCGGTTCAAGCCTCGTACTTTATCTTTACTTTACCTTTAACTTACTCTCAAATTGTGCTATAAGTAAAAGTAAAGTACCCCCGTCACGCCAAGTGGCGTATAGGGAATATGGTGTTAGTGACCCTATATTTTACAGACCTTCAGCACATGATTTTTGGGGTAATGTGGTCGGTATTACGCCCGTGCTGCTTTACTTTCCCAGAAAAAAAAAACGGGTACCCATTTAAGGCTGGGTGAACCTGGAAGCCGTCGGTTGGGATCGAACCCTACCCCTTGTCCTTTGTAGTCCAGTTCACTAACCACTGAGCTATCACGGCTCCCTAAAATTGTGCTATGGTCAAAGAAAAATGAACGGCACGATACAGGCACGGAACATGTGTGCGCGCCCCAAAGTGAAATTGTCCGTTCACGGCACGGACAAGTAGAAGAACCTGGACGTAAATCTTTAACCGTACCGGTTTTTCTTTAAATATATATATATATATATACATATATTCTTTTAAATTTTCACGCTCCTTACAATTAGCTATACGTAGCTTTATATTTCTTCCATTTCACCCCGGCTACCAATGCCAGACCTGGACCCTAGATGCAAGAACAATAAAAAAAAAAAAATAAAAATAACCTCTACTGAGATGAAATGTGGTAGAGAAATGACAGGAAACAGTCTGAGAGATGAGATCAGAAATGAAGAACTGAGAAAAAAAGCTAGGAATAGCCCCCGCCATAGTATATATACAGAGACAACAGATAAAATGGTTTGGCCACGTGACAAAGCAGAAAGATCAAAACACAACACAACTAGCCTCAACAAACGTTGTGGGAACACCAGACCCAATGGTCTACAACGAAAAAGATGGATCGATGGAATATTAAAAGCACTAGGAGACATAACAGCAGCAGAGGCAAGCAGAAAAGCAAAAGACCGCAAATTGTATCTCCCTATACGACGCTGAAAGGCAGATAAGGAAGGAAAGAAAAAAAGAATACCCCGGCAATGGATTCATTATTTAATAACTTCCTTCAATCAGTGTCGTCTTTCTTCATATATTTCTTATACCTGTGCGTTTGATTCTTCATGTATATCATATTATAGCTGTTCACATGTTGTCCTTGTTCATAGTTCACATCGATTTTGAGTTGAACACTTTCATCTAGAAATATTACAACAATTATTTCCACTTCCAGTTTCTAGTAATGTAGGAAAATGTAGATGTTTGTTAGTTACCATGGTAACGAATGATGGCGGATTACAAAGCGTATCATCATCATCATAAAGTAACATGCATGCTGGCGCAGGTGATCATGTCTCTCCAAAACTTTTGATCTCGACAATTATTTATCATTTCTGTTGTTGACCTTCTGCCAAGCCATTCTCTCAAGCTATCTGGTAACTTTTATCTTTGCTTCCTTCTATCTCTTAGTCGCTCAATTTTCTCAGTTGTCACAATATATTCCAGTTGTTCTCTTCTGATTACATGACCAAAAATGATGATTGTTTCTTTCTAATATTGGAAATTAGCTCTCTTTTTGCTTTGACCTCTTTAAGAACATTTTCATTACTCTTCTTAGCTGTCCATGGTATTCTCAACATTCTTCTGTAAAACCACATTTCTACAGACTCCATGGATTTTCTTGCATGTTGTCCTATTATCCATGATTCACATCCATATTTTAAGACTGACTCTACATAACATTTAAGAACTCTTTTTCTTGTTTCTATTGTCAAAAATGGATTGCATAGTATCTTCCTCATTTTTTGGAAAGCTGCTTTTGCCTGAGACATTCTTCATCTCACCTCTTTTGTACATCTTCCGTCTGAGGTTAACAAAAATAATTTTGCTAAAATCTACAATTTAACTTTTATTTGACATAGAACTAAAGAGAAACTATTTCATCCGCACGTTTTAGAGTTGGGATCTCCTAGATCTCACTAAATCTACTACTACATTGAACCATTTGAACTGTGCTATTTATTAACCCCTTCAACAGCTCCATTGCTTTAGCGTGGGTTTAATTTGCTGTGATGTTTATTTCCAGAGAGAGATAAATGCGACGTGTCAGTGACTGTTTAGCAAGGGTGAGATATTAGTTGGATGTGGACTTAGTTCTAGGCTTGTAGAAAGCATTTCGTGCGGCTACTTGTTTACTTACTTAGATCGTCTATCTGTCTGTAGCTGCCTGTCTGTCTGCCTATCTGTCTGCCTGCTTGCCTGCCTATCTGTCTATATGTATGTCTGTATGTTTCCGTCAGCCCCCTAACCGCCTGTTTGTCTGTCGGTCTGCCTCTGTCCGGCCGCCCTCATGTATGTCAGTCTGTCTGTCTCTGCCCGCCCGCCTGTCTATCTGTCTGCATGTTTGTCTGTCACTGTCCCTGTCTGTCTGTCTCCACCCACCCGCCCTCCCACATGTCTGTCTGTCTCCTTCCGTCAGTCTATCTGTCTGTTTCCGTCCGTCCGCCTGCATGCCTGCCTGTCTGTCTCCGCCCAATTACCCGTCTCTCTCCGCCCAATTGCCCGTCTCTCTGTCTGTTTCCGTCCGCCCGACTGTCTGTCTGCCTGCTTGCTTACCTGTCTGCCTACCTGTCTGTCAGTCTCTCTGTCGGTCTAATCTTTCTAATCTACACACTTGCCTACACACTAACGATCCTCATCTATATCTTGTAATGTTACTATTAACATGTAATGTTACTATTAACATGCAATGTTACTATTATCATGTAATGTTACTATTAACATGTAATGTTACTATTATCATGTAATGTTACTATTAACATGCAATTTTACTATTAGCATGTAATGTTACTATTAACATGTAATGTTACTATTAACATGTAATGTTACTATTAACATGTAATGTTACGTTTCAGTCAACATATAACTGTACGTCACCATCATGATCAAATGTTATCCTCATACATACAGAATGCTACGTCACTTTCAATATATAATGTTATGATACTATAACAAAATTATCCTGTGTCACTATCAACACATGGGAGCCGCGATAGCTCAGTGGTTAGTGAACTGGACTACCACGGACAAGGGGTAGGGTTCGATCCCAACCGACTGCTCCGGGTTCACCCAGCCTTAAATGGGTACCGGATTTTTTTCTGGGAAAGTAAAGTAGCACGGGCGTAATACTGACCACATTACCCCAAAAATCATGCGCTGAAGGTCTGTAAAATATAAGGTCACTAACACCATATTTCCCTATACGCCACTTGGCGTGACGGGGGTACTTTACTTTTTTTTACTATCAACACATAATGTTCTACTCACATAAACACTTAGCGGTTGCCTTCAACGCATAATGTAATCAGCAATATTTCGACCCAGAACATCCGGTTTTTGTCATTACTTTCCAATTGTTCACTGGCAGATGCTGTTTTGGCCTACTCTTATGTTTAACTGCCAAGTGCTAAATTTCCTGCTTTTCGTCGTCATCCGAGAGGACTAGACATCGGATTTCACTACCAAGGGAGGACTAGACATTGCATATCACTACCCAGGGAGGACTAGACATCGGATTTCACTACACAGGAAGGACTAGACATCGGATTTCACTACCCAGAGAGGATTAGGCATCGGATATCACTACCAAGGGAGGACTAGACATTGCATATCACTACCCAGGGAGGACTAGACATCGGATTTCACTACCAAGGGAGGACTAGACATTGCATATCACTACCCAGGGAGGACTAGACATCGGATTTCACTACCAAGGGAGGACTAGACATTGGATATCACTACCCAGGAAGGACTAGACATCGGATTTCACTACACAGGAAGGACTAGACATCGGATTTCACTACCCAGAGAGAATTAGACATCTGATATCACTACCCAGAGAGGAATAGACATCGATTATCACTATCGAGATTTCATCGAAAAATAAAGTCAAGAAGAGAACAATTCCCACTGCCTGAGATGGGATTCAAACCCTGAACTTTCTCGAAAGGAGGCCAACGTTTAATCTCTAGACCACTTTGAACCACTCCTCCCCCTAACCCTTATAAATAAAATATTAGTAGTCACGTATTGATACAGGAAAGAGAGATTGCTGACGACAAAAGAGAGAAGATATTAGATAACTTGGTGTCATGGCATGGAAAAACAGTCACAACAGAATTGATACGACGCACTGTGGATAGAAGATTGTGGAAGGACATGATCGTCTACGCCACCCGATATGACACATCATCATGATGATTAATGGTTGTAACACTCGATTTATATGTGACTATTCTCTTCCAATAACATAACATAACCTAACAAATCAATTTTATTTAAATCCATAATTTCCCCCTGCACTCGTAATGTGTATTTACCTTTGCTCTCGCCTGTGCCTCGGTTGACGACCTAAACTGAACTGACTCTAAACTGAATCCCTTGTTTATTTTTATACTACATTGATCGGGGCAAACAGTCTATCCTTTGGTCTCATCGCCCCGTTTTAGTTGTCAAATTGACTGTCAATAGCATGCAATGATGCAAACAGAGGCTGTCTGTGTGATAATACCTCACCATTTCGAGCCGTGTGGGTTGGAATTTATAACTTGATTTGTGCATATCATACATACCTAATCAGTTATCGTATCAAAATGTGGTTTGAAGAGTCTTGGAAGTCGAAGTTTTCTATCCTAGGCTATGTTTGCCTTGTTGCTAACTTTTAACTTCATTAGCTGCAGTGTTTATGTAGGACCATACGTTAATAACCATTTTCGAGTTACGTACCCTTTTATAGTTGCCAGTTAATTTGCGATTTTCTGTAATAACAGACAAGTAACCTGCATCATTCTTCAAAAAGAGACAAGAAACATGCAACATTCTTCTATAACAGACAAGTAACATGCAACATTCTTCTGTAACAGACAAGTAACATGCAACATTCTTCTGTAACAGACAAGTAATCTGCAACATTCTTCAAAAAGAGACAAGAAAGATGCAACATTCATCTATAACAGACAAGTAACCTGCAACATTCTTCAATAAGAGACAAGAAACGTGCAACATCCATCTATAACAGACAAGTAATATGCAACATTCTTCTGTAACACACAAGTAACATGCAACATTCTTCTGTAACAGACAAGTAATATGCAACATTCTTCTGTAACAGACAAGTAATATGCAACATTCTTCTGTAACAGACAAGTAATATGCAACATTCTTCTGTAACAGACAAGTAATATCCAACATTCTTCTGTAACAGACAAGTAACATGCAACATTCTTCTGTAACAGTCAAGTAATATGCAACATTCTTCTGTAACAGACAAGTAACCTGCAACAGTCTTCAATAAGAGACAAGAAACATGCAACATTCTTCAATAAGAGACAAGAAACATGTAACATACATCTATAACAGACAAGTAACATGCAACATCCTTCAATAAGAGACAAGAAACATGCAACATACATCTATAACAGATAAGAAACATGCAACATACATCTATAACAGACAAGAAACATGCAACATACATCTATAACAGACAAGAAACATGCAACATACATCTATAACAGACAAGTAACATGCAACATACATCTATAACAGACAAGTAACATGCAACATCCTTCTATAACAGACAAGTAACATGTATCTCTCTTCTATAAACGCCAAGTTGCGAGTATATTCTATATTAGTCGCAATCAGTCATAGTTAACTATATATCTTTCAGCGCCCCTAGAAATGATATTTTTGTCCTTTCTGTCGCCGTGTATTCTCTTTTCCTATAAATATGTGTGCTTCTTGTGTGAGTTCAAGCTTAAGTTTGTGTTTCCAGAGATTGCGGTCTGCAGCTATTTCTTCCCAGGTTGCAGGGTTTGTGTCCTGAGACTTCGTGTCGCGTTTACACACGACTCCAAATCCACGTTTTTGGAGACCCTTATTTTTTTTGCCGTCTGCTCGTTGTCCATAGAGTATGTCTTTTGGTATCCAGCCATCTTTCATACGCTGTACGTGACCAAGCCAGCTTAATCTATTTTGTTTGAGCAGCGTGTAGATATTCGGGATGCCTGTGCGAGTGAGGACTCCACGTTTGTTACTTCGTCCTTCCATGTGATACCCAGAATACGGCACAGATATCGCACATGGAATGCATTTAGTCTTCTCTCCTGCTTTGCATAAGTTGTCCATCATTTCCTGCCATACATGAGGATATTAACGATCATCATCATCAAGTACCAGGCCTGCTGGCGTAGGTGATCATGTCTCTCCACAACTTTCGATCTCGACAGCTATTTATCATTTCTGTTGTTGACCTACTGCCAAGCTATTCTCTTAAGCTGTCTGGTATTTTTTATCTTTGTTTCCCTCTATCTCTTCGTCCCTCAATTTTCCCAGTTGTTACAATATATTCAAGATGTTCTCTTCTCATTACATGGCCAAAAAAATGATGATTGTTTCTTCCTAATATTGGAAATTAGCTCTCTTTTTGCTTTGACCTCTATCAGAATATTTTCATTACTCTTCTTAGCTGTCCATGGTATTCTTAACATTCTTATGTAAATCAAAAGAAAAGGGTCTGTAGAAATGTGGTTTTACAGAAGAATTTTGAGAATACCATGGACAGCTAAGAAGAGTAATTAAAATGTTCTGAAAGAGGTCAATCATCATTTTTGGCCATGTAATGAGAAGAGAACAACTGGAATACATTGTAACAGCTGGAAAAATTGAGGGACGAAGAGATAGATGAAATGAAAGAGAAATAATACCAGATAGCTTAAGAGAATGGTTTGGCAGAAAGTCAACAATAGAAATGATAAATAACTGTCGAGATCGAACGTTGTGGAGAAACATGATTATCTAGGCTAGCAGGCCCGGTACTTGATGATGATGATGATGTATCATATTGGTATTGCTGAAATATAATTCCCTGTTTAATTATCTAAAAATTTAGATATAATATGTTATGTGTTAAATAAATATAAACATGAAGAATGATATTTTAAACGATGAAACATTGTGTCTCTGAAGTCTCTACCACTGAATTGATAAAACCTTCCTTACTGAAAGAGTTAACCTGTGTTTGTATTGTTTTGTGGCTAAAGATCTATTCGGACTGAATAAAACATTAGCATGGGTTGACCATACCACAAAACTCCACATTTCAAAGAAGTCAGTAAAGAAGTAGTACTTTTTATGAATACTTTAAACATTTTTTATTGGACGCTATTAATAGACAACAAAATGGCGGCTAACAACACAGTATACAGCAAAAGGCATCCTCATGACCTTGACATTTTCAACCAACTGACTAACAATATTATGAAGAAATATGGGTCAGAGTTCGAGGTGATTAGCACAGTATCAAACCTAAGGAGTAGGAGGTTCAGATCCTCTACGACAAGTCGGTCGGTCTCCAGTCTACCGCTTGTTAAAGTCACAGGCCCAGAAATAACGGACGTGGGCAGTAACTTCTCGGAGTACATCCCGACCGAGACACAGTCGCACCCTTGCTCCCCGAGAGTTACAAGAAAAGCGTTCACGACCAACTTAGACGGGACCCAATACATCATTGGTAAGTGATTATATCTGTTTGAGAATTGTTTTAAATATGTCTAAAAAATGGTCGATTCTAATTTTTTATTTTTTTTTTAATTAAAAAATTTTTTTTTTTAATTTAAATCACTGGGGTCTGTAGAAATGTGGTTTTACAGAAGGCATGTTGAGAATACCATGGACAGCTAAGAAGAGTAATGCAAATGTTCTGAGAGAGGTCAAAGCAAAAAGAGAGCTAATTTCCAATATTAGAAAGAAACAATCATCATTTTTGGCTACCATGTAATGAGAAGAGAACAACTGGAATATATTGTAACAACTGGAAAAATTGAGGGACGTAGAAATAGAGGGAAGCAAGAGAAAAGATACCAGACAGCTTAAGAGAATGGCTTGGCAGAAGATCAACAACAGAAATAATAATTAACTGTCGAGATCGAAAGTTGTGGAGAGACATGATCGCCTACGCCAGCAGGCCCGGTACTTGATGATGATGATGATGAATTTTTATTTGCTTCATTCTCTCTCAAATGTAATCTCCTGTAACATGTATAGTAACTTAGGTGGGCCAGTGCTTCTCCAATCTATCATTACATTCTCCCAACGAATTGAGTTAATGTTTTAGTTCATCGGTTGATTTATTTGTGGAAAATTATGGGATCGATAGAGTTAAATTATACATTCGGGATAGGTGGAGCTCAGATGAATATATCAGGATCACCAGAGTTGAATGACATTAATTTTAGGGAGCACTAGAGTTGAATGACTTTAATTTTAGGGATCACTAGAGTTGAATGACATTAATTTAGGGATCACTAGAATTGAATTACATTAATTTTAGGGATCACTAGAGTTGAATGACATTAATTTTAGGGATCACTAGAGTTGAATGACATTAATTTTAGGGATCACTAGAGTTGAATGACATTAATTTTAGGGATCACTAGAGTTGAATTACATTAATTTTAGGGATCACTAGAGTTGAATTACATTAATTTTAGGGATCACTAGAGTTGAATGACAACAATTTTAGTGATCACTAGAGTACAATAAATATTTGTGAATCGCTATTGTGAAATAAAATATCTTATGCAACAAATCTATGTCAATAGAAATGAGAAAGAGAGTTCATCGGTGGTATATAGAACCAATTCTGATCTATGGAAGCGAATCATGGGCAGTGGACAAACAAATGAAAGGACTATTGGAGGCCACACAGATAGGATTTATCAGAAGAATGTTGAAAGTTCTCTGGACAGCTAAAAAGACCAATGAGTAAGTTCTCAAAGAGGCCAACATAAAAAGGGAACTCTTAAAATTCATCAGAAAGAAGCAATCAACATTTTTCGGGCACATCGTGAGAAGAGGAAAGTTGGAATACTTGGTTATAACTGGCAAAATAAAAGGCAAGAGAGATTGCGGACGACAAAGATGAGAAAATACTGGATAGCTTGGTGTCATGGCATGGAAAGCAGTCAACAACAGAACTGATACGATGCACTGTAGATAGAAGATTGTGGAAGGACATGATCGCCTACGCCAACCCGTATGGCACATGATGATGATGATGATAGTAAAATAAATATTTGGGGAATCTTCTTCATTCTCACTGATACATAAAAGGTGTCGTGATTATATCATTTGTCGTTCTTGAGCTGCTCGAACTGTCTGAATTAGTGATTTTCCTTTGTTGTTACATGTCTCTGTCACTGCATCTTCTTCTGGGTCTTCCTCTTGGTCTTTTTCCATGCATTCTCAAGAAGAACGCCCTTGATGGTTATTGGTGAGGATTCATTCTGATTTGGGGAATTAGCCGTACATCATTTCACAACAAGACTGTCGGTCACATCATCTAAACAAGTCAGCAAGAGCGGAGTCAGAAAAAAAACTACCTACACACAGCCGCCATGACACCTAGGACCGTTGTTGTTGAGCACCGATTTAATTTTTTTTTTTTAAATATTCACGTAAAATCCTCTAAGTAGTAGTCGAACAATTTTTTCTGTTATTATTCTCTATAGCCGGTGACTCCATGGCTAGAGAAGCGGTTCAAGATGGCGATGATACAGTACCTAGCCTCACCGGTGGCGGACGATAATGATATACGCGGTTTAGTGGAGGTTATTGTGTATTTTTGTTGTTGAGGTGTTTGTTCATGTCGAACAGCTTCTCTCGTGGCTAATTCTAACAATGTTTGACAAACACACACGGCCACAGGGTTTTCCATCCTTTTTCATGAGTCTTTTCTCTTCTAAGTTTTGCCTTAGCACAGTCTCAAATGATGTTATACCATTTCTTATACACACTCTCCATGATGTGCGATCACTTGCCAGATGTTCCCAGTCATTTTCACAGATGAAGAAGTCATTCAGAGATGATTTACAGATATCTCTATATCGTAGTTTAGGTCTGTCGATTTGTCTGTTTCCGTGTATTAGTTCACCATATAGTATTTGCCTGGGGATGCGCTTTTCTTCCATTCGCTGGACGAGCCCCAGCCATTTAAGTCTTTTGCTTCTAAGCATCGACATGATTGTTGGGATCTTAGCACGTTGCAGGACAATTAAGTTGGTTAGTTTGAATATACTATTTGATGTGCATTATTCTGCAGAGACATCGCATATGGAAGGTATTTATTCGTTTTTTCTCATATGATGTCTCTTGTGTATTTACACATTGTTGATTTATTTATTATCCTTTATATCCTATGCGATTTTCACATTACTTTATTTTCGCCTTTTTATAAAAATCTTTCCAAACTACATATGTTCATTACCATTATTATGTTAAATTGTCGTGTTCTTGCCAATTCAATCTGTTACAACCAATCATTGAAGAAAGATCAATACATGTGAGATGCGATGCTTGAGAAAAGTAACAAACAACACAAGAAGAGATAGGATACCAAATGAAACCATAAGAAAAATGGTAGGAACAAAGCCCTGCCAAGAATATATAGAACAACAACAACTTAAATGGTTTGGCCACCTGGTCAGAATGAATACTTATCAATCACCATCAAGTGCGTTCTTCTCGAGAATGCATGGAAAATGTCAAAGAGGAAGACCCAGAAGAAGATGGATAGATGCAGTGACAGAGACATGTAACAACAAAGGAAAGTCACTAATTCAGACAGTTCGAGCAGCTCAAGAACGACAAATGATATAAACCACGACACCTTTTAGGTATCAGTGAGAAAGAGAAAAGAAGAAGATGGATAGATGCAGTGACAGAGACATGTAACAACAAAGGAAAGTCACTAATTCAGACAGTTCGAGCAGCTCAAGAACGACAAATGATATAAACCACGACACCTTTTAGGTATCAGTGAAAGAGAAAAGAAGAAGATGGATAGATACAGAGACATGTAACAACAAAGGAAAGTCACTAATTCAGACAGTTCCAGCAGCTCAAGAACGACAAATGATATAAACCACGACACCTTTTAGGTATCAGTGAAAGAGAAAAGAAGAAGATGGATAGATACAGGGACAGAGACATGTAACAACAAAGGAAAGTCACTAATTCAGACAGTTCGAGCAGCTCAAGAACGACAAATGATATAAACAACGACACCTTTTAGGTATCAGTGAGAAAGAGAAAAGAAGGAGATGACACACAACCAGCAGATGTTTTGTACAGAAGGTAAATTCGAACGTAATGTAAACATTGCAAGAGCTTCACACAACAAGGGAAATAACACATTCTTTGTTAAGGTAAGGTTTAATTTATCAGCAGTTGTATCCCCTGAATTATTATTATTATTTTTATTTTTATTTGCTTGAAACTAAGATAATAATAGTCATTAAGTAGAAGCAAGTCACCCCATTAGTCATACATCTTGGAGTTCGTTCAGATTTTTGAAAGAGAATTCGTAATTGTAATTCAATTAATTGAATGTGTGCTATAATTGATACATTCCACAAAATGCACACAGTAATAGGGTCATATTACAATAAATATCGCTTACATTTATTGAGGTGGACTGACTCTCGTGTCATGGAACTTTTGACTATGCTGGAATTACTCTGTGCGAACTAATTCATCTTTATAGAGAGATTTAAATGCATACCATTTCCAGCGGAAAAAATAAAGAACGCATAACTTGATGGAATATGACAAACTAGGATCGATCATAGGATCAATACAAGTATCGATCAGATTAGTATCTTTGTTACTCACCATTTTATATATTGGGAGCTCAGTGGTTAGTGAACTGGACTACAAAGAACAAGAGTAGGGTTCGATCCCAATTGACAGCTTCCGATTCGCCCAGCCTTTAATGGGTACCGGATTTTTTTCGGGGAAAGTAAAGCTGCACGGGCGTAATACCGACCGACGTAAAAAAGTAAAGTTCCCCAGTCACGCCAAGTGGCGTATAGAGAATATGGTGTTAGTGACCATACATTTTACAGACCTTCGGCACATGTTTTTTGGGGTAATGTGGTCGGTATTACGCCCCGTGCCGCTTTACTTTCCCAGAAAAAAAATCCGGTACTCATTAAAGGCTGGGTGAACCGGAAGCCGTCGATTGGGATCGAACCCTACCACTTGTCCGTTGTAGTCCAGTTCACTAACCACTGAGCTATCGCGGACATTAACCCCAAAAATCATGTGCCGAAGGTCTGTAAAATTTATGGTCACTAACACCATATTCCATATACGTCACTTGGCGTGACGGGGGTATTTTACTTACTTTTTTTTAAAAATGTTATATATTATAAATAACATTTTTTAAAATCAAAAGACACATCACATGGACATCTTTTTTAAGGTAAAGAAATTAACATTCTTTTTTTTCCCCAGTCACAGTCAACATCAGAATAAAATCATCATCCTAACTACAATCATTTACCAATCCAAATCATCATCTCAGTCACAATCATTTTCCCAAAACATGAATCTTCCCAGTCCCAAAAATCTTTCCAATACCGATCTTCTTCCAAATCGTACTTACAATCCCAGTTATATTTTCACCTACTTAATCAGTTTCTTAATCATAAGTACCTTTGCAATCCAGATAATATTTTACATCCCAATAATATCTCCACAATCACAAGCATTTTTCCATATTCCAAATCATCATCCCAATCATCATCCCAATCATCCATCATCCCAAATCATTATCCCAATCAATCATCATCCCAATCATTATCCCAATCAATCATCATCCAAAATCATTATCCCAATCAATCATCATCCCAAATCATTATCCCAATCAATCATCATCCCAAATCATTATCCCAATCAATCATCATCCCAATCATCATCCAAAACAATCATCATCAGAATCATCATCCCAATCATTTTTCCATTTACAATCATCTACCCCATTCCAATCATTTTACTGTGAAGAAAACAGAAACAAGGATTGGGTTGTCTCATGCATCTGTAGAAGGTAACTCCCCTTCCAGACAATATTGTCCCTTCTCTATCCACATTCTACATGGGCCATCAGCTCTCTTCAGTGTTGGCATAACGCCTATGATAATATCAAAGACATGTATTCTCAAGACAGATTGAGTTATTGAGTTACTTGCGGGTCATCATAATTCCACTCCGAACATGTCCATAGGTGCTTAGATCCCTTCCTCATCAAGTCCCGCAGTGTCCAGCGACTGACGACTCCAGTTCTGTGTTGGTTGATAAGTCTTCTTACACGGCCACTAAGTTTCTCGTTTCTGGCTGTGCCCATCTTAACTACCATCTCTTTCATCCGAAGGAGTGACGTGGATTTATGTTTGTCGAAGTCCTGTGCTCTTCCCACATCTCAAAGGGCACTGATGATGTCCGCCCGATCCATTTGACCGTCCTCAACGACAGCGCAGCTAGCCAACCTGTCCGCTCTTTCATTTCCCCGTACTCCCGCATGTCCAGGGACAAAGACAAAGGTGACCTTACGTTTTTTTTATTTCTGCAACGACTCTACCCATTGATACGTACAGAGCCCGCCTCCACTCTTTTTATCATGCTCAACTAATCACTGATATACAGGCGTGGATGTAGTCTTGTGACTCTAACGAGTTGAATGTCTTGGTCACTGCCATCACCTCCATCGTCTTGCTACTCGTGGTCACGACGTTCTTAAAAAGGGAAGTAAATATGCTCAAACTGTAATCCGCAAGCTAGAAAGTATGTTTTCTCCCTTTCATATCTCAAACAAAAATGAAGGCTTCGGGATACCAAACGAAAACCACTGGCAGGGTGGGCTTAATTACCCAGAAGTGGGGTGGGGGGGGGTTGTTAGTCTGCTCTACGAGAAAGAAAACTCATATCTTACCAAGATCCAGCCTGTCAATTATTGGTTGTCAGCCGCAGCGCAGGCTTAGAGAAACAAGTAGCATACGCTTAAAAACAAGTTTAGACTATGCTACTGACACGTCACACTTTATAGAGTCGCTAATGTTCCCATCATATTATTTATCTACTCAAGCCGTGACCAGACCATAGAGCATAGATTCAGATAATTTTCTAAATTTTCTTTCTAGCCGTCCTAAATCTTGCGAAGAGCTTTTATCAAATCTCACCATTTGGCTCTGTTCTGTACAAGCACTTCTATCTCACTGAGGGAACCGATTACTGCTGCCTTTGCTTCTCTCATCAATATTCTTCGCAGTGTTTCTATAGGTGGGCTTCTTTTCCTCTTACCTGTTGTTTCCCACATGAGGGCTTGCTTTGCTATTCGGTTATTATCTCTTCTCATCACAAGTCCAATACATGACCATCGTCTTTTCTTTATTACTGAAGATATTAGTGGTTGATTGGCGATTTCTCTAATTTCCTCGTTTATTTTTTTAATTCGTTCCGAGCTATACCAAGTATTTTCCTTAGATATTTATTCTCAAATGACCCACCATACAACACAGCTCTTATTTAGATTTAATGCGCGTGGTAAAAAGGTTCAGAAGGAGGCTGGGAGTGGTGTCATTAAATAACTCTGGATTGGGTTCTCATTAATCTACGTTTCAGGACACTGGTGAGGGAGGAAGCGACCAGCCTGGCTGGAGCAGTTGTCGTGGATTGAGGACGTGAATGGACCGGATTGACATTCTGAATGCCCGCAGGGAGACAGGACGCGCTGGTGACTTAATCAAATGATGAACAATCTATAAGCATATTCAGACTGCATGTGCATGAGGTCAAAACTAGGGATGCTAGAAAGGAATGCCGGGAGAAACAGAAGATAAATGAACACAGAAGTTGAGTCGCCTGTCTGCTCACACTCGGACATACTGGGCTGGAGGTCTGAGCACTTATGGACATGTCCGATATATACAAACGATGATCCGCCGACTAAACTCAGCTAATTCCTTTGGGGGTTTCATCGTACTTGTCGACAGCACACGTTTCACAGAAACATATTCAATCAGTTAATTAATCAATACCTACCTACCTACTTACTTACCTATCCACCCACCCACCAATCACTCATTATTAGACCCCTTGTTGGAGCATAGGTAGCAGACAAGTTCTCTCCATCCATCCCTGTACTTGAACATCTACCTGTCTCCAGTTCAGGCCAATGTTCTGGACTGATTCTATGTATTCACCTCTCCATATTTTCTTGTGCCTTTTTTACTTTCCCTTTCCGTGTGGGTTCCATAACAATGCCTTCCTTGCTATGTTGGAAACAGGTTTTCTTAGTATGCGTCAAATCATCTCCATATTCTGTACATAAGACAGAAGTAATGGTAACAACAAAGAAAAAGACATCATCTTAGTGCAAAATAAAGACAAGTGGAACAATAAAATGATTGTGGAACAAGTAAATGAATTTAAATATTTGGGAACTTTGTTAACCTCAGACGGAAGATGTACAAAAGAGGTGAGATGCAGAATGGCTCAGGCAAAAGCAGCTTTCCAAAATACGAGTAAGATACTATGCAATCCATTATTGACAATAGAAACAAGATAAAGGGTTCTTAAATGTAATGTAGAGTCAGTCTTAACATATGGATGTGAATCATGGACAATATGACAGCAAACAAGAAAATCGCTGGAGTCTGTAGAAATGTGGTTTTACAGAAGAATGTTGAGAATACCATGGACGGCTAAGAAGAGTAATGAAACGTTCTGAAAGAGGTCAAAGCAAAAAGAGAGCTAATGTCCAATATTAGGAAGAAACAATCATCATTTGTTTTGGCCATGTAATGAGAAGAGAACAACTGGGAAAATTGAGAGACGAAGAGATAGAGGGAAGGAAAGTGAAAAAATACCAGCCAGCTTAAGAGAATGGCTTAGCAAAAGGTCAACAACAGAAATGATAAATAACTGTCGTGATCGAAAAATGTGGAGAGACATGATCACCTACGCCAGCAGGCACGGTACATGATGATGATTCTGCTCATAAACTGTTGCTCATTTCACCCTTGTGCTGCTCTTTCCCATAGATCTTCGTTTATGTTTTTCTCATAGCATCTCATGTTCACAATTTTTATCAAACAGCTGTTACAACCATATGTTGCTGCTCAGGCAACAAAACATACTCTGAAACCCAACATTTATTGCAATATCAATTCCTTGCCATATGTTGTGCAGTTATTGTGTTGCTTTCATGTTATGCCCAATCTTCTTTTTAAGTTTCCTTTGTAGTTCTCCTTGTATTGTTAGCAGTGATAGCGGGATATTGAAACAGGATTCTGCGAACACTTTCAACGCGGTTTCGCCTTATGTCTTTTGGCGCGTGCTGAAACTGCTATAATGGGGACTACAGCTACCCTTCTTTGTTTGAGAAATTAGTTAGTAATTCGGATGATTCCGCTGGCACGAGCGGTTGAGCAATTATGAATTTTAATTTGTTTGCAAATATATCGGGGCCTTCCATACCCAAAGAACCAAAGTGGGATGCGTGTATATATGCCTATGCTGAGTTTTTGTTTGTTTGTTTGTTTGTTTATTTGTTAAAGAACCATAGAGAGTTTCTGCTTCATGACAATTGTTTATTTAATTCTGCCACACTCACTTATTTACCTTATATATAACTTTGTAATTAAGCCACCTCGATGGGTTTCATTTTAACTCTATTCATATGCGTATATTAAGTTATTGAGTTATTTGTCGGTCATCATCATTGCACTCCGAACATGTCCATAGGTGCTCAGATCCCCTCCTCAGCAATTCCCTCAGTGTCCAGCGACTGACGACTCCAGTTCTATGTTGGTTGATAAGTCTTCTTACACGGCCACTAAGTTTCTCATTTCTGGCCCTGCCCAACTTAACTCCCATTTCCATCATCCGAAGAAGTGACGTGGATCTGTGTTTGTCGAAGTCCTGTGCTCTTCCCACATCTCGGAGGGCATTGATGATGTCCGCCCGATCCATTGGTTGCCCGTCCTCAACGACAGCGCAGCTAGCCAACCTGTCCGCCCTTTCATTTCCCCGTACTCTCGCATGTCCAGGGACATAGACAAATCTCTCTCCATAACTTTCAATCTCGACAGTTATTTATCATTTCTGTTGTTGACCCTCAGCCAAGCATTTTCTTTTAACATGTCTGGTATTTTTTCTCTTTAACTCCCTCAATCTCTCCGTCCCTCAATTCCCTCAACAGTCACAATATATTCCAGCTGTTCTCTTCTCATTACATGGCCTACAAATGATGATTGTTTCTTCCTAATATTGAAAATTATCTCTCATTTTGCTTTGACCTCTTTCAGAACGTTTTCATTACTCTTCTTAGCTGTCCATAGTGTTCTCAAAATTCAACTGTAAAACCAAATTTCTACAGCCTCCAGTGAGTTATTTGTCTGTTGTCCTATTATCCATGATTCACATCCATATATTAAGATTGGCCTTACATACCATTTAAAACCTATTTTCTTGCTTCTATTATCAAAAATGGATTGCACAGTATCTTCCTAATTTTTTTGGAAAGCTGCTTTTGCTTTACCATTCTGCATCTCACCTTTGTTGTTGTTGTATATATATATATATATATATATATATATATATATATATATATACAATATATATATATATACGTTTAACGTTATATTTAGCTTGACAACTAGTGTGAATAAATGGACTACCAGGATTTTATCCTGAACTTGGAAATGTAAACCCTGTCTGTCAGGTGAAACCATTAGACTTTCTCCGGTCTTTTTGTTGGGTAAAAACTGCAACAATTATGTAGATAATTAGTGGATGTTTTTATTTAGATTTTCGGATAGTTCTAGTATTTATTCTTAGTTCCTTACGTTCTTCTCTTTATGTCGGATTGATAAATTGATTGCTGAAAAGAGTGGAAGGGAATATGGTAAAAATGGGTATGATTGCTTTGGTAATGCTAGAGATTGCAGGTGTTAGGGAGTGCATGATTGATTAATGTCGACGGGTTGTTGTAATTGATCGATAGAGTCATGTGTCTGCAACCTGTGTGCGAGCAGAGGTTGAGGGCTGGCAAAAAATAGAGGGATGGATAGAATCGTGAATGAGAGTGTAAAAAAATGGAAACAGAGGGAGATGTACGAGGTAAAATGTGTGTGTGAGAGATAGATGGAAAAAGAAAGAGGAGAGAGAAAAAAATTAGTAGAAAGTTTTACATTTGAAAGCACAAATTTAGAAAATGAATATATTGCATAAGATTATTAGAAAATGAAATAAACAATAAAAGGTAATGCGTTTAGGGTGCAAGAAAGATATATTTAAAAAGACAAAAATAAAAGATATAGCAACGAATTTTCATTTTTAAAGCAGAAAAATAAAATATAAAAAAAACAGGGTAATGGTTAGAAAATGAGTACTGAATTTTGAATTTTTAAAATCACATTTTCGCCACATCAAGTAATTACTTAACCAGCAAAAATATTGAAAGGTATAATTCCTGGAAAATGGTGAAAGGTTGAAAATAGAAAATAAATGAACAAATGCATTAAATCTCATTAGAGCAATAGTGTTTTTTTTTTTTTATATATTCTTCTTGAGGTGTCTCCATGAGAAAACAAACATTAGTATTGAATAGTCGGAGGAACGGGAGTTTTGATAGCTCAGTGGTTAGTGAACTGTACTACAAAGGACAAGAAGTAGGGTTCAGTCCCAACTGTAGGGTTCTGTGTTCACCCAGCCTTAAATAGGAACTGGATTTTATTTCTGTGAAAGTAAAGAGGCACGGGCGTAATATCGACCACATTACCTCAAAAATATTGTGTTGAAGGTCTGTAAAATGATAGTCACTAACACCATATTCCCTATCCGTGACTTGGCGTGATGGGGCTCTTTATTTTACTAAGATTGAGGAAAGGAATATATTAAAACCGATTTGAAGATTAACATTTGTCGATTATGATGACAACGTTAAAGTTGGAGGTAAGAGGTGAAAATGTTATAATGATGACAACGTTAAAGTTGGAGGGTAAGAGGTGAAAATGTTATAATGATGGCAACGTTAAAGTTGGAGGGTAAGAGGTGAAAATGTTATAATGATGATAACGTTAAAGTTGGAGGGTAAGAGGTGAAAATGTTATAATGATGACAACGTTAAAGTTGGAGGGTAAGAGGCGAAAATGTTATAATGATGACAACGTTAAAGTTGGAGGGTAAGAGGTGAAAATGTTATAATGATGACAACGTTAAAGTTGGAGGGTAAGAGGCGAAAATGTTATAATGATGATAACGTTAAAGTTGGAGGGTAAGAGGTGAAAATGTTATAATGATGACAACGTTAAAGTTGGAGGGTAAGAGGCGAAAATGTTATAATGATGACAACGTTAAAGTTGGAGGGTAAGAGGTGAAAATGTTATAATGATGACAACGTTAAAGTTGGAGGGTAAGAGGCGAAAATGTTATAATGATGACAACGTTAAAGTTGGAGGGTAAGAGGCGAAAATGTTATAATGATGACAACGTTATAGTTGGAGGGTACGAGGTGAAAATGTTATAATGATGGCAACGTTAAAGTTGGAGGGTAAGAGGTGAAAATGTTATAATGATGGCAACGTTATAGTTGGAGGGTAAGAGGTGAAAATGTTATAATGATGGCAACGTTATAGTTGGAGGGTAAGAGGCGAAAACGTTATAATGATGACAACTTTGTAGTTGGAGGGTAAGAGGTGAAAATGTTATAATGATGGCAACGTTAAAGTTGGAGGGTAAGAGGCGAAAATGTTATAATGATGACAACTTTATAGTTGGAGGGTAAGAGGCGAAAACGTTATAATGATGACAACTTTGTAGTTGGAGGGTAAGAGGTGAAAATGTTATAATGATGACAACTTTAAAGTTGGAGGGTAAGAGGTTTAAATGGTATAATGATGACAACGTTATAGTTCGAGGGTACGAGGTGAAAATGTTATAATGATGACAACTTTATAGTTGGAGGCTAAGAGGCGAAAATGGTATAATGATGGCAACGTTATAGTTGGAGGGTAAGAGATGAAAATGTTATAATGATGACAACGTTATAGTTGGAGGGTAAGAGATGAAAATGTTATAATGATGACAACGTTAAAGTGCGAAATATGATGCGTTTTTTTAGCAAGAAATTAAATGAAGAACATTTTTGTGAAATTTAAAGAAGCGAAAGAGTGGTTGAAAGGGAAGGTTGTTTTCCATTAAGGCGATCAAAAACAGTGCCTGGTTACGATGGTTGTTATGTCCTTCCAACACTTTTCAACTCTACACATATTTGTAATTTATGTTTTATTTTTTACTTACAACAAAAACCATCCTCTTAAAACAGTGATTATTTCCCCTTATTTTTACCTCATTTTTATTTCCAAAAATCACTTTAGATATTGTCACAATAAAGTTGTATTATTCCCGACGCTGTACGCAACCAAAACATTATTATCTACCTCTAGCTTTGGTATACTCTTTATTTTATTTTTGCATTTCTCTCATTCTAGTCGTCCTCAATACTCGTTTCAGCTGCCTATGGTATTCTGTACATTTCTGTGGCATCAAACGATTTTCTTTTCTTTATGTGTTATCAAATTGTCTATGATTTTAACTTCAACATGTCAAAACTGGTTCTACATAACACTTCAGATATAGCAAATGTTAATCCTGGCGGGCCGGACATATTTCATAAATCTCTTAATGACCGTAGTTTTTCTACCCAGTCAATACTGTTTTGCCACAGTTATTTTTCCTGAAAAATACTTCTTTCACTAAATCTTTCATATTTTCACTATAAAAAGTCATAGACATATAAATTAGGCATCAAATTGAAGGGAAAAGGACACAGATTCATAATCAGAAACAATATTTTGGGAAAAAATTGAAGGATAAGAATTTAAGCAATTAATAATTAAAATTAAAAAAAATAATTTTTTTAAATATAAAAATTGGTACTCACCTACCCAAAATGGGTGTATATTGTAATCCAACAGTGCTGGAAATGTGTTTGCAAGTAAATATATCCACTTCTGAACAAATTAGGAAAGTTTCACTATCCTACGGAAACTAGTTTGCACTATACACACAATTCTTCATGGTACATCATTTTTACGTGAAATTTTTTTTGTACTTAAGAAGGGGGGTGTGGCAGTCAACTAAATATATTACACTGGTAAATAGATTAAATTTAAAGTTTGTGTACAATATTTACATAGCCGCAACATTTTAATTAATTTATTGACAAGTCTGAATGTGGCCTTTGTGTGCCACAGTTTGAAACAGTGTTTTGGATGTAGATGCGGCCTACCATCACATCCTTCACACACAAAATTAGTCTGTCTTGGGGCACTAGGTTTGCTACAAACCTTACATCTGCGTTCCTTGTCGCTGTATGAAATCATATGTTTTGTCTTGGGGCACTAGGTTTGCTACAAACCTTACATCTGCGTTCCTTGTCGCTGTATGAAATCATATGTTTTGTCTTGGGGCACTAGGTTTGCTACAAACCTTACAACTGCGTTCCTTGTCGCTGTATGAAATCATATGTTTTGTCTTGGGGCACTAGGTTTGCTACAAACCTTACATCTGCGTTCCTTGTCGTTGTATAAAATCATATGTTTTGTCTTGGGGCACTAGGTTTGCTACAAACCTTACATCTGCGTTCCTTGTCGCTGTATGAAATCATATGTTTTGTCTTGGGGCACTAGGTTTGCTACAAACCTTACATCTGCGTTCCTTGTCGCTGTATGAAATCATATGTTTTGTCTTGGGGCACTAGGTTTGCTACAAACCTTACATCTGCGTTCCTTGTCGCTGTATGAAATCATATGTTTTGTCTTGGGGCACTAGGTTTGCTACAAACCTTACATCTGCGTTCCTAGTCGCTGTATGAAATCATATGTTTTGTCTTGGGGCACTAGGTTTGCTACAAATCTTACATCTGCGTTCCTTGCCGCTGTATGAAATCACATGTTTTGTCTTGGGGCACTAGGTTTGCTACAAACCTTACATCTGCGTTCCTTGTCGCTGTATGAAATCATATGTTTTGTCTTGGGGCACTAGGTTTGCTACAAACCTTACATCTGCGTTCCTTGTCGCTGTATGAAATCATATGTTTTGTCTTGGGGCACTAGGTTTGCTACAAACCTTACAACTGCGTTCCTTGTCGCTGTATGAAATCATATGTTTTGTCTTGGGGCCTAGGTTTGCTACAAACCTTATATCTGCGTTCCTTGTCGCTGTATGAAATCATATGTTTTGTCTTGGGGCACTAGGTTTGCTACAAACCTTACATCTGCGTTCCTTGTCGCTGTATGAAATCATATGTTTTGTCTTGGGGCACTAGGTTTGCTACAAACCTTACATCTGCGTTCCTTGTCGCTGTATGAAATCATATGTTTTGTCTTGGGGCACTAGGTTTGCTACAAACCTTACATCTGCGTTCCTTGTCGCTGTATGAAATCATATGTTTTGTCTTGGGGCACTAGGTTTGCTACAAACCTTACAACTGCGTTCCTTGTCGCTGTATGAAATCATATGTTTTGTCTTGGGGCACTAGGTTTGCTACAAACCTTACATCTGCGTTCCTTGTCGTTGTATAAAATCATGTTTTGTCTTGGGGCACTAGGTTTGCTACAAACCTTACATCTGCGTTCCTTGTCGCTGTATGAAATCATATGTTTTGTCTTGGGGCACTAGGTTTGCTACAAACCTTACATCTGCGTTCCTTGTCGCTGTATGAAATCATATGTTTTGTCTTGGGGCACTAGGTTTGCTACAAACCTTACATCTGCGTTCCTTGTCGCTGTATGAAATCATATGTTTTGTCTTGGGGCACTAGGTTTGCTACAAACCTTACATCTGCGTTCCTAGTCGCTGTATGAAATCATATGTTTTGTCTTGGGGCACTAGGTTTGCTACAAATCTTACATCTGCGTTCCTTGCCGCTGTATGAAATCACATGTTTTGTCTTGGGGCACTAGGTTTGCTACAAACCTTACATCTGCGTTCCTTGTCGCTGTATGAAATCATATGTTTTGTCTTGGGGCACTAGGTTTGCTACAAACCTTACATCTGCGTTCCTTGTCGCTGTATGAAATCATATGTTTTGTCTTGGGGCACTAGGTTTGCTACAAACCTTACAACTGCGTTCCTTGTCGCTGTATGAAATCATATGTTTTGTCTTGGGGCCTAGGTTTGCTACAAACCTTATATCTGCGTTCCTTGTCGCTGTATGAAATCATATGTTTTGTCTTGGGGCACTAGGTTTGCTACAAACCTTACATCTGCGTTCCTTGTCGCTGTATGAAATCATATGTTTGTCTTGGGGCACTAGGTTTGCTACAAACCTTACATCTGCGTTCCTTGTCGCTGTATGAAATCATATGTTTTGTCTTGGGGCACTAGGTTTGCTACAAACCTTACATCTGCGTTCCTTGTCGCTGTATGAAATCATATGTTTTGTCTTGGGGCACTAGGTTTGCTACAAACCTGTCGCTGTATAAAATCATATGTTTTGTCTTTTGGCACTAGGTTTGCTACAAACCTTACATCTGCGTTCCTTGTCGCTGTATGAAATCATATGTTTTGTCTTGGCTTTGTCGCATTGAACTGCTTGTACTTCCACTTTCCTTTGAATCCAATAATCATTTCATCGATGGAAATATTTTGAAAGGGAGTAAACGCAGCTTTGAAATTGGCTGTGAGCAGATCAACAAAAGGCTTTATTTTGTTTTTTCCTTCATATACAGGCTCACCAACATGCAGCATTGTTTGGAAAATGCTAAAAAATCTATCTCGTTTGAAATTTTTAAAATAAAAAGTAAGTACAGAAACATTGAGTCTCCGCCGAGAAATAGTCACGCAGAGAGGGCATGACATCTAGTCCGATGGCAATGGCCGTTGCCATCAATTTACAAAATTCATATCGTGAAAACTCCTTCCAATTATTGAAACAAGATCTCTGGTTATACTTATTTTATGTCTAGCATATTCATTTATGGAATTGACAATAAAATCAACAGTATTGTCAGTAAGCAATGCCTTGTAACAGTCAAAGGGTGAGGACTGTTCACTGAGGCCAGACTTTTCATTGACTCCAGGACTGTACCCTTCTTTAGGATGAAATCTAAAATTGTTGACAGTAACAGTTTCATCATTGTTATTGTTGGTAATGTTACTGTTTGGTACTAAATTCCACACACAAGAGCTGCTCCTAGTACCACTAGAAGACACTTTAGGCAATATTTGTCTACGCTTGGCACTGGGTCCAGGTTTCTATAGCTCCCCTTCAGAACTGATAGAACTACTAAGCATATTTGCTTCTTCGACTTCATTCATAATAAATAAAATTAATATCATCGAGATCACTATCTATCACATTCAAAGTCCTCATAACATAATTCTCTAGCTTTTTCTGCTGTTAATAATAATTTGCGTTTAGGAGCAAATGATACTTCACTGCTGCTAGCCATTTATTAACACAAATCAGCTGATTGAATACTTTACAAAACAACTCAAATTTGGACCAAATTTGTAAACATTTTTAACGCATGCGGTCCATTCAAAGATGGCCTAAAGACAGTAAATTATATTAGAGTGATTTCCCTTGCCGATCGAGCAGTTAAAATGTTTAATTTTTACAATAACGAAATAAAATGAAAGAGTCTCTGTCAGCGTTCATTCGGATAATAGCTAAAAAAGTAAGCGTCTATGACAGAGTTCCCACGGACGTAACAAGCCTTTAACAAGCCTTTTGCCCCCGCGTGCCGTATGTTGCAAACTGCGAATTCCTACCTAAACTGATGCAGGGAAACATTGCTTACTTTAGTTGGTTATTTTAGGTTTAGTGAGGACTAACAGGGAATGGAGTAATGCAATTAGCTTAAACAGCACAGTCGCTCTGCTCGGGTACGTGCCTGGTTGCTGTACCCACTAATAGCGTAAGTAAGTGTTAACATTGACAGGCGAGTGTATGTTTTTCTTAGCTCTACTGGTGCATTAAATGTGATTATGTGCCGCTTCGGTACAAATCCCTTCTCGGAGGTTAAGACGGTTTAAAAAAAAAAACAGCACAACAAAAAAATTGTTTGGTTAGAATGCAGTGTAAACTTGTTTCTGTTTTCCGTCTGTTAAGTCATACCACGATAAGTGAATGAACGATAGACTGGTCGCTTACAGAACAATGTATTAGAGTTAATAGTTTAGATAGGTCTAATACTAATGAAACTAGATCGAAATAAAAACTGATATTTCTGTTAGCCAGACTGACATCAGACTGGAGAGATGACTGATTGTCAGTTGAACAGCTGACTGATTGACTGAAAAATGTATAATGCACAGATCTAAACTGACTGAGAGGCATATATTTTATAGGCAGACATATAGCTGGCAATCGATAAAAGGATGTGCAACAGATTGCCAGTCTGACAGCTGATAGACAAGTTGATAGACAAGCTGATAGATAAGTGGATAGACAAGCTGATAGATAAGTGGATAGACAAGCTGATAGATAAGTTGATAGACAAGCTGATAGATAAGTGGATAGACAAGCTGATAGATAAGTGGATAGACAAGCTGATAGACAAGTGGATAGACAAGCTGATAGACAAGTTTATAGACAAGCTAATAGACAAGTTGATAGACAAGCTGATAGATAAGTGGATAGACAAGCTGATAGATAAGTGGATAGACAAGCTGATAGACAAGTTTATAGACAAGCTGATAGATAAGTGGATAGACAAGCTGATAGACAAGTTGATAGATAAGCTGATAGATAAGTGGATAGACAAGCTAATAGATGAGTGGATAGACAAGCTAATAGATGAGTGGATAGACAAGCTAATAGATGAGTGGATAGACAAGCTAATAGACAAGCTGATAGATAAGTGGATAGATAAGCTGATAGATAAGTGGATAGACAAGCTGATAGATAAGTGGATAGACAAGCTGATAGATAAGTGGATAGACAAGCTAATAGACAAGTTGATAGATAAGCTGATAGATAAGTGGATAGACAAGCTAATAGATGAGTGGATAGACAAGCTAATAGATGAGTGGATAGACAAGCTAATAGATGAGTGGATAGACAAGCTAATAGACAAGCTGATAGATAAGTGGATAGATAAGCTGATAGATAAGTGGATAGACAAGCTGATAGATAAGTGGATAGACAAGCTAATAGACAAGTTGATAGACAAGCTGATAGATAAGTTGATAGACACGTTGATAGACAAGCTGATAAATAAGTTGATAGACAAGCTGATAGATAAGTTGATAGACAAGCTAATAGACAAGTTTATAGACAAGCTGATAGATAAGTTGATAGACACGTTGATAAACAAGCTGATTGACAAGTTGATAGACAAGCTGATAGATAAGTTGATAGACAAGTTGATAGACAAGCTGATAAATAAGTTGATAGACAAGTTGATAGACAAGCTGATAGACAAGTTAATAGACAAGCTGACTGACAAGTTGATAGACAAGCTGACTGACAATTTGATAGACAAGCTAACTGACAAGTTGGTAAAAAAAGCTGACTGACAAGTTGATAGACAATCTGACTGACAATTTGATAGACAAGCTGACTGACAAGTTAATAGACAAATTGATAAATGTGTGACTAATCAGGACAAAAGTAAACAATGGACAAACAGCAGAAAAATAATGAACATTTTGAGCTGTTACAAATGAAGGCGTACTGGACCGCAACGTCGTAATGATTTTGTGTTAATCCCTACCGATGTAAAGTTGGAACGATATCTTTGTACTATCCTTTGTCATGTTATTTCGTACCGTCATGTTTACAGCAGCTTGGTATTTGTATGCCTAGGGTTTACCCTAAGCTCTCTGAGGAATTTGATTTGTAGTGTATACTAGGGTTAGTGAACCCAAACTGATCGAGATCCTACTTCGCCTCCACTTGGTGAGCCCGGAAAAAGACTAATCTCATCGAGATCAGTATCGAGAAACATTCTAGGTGGCTAAGTTGTTACTGTTCTCGGATTGTGACAAAAATGATCACAGTTTATTTCCCAAATGTATGGATCATTTTCAGATCGACAAGGCTCCGGGGTTAACTCAGCCTCTAAAAATAGGTACCAGAGACTTTTTTGAGAAGTAAAGGCTGCCTGGCTGATACCGACTATATCACCCACGAACGTCCTGTTGTCGTAGAAAAGTGTGGTCACTAATACCATAAACTCTACAAGTCCTGCAACCTGTGGAGGGAAACTATTTTCTCTTTAAGTATTGGTAAGGTATGAAAGGCAATCCAGTACACTAAAGTGCCATGTTGAAATCGGATACTATGGTCCAAAAAGCGGTATATTGAAATCGGATGCTATGATCCAAAAAGCGCTTATATCTCGTCGTCATCGAGTGCCATCTCCGCAACGAATGTTTGTTACCATGGAGTTCCATTCTGTTCTGTCTCTTGCTTTGATGGTGCAGGTTGTCATTGGCAGATTTGTCCATCTTTTGATGTTACTCGTCCATGTTAGTCTTGGTCTGCCTCTGCCTCTTTTACCATGTATTTTCCCTTCAAGATTACTTTTAGTAGGCTGTTGTGTCTTTTAACATGATCCAAAAATCGCATTTGTCTTGTTTGAATTGTGGTTAGTAGTTCTCTTTTCATTTTTAGTTGTTTTAAGACTTCATCGTTTGTTTTCTTTTCTTTCCATCCAATTCTACCTATTCTTCTATATATCCACATTTCAAAGGCTTCAATTCTATGTTCTGTTTTCGTGTCTAATGTCCATGTTTCTGGACCATACAGGAATATTGAGAGGATATAACATTTTGCTATTCTTAGTTTTAGACCTGGTGATATTTGTTTTGTTGTTAGTATATTTTTCATGGCATTAAAATTACTTTTTTGCCAATCCCATTATTTTATTTATTTCAGTTTTTACATTTTCCATCACTGGTTATAGTATGTCCAAGGTAGTTTATATCTCAGCTCACTGTAGCTCAATGTACAATTAATCTTTATGTCTTTTTTAATGCGGACGATGAAGGAAAGTGGTCGGTAAAAAAAACGCTGAACGAAATTAAAAAAAAAACGATATATATTTTGATGCTTCTTTTTAATATGCTCCTATAAAAGCATGTGATATATTCGGTTTCCTGTAACTTTTCTTCTCTTCCAAAAATGTGACTTCAAGAAAGGCAAAGAAAAAAACCCAGTAAAATAAACATAAAAACAAACCCTATATATTGGCGTCGAATGAAACAAAAATGCATAAAAAGCTAGAAAATAGGAGGGAAGCTCGGAATAGAAGCAATGCTTCGGGAGTAAGGCGGAAACTGAGGGAATAAGTGAACAGCTCAAAATCTCACTGGGAATTTCGCTGACTAATATAATACTGAAACAAATGTCAAAGTGCGTGAATTGCAATCTGTTCCCTTTTTCTTCTTAATTTCACTTTCCACTCGGTTCTTTTCTCCCCCTCGCTTCCCTCTCGGGCATCGTAAACAAATGGATGACGGTTTCATTAAAAAACTGCTGCTGGATTATGGAGCGAAATAAGGGAGATATGGTGGCTGTCTTGGTTTTTACGAGCGGTGGTGGACTGTAGTTTGGCAATGCCGCTGCTGCTGCTGCTGCTGTGGCTGTAGTCGGTCGAGCTGGTAGGATGCCGGGGGATCTGTCTTCTATTTATGTCTTGGGTTTTATGGGCTGTAGGCTGTAGTGGCTATGTTTCTCTATCCTGATCGATACCAACTAGTAAAGCTCATGTCGGGAATGGACTTGAGTCATGATCTTATAGTTGTCCTTCTCCTCTTCCTTTTTTACCCCAGTTCCTCTTCTTCTTCTTCTTCTTCTTCTTCTTCTGCTTCTTCTTCTTCTTCTTCTTCTTCTATTCTTGTTCTTTCTGTTTTTTCTTCTTTTTTTTTTCTTCTTTTTTTTTCTTCACTTTTTTCTTCTTCTTCTTCGTCTTCTTCTTCTTCTTCATCTACTTGTACTTCTTTTTATTTTTCTTCTCCTCCTTTTCTTCATCATCATCTTCTTCTTCTTCTTTTTATTTTCCTTCTCCTCCTCCTTCTTCTTCATCATCATCTTCTTCTTTTTATTTTCCTTCTCCTCCTCCTCCTTCTTTTTATTTTCCTTCTCCTCCTCCTTCTTCTTTTTATTTTACTTCTCCTCCTTCTTCTTCTTCATCATCATTTTCTTCTTTTTATTATCCTTCTCCTCCTCCTCCTTCTTTTTATTTTCCTTCTCCTCCTCCTCCTTCATTTTATTTTCCTTCTCCTCCTCCTCCTCCTTTTTATTTTCCTTCTCCTCCTCCTCCTTCTTGTTATTTTTCCTTCTCCTCCTCCTCCTTCTTTTTATTTTCCTTCTCCTCCTCCTCCTTCTATTTATGTTCCTTCTCCTCCTCCTCCTTCTTTTTATTTTCCTTCTCCTCCTCCTCCTTCTTTATGTTCCTTCTCCTCCTCCTTCTTTTTATTTTCCTTCTCCTCCTCCTCCTTCTTTTTATGTTCCTTCTTCTCCTCCTCCTTCTTTTTATGTTCCTTCTCCTCCTCCTCCTTCTTTTATGTTCCTTCTCCTCCTCCTTCTTTTTATTTTCCTTCTCCTCCTTCTTTTTATGTTCCTTCTCCTCCTCCTTCTTTTTATTTTCCTTCTCCTCCTCCTCCTTCTTTTTATTTTCCTTCTCCTCCTCCTCCTCCTTTTTATTTTCCTTCTCCTCCTCCTCCTTCTTTTTATTTTCCTTCTCCTCCTCCTCCTTCTTTTTATTTTCCTTCTCCTCCTCCTCCTTCTTTTTATTTTCCTTCTCCTCCTCCTCCTTCTTTTTATTTTCCTTGTCCTCCTCCTTCTTCTTTTTATTTTCCTTCTCCCCCCTCCTCCTTCTTTTATTTTCCTTCTCCACTCCTCATTCTTTATATTTTCCTTCTCCTCCTCCTCCTTCTTTTTATTTTCATTCTCCTCCTCCTTCTTCTTTTTATTTTCCTTCTCCTCCTCTTCTTCTTCATCATCATCTTCTTCTTTTATTTTCCTTCTCCTCCTCCTCATTCTTTATATTTCCTTCTCCTCCTCCTCCTTCTTTTTATTTTCATTCTCTTCCTCCTTCTTTTTTTTATTTTCCTTCTTCTCCTCCTTCTTCTTCATCATCATCTTCTTCTTTTTATTTTCCTTCTCCTCCTCCTCCTTCTTTTTATTTTCCTTCTCTTCCTCCTCCTTCTTTTTATTTTCCTTCTCCTCCTCCTCCTTCTTTTTATTTTCCTTCTCCTCCTCCTCCTTCTTTTTATTTTCCTTCTCCTCCCTCTCCTTCTTTTTATTTTCCTTCTCCTCCTCCTCCTTCTTTTTATGTTCCTTCTCCTCCTCCTCCTTCTTTTTATTTCCTTCTCCTCCTCCTCCTTCTTTTTATGTTCCTTCTCCTCCTCCTCCTTCTTTTTTTTTCCTTCTCCTCCTAATTCTTTATATTTCCTTCTCCTCGTCCTCCTTTTTTTTCATTCTCCTCCTCCTTCTTCTTTATATTTTCCTTCTCTTCCTTCTTCTTCATCATCATCTTCTTCTTTTATTTTCCTTCTCCTCCTCCTCCTTCTTTTTATTTTCTTTCTCTTCCTCCTCCTTCTTTTTATTGTCCTTCTCCTCCTCCTCCTTCTTTTTATGTTCCTTCTCCTCCTCCTCCTTCTTTTTATTTTCCTTCTCCTCCTCCTCCTTCATTAATGTTCCTTCTCCTCCTCCTCCTCCTTCTTTTTATTTTCCTTCTCCTCCTCCTCCTTCTTTTTATTTTCCTTCTTCTCCTCCTCCTTCTTTTTATTTTCCTTCTCCTCCCTCTCCTTCTTTTTATTTTCCTTCTCCTCCTCCTTCTTTTTATTTTCCTTCTCCTCCTCCTCCTTCTTTTTATGTTCCTTCTCCTCCTCCTCCTTCTTTTTATTTTCCTTCTCCTCCTCCTCCTCCTTCTTTTTATGTTCCTTCTCCTCCTCCTCCTTCTTTTTATTTTCCTTCTCCTCCTCCTAATTCTTTATATTTTCCTTCTCCTCGTCCTCCTTTTTATTTTCATTCTCCTCCTCCTTCTTCTTTATATTTTCCTTCTCCTCCTCCTTCTTCTTCATCATCATCTTCTTCTTTTATTTTCCTTTTCCTCCTCCTCCTTCTTTTTATTTTCCTTCTCCTCCTCCTCCTTCTTTTTATTTTCCTTCTCCTCCTCCTCCTCCTTTTTATGTTCCTTCTCCTCCTCCTCCTTCTTTTATTTTCCTTCTCCTCCTCCTAATTCTTTATATTTTCCTTCTCCTCGTCCTCCTTCTTTATTTTCATGCTCCTCCTCCTTCTTCTTTTTATTTTCCTTCTCCCCCTCCTCCTTCTTTTTATTTTCCTTCTCCTCCTCCTCCTTCTTTTTATTTTCATTCTCCTCCTCCTTCTTCTTTTTATTTTCCTTCTCCTCCTCCTTCTTCTTCATCATCATCATCTTCTTCTTTTTATTTTCCTTCTCCTCCTCCTCCCTCTTTTTATTTTCCTTCTCTTCCTCCTCCTTCTTTTTATTTTCCTTCTCCTCCTCCTACTTCTTTTTATTTTCCTTCTCCTCCTCCTCATTCTTTATATTTTCCTTCTCCTCCTCCTCCTTCTTTTTATGTTCCTTCTCCTCTTCCTCCTTCTTTTTATTTTCCTTCTCCTCCTCCTCCTCCTTCTTTTTATGTTCCTTTTCCTCCTCCTCCTTTTTATTTTCATTCTCCTCCTCCTTCTTCTTTATATTTTCCTTCTCCTCCTCCTTCTTCTTCATCATCATCTTCTTCTTTTTATTTTCCTTCTCCTCCTCATCCTTTTTATGTTCCTACTCCTCGTCCTCCTTCTTTTTATTTTCATTCTCCTCCTCCTTCTTCTTTATATTATCCTTCTCCTCTTCCTTCTTCTTCATCATCATCTTCTTCTTTTTATTTTCCTTCTCCTCCTCCTTCTTTTTATTTTCCTTCTCTTCCTCTTCCTTCTTTTTATTTTCCTTCTCCTCCTCCTCCTTCTTTTTATTTTTCCTTCTCCTCCTCCTCCTTCTTTTTATTGTCCTTCTCCTCCTCCTCCTTCTTTTTATTTTCCTTCTCCTCCTCCTCCTTCATTAATGTTCCTTCTCCTCCTCCTCCTCCTTCTTTTTATTTTCCTTCTCCTCCTCCTCCTTCTTTTTATGTTCCTTCTTCTCCTCCTCCTTCTTTTTATTTTCCTTCTCCTCCTTTTTATTTCCTTCTTCTCCTCCTCCTTCTTTTTATTTTCCTTTTCCTCCTTCTCCTTCTTTTTATTTTCCTTCTCCTCCTCCTCCTCCTTTTTGTTTTCCTTCTCCTCCTCCTCCTTCTTTTTATGTTCCTTCTCCTCCTCCTCCTTTTTTTTTATTTTCCTTCTCCTCTTCCTCCTCCTTCTGTTTATGTTCCTTCTCCTCCTCCTCCTTCTTTTTATTTTCCTTCTCCTCCTCCTAATTCTTTATATTTTCCTTCTCCTCCTCCTCCTTCTTTTTATTTTCATTCTCCTCCTCCTTCTTCTTTATATTTTCCTTCTCTTCCTCCTCCTTCTTCTTCATCATCATCTTCTTCTTTTATTTTCCTTCTCCTCCTCCTCCTCCTTCTTTTTATGTTCCTTTTCCTCCTCCTCCTTCTTTTTATTTTCCTTCTCCTCCTCCTCCTCCTTCTTTTTATGTTCCTTCTCCTCCTCCTCCTTCTTTTTATTTTCCTTCTCCTCCTCCTAATTCTTTATATTTTCCTTCTCCTCGTCCTCCTTCTTTTTATTTTCATGCTCCTCCTCCTTCTTCTTTTTATTTTCCTTCTCCCCCTCCTCCTTCTTTTTATTTCCTTCTCCTCCTCCTCATTCTTTATATTTTCCTTCTCCTCCTCCTCCTTCTTTTTATTTTCATTCTCCTCCTCCTTCTTCTTTTTATTTTCCTTCTCCTCCTCCTTCTTCTTCATCATCATCTTCTTCTTTTTATTTTCCTTCTCCTCCTCCTCCTTTTTATTTTCCTTCTCTTCCTCCTCCTTCTTTTTATTTTCCTTCTCCTCCTCCTACTTCTTTTTATTTTCCTTCTCCTCCTCCTCCTTCTTTTTATTTTCCTCCTCCTCCTTCTTTTTATGTTCCTTCTCCTCCTCCTCCTTCTTTTTATTTTCCTTCTCCTCCTCCTCCTTATTTTATGTTCCTTCTCCTCCTCCTCCTTCTTTTTATTTTCCTTCTCCTCCTCCTCCTTTTTATGTTCCTTCTTCTCCTCCTCCTTCTTTTTATTTTCCTTCTGCTCCTCCTTCTTTTTATGTTCCTTCTCCTCTTCCTCCTTCTTTTTATTTTCCTTCTCCTCCTCCTCCTCCTTCTTTTTATGTTCCTTTTCCTCCTCCTCCTTTTTATTTTCCTTCTCCTCCCCCTAATTCTTTATATTTTCCTTCTCCTCGTCCTCCTTTTTATATTCATTCTCCTCCTCCTTCTTCTTTATATTTTCCTTCTCCTCCTCCTTCTTCTTCATCATCATCTTCTTCTTTTTATTTTCCTTCTCCTCCTCCTCCTTTTTATGTTCCTTCTCCTCCTCCTCCTTCTTTTTATTTTCCTTCTCCTCCTCCTCCTCCTTCTTTTTATGTTCCTTCTCCTCCTCCTTCTTTTTATTTTCCTTCTCCTCCTCCTAATTCTTTATATTTTCCTTCTCCTCGTCCTCCTTCTTTTTATTTTCATTCTCCTCCTCCTTCTTCTTTATATTTTCCTTCTCCTCTTCCTTCTTCTTCATCATCATCTTCTTCTTTTTATTTTCCTTCTCCTCCTCCTCCTTCTTTTTATTTTCCTTCTCTTCCTCCTCCTTCTTTTTATTTTCCTTCTCCTCCTCCTTCTTTTTATTTTCCTTCTCTTCCTCCTCCTTCTTTTATTTTCCTTCTCCTCCTCCTTCTTTTTATTTTCCTTCTCCTCCTCCTCCTTCTTTTTATTTTCCTTCTCCTCCTCCTCCTTCTTTTTATTTTCCTTCTCTTCTTCCTCCTTCTTTTTATTTTCCTTCTCCTCCTCCTCCTTCTTTTTATTTTCCTTCTCCTCCTCCTCCTTCTTTTTATTTTCCTTCTCCTCCTCCTCCTTCTTTTATGTTCCTTCTCCTCCTCCTTTTTTTTTTTCCTTCTCCTCCTCCTCCTTCTTTTTATGCTCCTTCTTCTCCTCCTCCTTCTTTTTATGTTCCTTCTCCTCCTCCTCCTTCTTTTAAGTTCCTTCTCCTCCTCCTTCTTTTTATTTTCCTTCTCCTCCTTCTTTTTATGTTCCTTCTTCTCCTCCTCCTTCTTTTTATTTTCCTTCTCCTCCTCCTTTTTTTTATTTCCTTCTCCTCCTCCTTCTTCTTCTTGTTCCCCATTTTCTTCCCCTTTTCTTCTCCTCCTTCTGTTTATTCATCTCCTTCTTTTCCTTCTTCTTCTTCTACTTCTTTCGCTCTCCTTCCTTATTATTCTTCATCTTCTTCCTTTCCTCCTCCTTCTCATCTACCTTCTCCTTTTTCTCCTCGTTCTAATTATACTCTTTCATTCTTGCTCTCTCTTTTATTGTACCTTCTTGTTCATCTGCACTTACTAAATGTTCTCCTTTTCCTTCATTCTCTCTTGCTTCATCTTCTCCCAGTCCTTCTATTCATTCTCTTTCTCCCAAAACTTCTCTCTCTTTATCTTAATCGTGGTTGTCCTCTTCACCTTTTCCTCCTAACCTATCTCTTTCCTTGACTCCCTCATCATATTCTTCATATTTCGCACACATTCTGCTTTTCTTTATCTAGAAAACAAACAGAAAATATATATTGTTTTTTTAAATGAAAAGGGAGTATTCATTAACAGAGACCGCTAAAGATGAAAACAAAAATATGTCATCATAATCATTATAAAGCCCCTACTTATATCATTAAAAGGACGCTACAAATAGAAAATTAAGTACAGAGATAGAAACCAGAATTCAAAAAGCAAAAAATTGTAAGCTACAAATAGAACCGATTGTGAAACAGCTCAATGTGACAACACAAAAAAACAAGTTAATTAACAGAAGACATGTTTGTGCACACAATGTGCTACCAGTGTTAGACACGAACAATTCTTGAAGGATAAAAGCATCAAACAACAACTTGCAAACTGAAAAGCTGTTAATAAAACTAGAAGAGAGAAGAAATAATGTAAAGTGTACGTTTATTGCCCCCTTACACGAAGTGACGTATAGGGAATGTCATGTTAGTGACCATCATTTTTACACACATTTAGCACATGATTTTTGGGGTAATTTGGTCAGTATTACGCCCGTGCCGCTTGACTTCCCCAGAAAGAATCCGGTACCCACTAAAGACTGGGTGAACCCAGAAGCCGTTGATAGAGATTGAACCAGACCTCTTGTCCTTTGTTTTGTTCAGTTCACTAACCACTGACTGAGCTAGCGCGGCTTCCAATAAAAATGGTTGGTGTATACCAGTTATTAACTATCATCAAGTACCGGGCCTGCTGTCGTAGGTGATCGTGTCTCTCCACAATTTCCGATCACGACAATTATTTATCATTTCTGTTGTTGACCTTCTGCTAAACCATTCTCTTAAGCTGTCTGGTAACTTTTCTCTTTGCTTCCCTCTATCTCTTACTGCCTCAATTTTTCCAGTTGTCTTTATTTTGCACTAAAGTGTTGTCTTTTTCTTTGTTGTTACCATTACTTCTGTCTTTTTGCTATTAAGGCTGAGTCCTTTATTTTTGCTTTCTTTCACTATAATGTTCAACATTTCTTGTAACTCATTTTCACTCTTAGCGATTAAGACTGGTAAATGAATTTGGGAACTTTGTTAACCTCATATGGAAGATGTACAACAGAGGTGAGATGCAAAATAGCTCAGGTAAAAGTAGCTTTCCAAAAAATGAAGAGGATACTATGCAATCCATTTTTGACAATAAAAACAAGAAAAATAGTTCTTAAATGTTATGTAGAGCAAGTCTTAACATATGGATGTGAGTCATGGATTAGGTCAACAGTGAAGAAAATCCTTGGAGTCTGTAGAAATGTGGTTTTACAGAAGAATGTTGAGAATACCATGGACAACAAAGAAGAGTAATGAAAACGTTCTGAAAGAGGCCAAAGCAAAAAGAGAGCTAATTTCCAATATTCGGAAGAAACAATATTCATTTTTTTGCCATGTAATGAGAATAGAACAACTAGAATATATTGTAACAGCTGGGAGGATTGAGGGACGAAGAGATAGAGGGAAGCTAAGAGAAAAGTTACCAGACAGCTTAAGAGAAAGCTTGGCAGAAGGTCAACAATAGAAGTGATAAATAACTGTCGTGATCAAAAGATATGGAGAGACATGATCACCAACGCCAGGAGGTCCGGTACTTGATAATGATATATATATATATATATATATATATATTTATTTATTTTAATATATCTTTTTTTTTTCATTTCTCCCCCATATAAAATCTACCTGGTCGTTTATTCTGTTCTCGTAAATATATTCTTTCTCTTCAAGATCTACATTACTAATTACGTCTCATCCTTTATTCATCAACTGTCTCTGCTGTTTCATACCAGTCCCCCCCCCTCCCTGCTTTTCAATCCTCGTTGCTTGTCTGGTAAAACAACAGTGGTGCGAGTCATGAGGCGCCTCACTAATCAATCATAGCCGGCTAAGATATGTTTACATGGGCTTTGTTTTCACGAAACAAACCCTTTTGGCAGGCAGAGATGGAGGCTGATACGAGGGCAGTAATATTGGTACCTTCGCTTCCATCATTCTCCTGCGAGTTAGTCCAGCAACAATCTCAGTCATATCCTCTTTCTTTTGACAATCACTTGATTCTATTAATCACCAGAGATTGTACTTAGCCGGAATGGTCCAGAACTCGTTCTGGTCAACATGTATGACTTTAACTGATACAAGTGCGTATTTTATAAAGTATTCATCATCATCAAGTATAGTGGCTGCTGGCGTAGGTGATCATGTCTCTCTACAAATGTCCATCTCGACAGTTATTTATCATTTCTGTTGTTGACCTTCTACCAAGACATTCTCTTAAGCTGTCTGGTATCTTTTCTCTTTGCTTCCCTCTATCTCATCGTCCCTAAATTTTTCCAATTGTTACAGTTTTTTAAACGGTTCCCTTCAAATTACATTAAAAAATGATGATTGTTTATTCCTAATATTGGAAATTAGCTCTCTTTTTGCTGCCCATCTTTAGGAACGTTTTCATTACTCTTCTTAGCTGCCTATGGTATTCTAACATTCTTCCGTAAAACCACATTTCTACATCGTCCAGTGATTTTCTTTTCAGTTGTTCTATTGTCTATGATTCGCATTCATATGTTTAGACTGGCTCTACATAACATTTAAGAATTTATTTTTCTTCTTTCTATTACCTTCTTCTTCTTCCACGATCATGGCTCTGTCAGAGTAGGATTCCGGGCTCTCTCACAAATGCAGCTGTCTGTTTAAGTGATTCGGTTGCCTTGGAGAGAGTATAGTTTCTCTTCCAGGGAGGTGGGTGTGGACGACATTGTCCTCCTCAGGTCTGTGTACTGGGGGGCAATCCTGTAGAACATGTTTTGTTGTCATGTTACCCAGGGTACAGTGGTATTGGCTGGTAGTTCCTATTTTGAATTTGGTGAACATGTGATTTCTCATTCTATTGTGGCCAGTGCGTAGGCGAAGTATGATAACTTGATCCCTTCTTGATAGTTGGTGGGATCCGTCCCTCTCGTCATACCTTTGGTGTTCTCGTTTCCATTTTTCATGAAACTGACCCTTGATGATTGATTTATATTGTCTAAAATGGATTGCACAGTATCTTGTTTCTATTAATTATTAGTGAACTACAAATGATGTCAGTTTAATTCAGTCTCTATGATCGATAACAATAATAACACCAAAACAGTTATAACAAATGGTTATTGAACTAAAGTAATACAGTTGGAGTGCAACGATGATAACCCACAAAGAACTCACCCAGAACAAGATGTTTATCCTGATCAACAGTCTACATGTACGCTCTGTTTTAAATTAGGTGAATGATATTTTTAGGGGAAAGAGATACAGCACTGGCGTAATGCCGACCACATTACCGTACAACACAAGCATTTGCTATTAAACTGAATACAAAGTGTGTTACATCCTATACAATATTTAAAACATTCTGTACAACTATTGCAACATTTAAATCATTATGCAGAACTATTCCAACATTTAAAACATTATGTAGGACTATTGCAAAATTTAAAACATTATGCAGAACTATTGCAACATTTAAAACAATCTACGCATCTATTGCAACATTTAAAACAATCTACGCATCTATTGCAACATTTAAAACAATCTACGCACCTATTGCAACATTTAAAACAATGTACACACCTAGTGCACCATTTAAAACAATCTACACAACTATTGCAACATTTAAAACAATCTACGCATCTATTGCAACATCTAGAACATTCTACACACCTATTGCAACATCTAGGACATTCTACACAACTATTGCAACATCTAGAACATTTTACACACCTATTGCAACATCTAGAACATTCTACACACCTATTGCAACGTTTAAAACAATCTACGCATCTAATGCAACATTTAAAACAATCTACACATCTATTGCAACATTTAAAACAATCTACACACCTATTGCAACATTTAAAACAATCTACACACCTATTGCAACATTTAAAACAATCTACACACCTATTGCAACATTTAAAACAATCTACACAACTATTGCAACATTTAAAACAATCTACGCATCTATTGCAACATCTAGAACATTCTACACACCTATTTCAACATCTAGGACATTCTACACAACTATTGCAACATCTAGAACATTTTACACACCTATTGCAACATCTAGAACATTCTACACACCTATTGCAACATCTAGAACATTCTACACAACTATTAAAACATTTCAAACGATAATTAAAACATTTTGTACACCTAATTAACAAAAACTTATACCATCATTACCGCAAGTGATTTTTCTGAATAATGTATACAACATTCAACCCAACTATTTCATAATTCAGTGAAATTCATACTACAGAAAATGATATTACATTTAAAACTGAAAGAGTCTGAAAGAGATAAGTTAATTTAGACATTCATGAATGAAGTTGGTTGGAGAATAAGAGACAGATAGTGATCGACAGACAAATAAAGAATTAATGAATGAAGGGAGAAATGATTAATACAACTGCTACAAAATTTAACATGTTTCATTAAGTTATTGAGTTATTGAGGTATTAAGTTATTGAGTTATTGAGTTATTAAGTTATTGAGTTATTGAGTTATTAATTTATTAAGTTATTGAGTTATTTACCGGTCATCATTATTTGCAATCCGAACATGTCCATAGATGCTCTGATCCCCTCCTCAGCAAGTCCCGCAGCGTCCAGCGATTGACGACTCCAGTTCTATGTTGGTTGATAAGTCTTCTTACACGCCCACTAAGTTTCCCGTTTCTGGCTGTGTCCATCTGAACTCCCATCTCTTTCATCCGAAGGAGTGACGTGGACTCATGGTTGTCGAAGTCATGTGCCCTTTCCACATCTCGGAGGGCATTGATGACGTCCGCCCGATCCATTGGTTGACCGTCTTCAACGACAGCACAGCTAGCCATCCTGTCCACTCGTTCATTTCCCCGTACTCCCGTATGTCCAGGGACGTAAACAAAGGCGCCCCTACGTATTTTTGACTTCTGCAATGACTTTACCCATTACCTGCGTACAGAGCCCGCCTTCACTTTATACATATGTGTATGTCATATTACATTCGGTTGGGATTTTTATTTGGGATTTCTCTTTGCGGCTACCACCCCTGGTCTCAGCAGCGGGGCCCGGCTTGAAACGTTAATTGCTCATTGACGGAAAAAATATGAGTACCTCAGAAGTCGAGCCGCGATAGCTCTGTGGTTAGTGAACTGGACTACAAAGGAAAAGGGGTAGGGTTCGATCCCAACCGACGGCTTCCAGGTTCAACCAGCCTTAAAATGGGTACCGGATTTTTTTCTGGGAAAGTAAAGCAGCACGGGCGTAATACCGACCACATTACCCCAAAAATGATGTGCTGAAGGTCTGTAAAACATAGGGTCACTAAAACCATATTTCCCTATACGCAACTTGGCGTGACGGGGGTACTTTACTTTTTTTACCTCCGAAGTCGGAGTTATCTGCCTGTGCGGCGAGGGACCCCTGTGCACACGGCTACCTGGGAACAATGGATTAACGCGCAAAATTCAGTTCCTAGTCTCTAGGGACTTCGTCAGAGGTAAAAGCTGGCGAAAATATATATATATATATATATATATATATATATATATATATTGATACATGTATTACATTGAACACAACTTATAGTAAATTATAGTAAAGGAACATTGATGCTCTATGCAACGCACCTCTCATAACATTCGTTATCACTAATGATACATTCACCACAATCGGTAACGTGATAAACATGAATGCCACAATTATTTTAAAAAGCCACCCCAAAAGTGGCCATAAGAACTGGAAATTAATTGGGAATGTCTCAACAAATAAAACAGGGTATTAGGCAAAGTTGTGTGCTATCACCAGATTGATTTAATATGTATAGTTAGATTTTTTAAAGAACCATATAGGGCATGCCTGGAAATACAATCGGAGGTCAAATTATAAAAAAAATCTAAGGTATGCTGATGATAGAGTCTTAATCGATAAGAGTGAAAATGAGTTACAAGAAATGTTAGACATTATAGTGAAAGCAAAAAAAAAAAAAAGGACTCAGCCTTAATAGCAAAAAGACAGAAGTAATGGTAATAACAAAGAAAAAAAGTCATCAACGCAAAGTACAATACAGACAAGATGACATTTTTTTAAAAAATAGGTAAATGAATTAAATATAGATAAATATTTAGGGACATTGTTAACCTTAGATAGTAGATATAACAGAGATGAGATGCAAAATGGCAAAAGCAGCTTTAAAAAAATGAAGAAGATACTGTGCAATCCATTTTGACAATAGAAAGAAGAAAAAAAAGTTCTTAAATGTTATGTAGAGCCAGTCTTAACATATGGATACGAATAATAGACAATAGGAGAACAGACAAGAAAATCACTTGAGTCTGTAGAAATGTGGTTTTACAGAAGTATGTTGAGAATACCATGGACAGCTAAGAAGAGTAATGAAAACATTGTGAAAGAGGCCAAACCAAAATAAGAGCTAATTTCCAATATTAGGAAGAAACAATCATCATTTTATGGCCATGTAATGAGAAGGGAATAGCTGGAATATATTGTGACAACTGGAAAATTCGAAGGATGAATAGATAGAGGGAAACAAAGAGAAAAGATACCAGACAGCTTAAGAGAATGGCTTGGCAAAAAGGTCAACAACAAAAATGATAAGTAACTGTCGAGATCGAAAGTTGTGGAGAGACATGATCACCTACGTCAGCAGACCCGATACTTGATGATGATGATCCGCATCTTGGTATTGGGGAAATCTAATTCCTTGTTCAATTATCTAAACATTCATATATAATATGTTGTATGTTAGATAAAGTTGTGGAGAGACATGATCACATAGCCAGCAGACAAGGTACTTGCTGAAACCCATAACTATCATCTGATATTTCATAAATAATATTGCAACAACCACAATTACCAAAACTACCACTACGTTTAACCCCAAATATTGCAACAACCACAATTACCAAAACTACCACTACGTTTAACCCCAAATATTGCAACCGCCAAAACTACGGTTATCGAATCAGCTATTTATACTACAATTATCAACACAATCGCAACTTCAAAGCACTTGCCTCAACTATTACCATATCCGCATACACCTAAACGACCACACTGCTACAACAGCTGATATAATTCTACAATTGCAGACATTAAAGCAGGACCTGCTTTCCACTTAGTGAGGCCTTAAGCTGGCTCTGCTAAACGACGTTTTGAGCCCATTGTTACAACAACGAAATATTAACACCATAATGTGTCTGTCATCATCATCATGTGCCAGTCCGGTTGGCGTAGGCGAGCATGTCACTCCACAATTGTTTGTCCACAGTGCGTATTATCAGTCCTGTTCTTGATTGTTTTCCATGCCATGACACCAAGCTATTTAGTGTTTTCTCTCTTTGTCGTCCGCGATATTTTTCTCTTTTCATGTAATTTGCCTGTTGTAACCAAGTATTCCAACTTTCCTCTTCTCATTATGTACCTGAATAATGTCGAATATTTTTCATTTGGATGTTTTTTTTAGGAGCTACCTTTTTGTGTTGGCCTCTTTGAGAATTTCCTCAATGGTCTATTTAGCTGTCCAGGGAACTTTCAACATTCTTCTGAGAAATTCCATCTGTATGGCCGCGAATCATCTTCTTATTTGTTTGTCTACTGTCCATGATTGTGGAGCCGCGATAGCTCAGTGGTTAGTGAACTGGACTACAAAGGACAAGGGGTAGGGTTCGATCCCAACCGACGGCTTCCGGGTTCACCCAATCTTTAATGGATACCGGGGATTTTTTTCTGGGAAAGTGAAACGGCACGGGCGTAATACCGACCACATTACCCCAAAAATCATGTGCCTAAGGTCTGTAAAATGTATGGTCACTAACACCATATTCCCTATACGCCACATGGCGTGACGGGGTACTTTACTATATTTTTTTTTTACTGTCCATGATTCCCTTCCAGATGCCAAAATTTGCTCTATATAACACTGATGAACGCTCTGTATCATTTCTATTGACATAAACTTGTTGCACAATATGTTTTTCTTACAATTGCTGACATTTTATTTGTGTGCTGCATCTTCCGTCTAATATTCTTGTGTCCAATAATTTAAAGCTTAGTGCTTGTTTCAGATTTGTCCCGCTTATGTTTATGCAACATGATGATGATGATTGTTTCTTCGATATGACCCTGACTTCTGTTTTCTTACTGTTTAGACTGACTTTCATTTTGCTTTCTCTCACTGTTATGTCTGTCATTTCTAGTCTTTCATTCTCCGACTCTGCTGTTAAGACTGTGTCATCCACATATAGAACATCGTTTATGTTGTGACTGTTGACTTCAATTCCTTTTATATATATTGTTGATCTCATTATTTTTTTTGCTGTAAAGTGAAAACAAATCCGGCGACAGAACACAGCCTTGTCTGATTACATGTTTTTATATTTTGTAACTGTCCTAAATGGTTATCAGTTATTATAGCTGTTGTTTGTTGCCAGTATATGTTTTTTTTTAATGATACTCACAACCTTGCCATCAATATTTAGTTTTCCCAGCATATTCATTGTTTTGACATGCTTTACTTTGTCAAATGCTTTCGTGTAGTCTAAGGAGTTCATGTATAAATCGTTCTTTACATCTGGCTTAGTAGCATAGGTATAAATCCAAGCCCTTATCAACTACTACTACAACTACATTTACTAAAATCACAACAGTAGTATAACTAATCACTAGGTTTCACTTCAGCCATCACTCAGTTAAAAAAAATCTCAACTGATGCTACAACCACAACCAGCAACTACCACCACTACATTCACCACAACAATACCAACAATCACGGCAATCATTTCAATGATCACAACAAATATAACTGTAAACATTACGTTATTATGGTAGAATAACATTACAGCAGCATCGTACACAAGTATATAACAGTTGCATAACATCCAACATGATTAAAGCACTCCCGAACATGATTAAAGCACTCCTGAACATGATTAAAGCACTCCCCAACATGATTTAAGCACTTCTATCACCTCCCATTTCATACCGCAGGCGTATAATACCTCTGATAACGTTCTGGTTACTGACGTCATCTCTTGTTCCTCTGATAACCCCAGTCCGTTTATCTTGGAGAACCGACTCATAGTCAGTTTTGACACTCTCCAACCGATAGGTTTAAACTCTTTTCACTCGTTTCTTTAATCACTGGTCTCCTCTCCTTCTGCTTCATGTGTCCTATTCCTTCCTGCGTTATCTTTATTACCTGTCTTGCTCCTCTGCCCCGTTGCCACCCCTATCTCTTTTTTCCTCTTTTTCTCGTTTTCATTGTACCTAATGGGACACCTTCTTTAATTTGTTACTATTTTGCTCCGTTTGGTCCATTTAAATTTTACACGCCAGATTGTCTATTAATCGTTTAACCAACCTCTACGTAATTCCTGGTCACCGTCTATCCCCGCCATATTTTAGGTCGTTATTTTAGGTGTTTTTTCCGACTTGCATTTATTTTTGTAAACAACAACAAACAGTGTTTGTATAAACAAACATGTAATTTGTTTGTTATACCTCATGAAGTCCTTTGCCGGAACGTTGTAGTTTGTCTTGTTTTCATATTAGTTTAGCTGCTACATACCACTTTACATGTATTTTACATCATATGTAAGACAGCAAGTTAACTTGAAAGAAAGCGTAAAAAATGTACATTTCCTGTGCATAACAGAACGGAAGAGTTGCAACAGGAATGGATTGAGTGAGAAACTGATGCGGAAGAGCGCGTGACAAAACTAATAAACGAAGAAGCAGTAATGTGAGAAGGATATGGGTCTACACAAAAATGTAACACAATTATCGAGAACAGAAAAATACAATGTTTTAATAAATTGAAGAAGAAACAGGGGAAGAGAGATAGGGAGAGAGAGGGAAGATTGAGAGAGAGGGAGAGGGAGAGAGAGGGAGAGAGAGAGTGAGGGAGGGTGAGGGATAGAGAGCGAGTGAGGGATGGAGAGGAGATAGAGAGAGCGAGATACAGAGGGAGAGATAGAGATCGAGAGAGGGAGAGATAGGGCGAGATATAGGGAGAGAGATAGGGAATGAGAGATAGGGGGAGGGTGAGAGAGAGGAAGATAGAGAGGAAGATAGAGAGGGAGAGATAGAGAGAGAGGGGAAAGAGAGAGAGGGGAAGGATAGAGAGGGGAAGGAGAGAGAGGGGAAGGAGAGAGAGGGGGGAAGAGGAGAGGGAGGGAGAGGGGGAGGGAGAGAGGGGGAGGGAGAGAGAGGGGAGGTAGAGGGCAGGGGAGGGAGAGGGGAGGGGAGGGAGGGACAGAGAAAGAGCGAGAGGGAGAGGGAGAGAGGGATAGAGAGAAATAGAGAGATGGAAAGAGAGGGAGAGAGAGAAAGAGAGAAAGAGAGATCTGGAGAGTGAGGGGGGAGAGAGAGGGAGAGAAAGAGAGAGAGAGAAAGAGAGAGGGAGAAAAAGAGAGATAGAAAGAGAGAGGGAGAGAGAAAGAAAGAGAGAGAGGAAGAGAAAGAGAGAGAGAAAGAGAGAGGGAGAGAAATGGAGAGAGAAATAGAGAGTAAGAGAGAGGGAGAGAGAGACAGAGAGAGAGGAAGAGAAAGAGAGAGAAAGAGAGAGAGAAAGAAAGAGGGTGAGAGGGAGATGGAGAGAGGGAAATAGAGATGGAAAGACAGAGGAAGAGGGAGAGAGGGTAAAAAGAGAGGAGGAAGAGAGTAGGTGGGTGGGATAGAGGTAAACAGAAAGTAAAATAGTGTAAAATTTAAAATTGAAAGAGTCTGAAAGAGAAAAGGAAAAATAGAGCATCTTGCATAATAAAGCTTGTTAGAAAACAAGAGGAAAAGAATGGTTGAGACACACATCAGGAATGAAGGGACGTAGGGAGAAATATTAATCCAGTAATCACTTATTCTTTATATCGTTTAATCTTATGTATATCTTCTCTTTCATCACTACTCTCTTGCATCTGTTTATTAGTCTGTCTCCTTCTCTCTCTTTCACCCTTTCTCTCTTCTCTTTCACTTCTTCTCAAATGGTATAATCTCCTAATATTTTTGTTTGTTGTCATTTAGCCTTCCCATTTACTCCTCTTTCTATCAATGTGTTCTGTTGTGTTTTCTAATTGTCTCGTCTGTCATCTCATGTTCTATATTTTCATGTTTCTCTCTTTCTACTCATATTTTATCATTTTATTTTTTCCTCTTTCGAATAATTTTTTTTCCTATTTTCATTCTCTCCTTTTTCAACTCATTTTTTTTCTGTTTTCACTGTCTCCTCTTTCTACTCATACTTTCTCTTAGTTCGGTAAAATAAACACCTGACACGTTATGTTCACTATTTCTAAGTAACTATTTTAACACAACAGTTTTAAGATACAGTACAAGAAATTGGCCTCTTGGCACGCGAGTATTCACCCATACGTGTTCTGTCACCTATCCAGAAGTGTTCGGAGACTTCTGTATAGTGTCGCCTCAAGCATCGAAACTCACGATGCGAGGCGACATTCCTCACCTTCCCAGGGTAGTACCCTGGTGCCCATTTCTGCCAACGGCTGGGTCGACCGTGGGGGTATATTTTATTTATTTATTTTTCCAACCACGAGTACAACTCACACTGCTCCCAGCGGGAATCGAACACGGGTTGTCCGAACGTCGGTAATCCAGTCGGGTGGTTTTCCCAACTAGGCTACCGAGGCCCCCAAATGGATGTATTTCTAGCCAAGCCATTGCTTTAGTTACTGCCATGATCTCCATTGTCAACCTACTTGTAGTTACCGCGAAAGCACCGCTTTCCTCCTTTTTGGTCTTCCGCTGCCCTTGACCGTGAAGCCACGCGAGCTCCAACTGTGCTGATCCATCAGTGGTTCCAAAGTAAGACTGTTTCAAATTGATATTTAGTTCTAAAAGCAAAGACGAGTTTTCGCTGATAATTTCCACATTCGTTTTAAAAAGAAACCTCAGAATGAAGAGTTTCAAAGCACATAGATGAAACCATGATTGGAAACGCAACTACATCGTAGCTATTGTCTTGAACACAGAGAGCGGATTGATAGACGATGCGATGAAGCCTAGAGAACACTAGAGAGCAGAATAAGAGTCATTCCATAGCAGCGTCCAAAACAGACTTTTGTTATCGATTTCTTGCAGACAGAATAAATAGCTATATGCTGCAGGCCATGATTCGTCCATTTCGCCCGTCTGTGTTTTCCATATTTGGTAGGTGATACTCCGTTTCAGAAAGAAATACGTTTTTCTGGTAATAGGAGTGGTAGATTATACGTGTTTTTTAAATGTAGTTACAGTTTAATTTTATTTGTGGTTAAAGTTTACGCGTTTTCGCAGTACTACTGATATCACTACTGCTACTACTACTATTAATACCACTACTGCTACTATTACTACTACCTCTACTACTGCTACTACTGTACTACTACTGCTATTGCCACTACTACTACTGATACCATTTCTACTACTTCTACTACTACTACTGATACTACTATTACTACTGCTACTGCTGCATATGCTAATAATACCACTACTACTACTACTGCAACTTTTACTGTTAATGCTTCTACTACTACTACTACTACTACTACTACCACCACTACTAGTACTACTATTAATGCTACTACTACTGCTAGCACTACTACCACCACTACTACTACTATTGCTACTACTACTACTGATACTACCGCTAATATTTCTGCTGCTATTTCTGCTGCTACTTCTGCTCCTACTTCTGCTGCTCCTACTGCTACTATTACCACTACTACTACCACTACTACTACCATTACTACCACTGCTGCTATTATTATTACTACTACTACTACTGTTACCACTACTGCTACTACTACTTCTACTACTGCTACTGTTACTACTACTACCGCTACGACTACTGCTACTACTACTGCTACCACTACTGCTACTACTACTACTACTACTACTACTGCTACTACTACTGCTACTGCTACTGCTACTACTACTACTACTGCTACTGCTACTACTACTACTGCTACTACTACTACTACTACTACTACTACTACTACTACTACTACTGCTACTACTACTGCTACTACTACTGCTACTGCTACTACTACTACTACTACTACTGCTACCACTACTGCTACTACTACTACTACTACTACTGCTACTACTACTGCTACCACTACTGCTACCACTACTGCTACTACTACTACTACTACTACTGCTGCTACTACTACTACTACTACTACTGCTACTACTACTGCTACTGCTACTGCTACAGCTACTATTACTACTACTACTACTACTGCTACTGCTACCACTACTATTACTACTACTACTTCTACTACTACTGCAACCACTACCACTACTGCTATTGCCACTACTACTGCTACTGCTACTACTACTACTACTACTACTACTACTACTACTACTACTACTGCTACAGCTACTATTACTACTGCTACCACTACTATTACTACTACTACTGCTACCACTGCTACTACTGCTACCACTACTACTTCTACTACTACTGCTACCACTACTACTACTGCTACTACTACACTCTACTGCTGCTACTACTATTACTACTGCTGCTACTAATCGTGTAATTATATTTTTTGTTTTACTGTATTCTAGTAACAGATACATATTATTTTATTCACACGTGAAACAGACCTAATTTGTAAATCTTTTCTGATCACCATTTTCGGTACAGCCAGTTCAGCCTAATTTGAATAATAGAGAGAGTGTCGTTAGATACAAATGTTATGGTAATACAATAATCGATCCCACAATTCATTGTTATAGATTTAACCCGGGGATATTGAGTATTTGTGGAGTTTTGACAAGATTAATTTATTTTCTGTGATGATAACAAAATGTGATAAAATATTAATGATGTTAAATGAGTTCTGGATATTATCTTTTTTCCGATCTTATATTTTGGCAACAATATTATTTCATAGAAAAAAATATGTACATTAATTATGGGATATTGAACTTTCTACACATAATTTATGTAACAGTGTGTTATAGATAATAATCATCGAATAGAAGATGTTGCATTAACTAGCAGAGGTTGAAACAACAAAGAAAAAGACTTCACTGTAATGCACAATTAAGACAAGTGGAAGAATTTTAAAACAGATAAATTAATTTAAATATCTGGAAATATTATGAACCTCGGATGGTAGATGTACAACAGAGGTGAGATGCAGAGTGGCTCAGATAAAAGCAGTTTTCTAAAATAAATGAGAAAGATTCTAGGCAATCCATTTTTGACAATAAAAACAAGGAAAAGGTTTCTTAAATTTTAGGAGATACTAAAAAAAAAAGGAAGAAAAAAAGTGATATGGTGACAGCTTTACGTGGTAATGGACGAAACAAAAGTCGACGTTTCGGCCAAGTAGGCCATCTTAAATTTTAGGTAGATCCTGTCTTAACATATGGATGTGAATCATGGACTATATGACAACGGACAAGAAAATCACTGGAGGTTGTAGAAATGTGGTTTTACAGAAGAATGTTGAGAATACAATGGACAGCTAAGAAGAGTAAAAAAAAAAAAAAAGGAAGACTGATGGATTAATTACAAGAATGTGTAGACATTGTTTGTTTATAGAAACTGTTGACATGAATTATTTAACAGTAGACAATAAATTACTTTACAATATTAACTGTCAACATCAATTATTTTTTGGTAGATATACCAGATAATACATTTTTCGTTAACATTTTGTACAATTATTTGTGCGTAGAGATATGAACACCCAGGAGTGTAACCTTTGTACATCAGTGTCTGTGTATAAATATGTCATCATCATCATCTTAATCATCATCAACATCATCATCAAGTATTATCCCTGCGGGCGATCATGTCACTCCACAACTTTCGATCTCGGCAGTTATTTATCATTTCTGTTTTTAATCTGCCAAGCCATTCTCTCAAGCTGTCTGGTATCATTTCTCTTCGCTTCCCTCTATCTATTTGTCCCTCAATTTTCCCAGTTGTTACAATATATTCCAGCTGTTCCCTTCTCATAGCATGGCTAACAATGAAACAATTGTTTCTTCCTAATATTGGATATTAGCTCACTTTTTGCTTTGACCTCTTTCAGAACAATTTCATTACTCTTATTACTGTCCATAGTATTCTCAACATTCTTCTGTAAAACCACATTTCTACACCCATCCATTGATGTTCTTGTCCGTTGTCCTAAATACACATCCATATGTTAAGAGTGCTACATAACATTTAATAACTCTTTTTCTTGTTTCTTTTGTCAAAAATGGATTGCATAGTATCTTCCTCATTGTTTGGAAAGCTACTTTTGCCTGAGCCATTCTGCATCTCACATTTGTTGAACATCTACCATCTGAGGTTATCATTGTTCCCAGATATTTAAATTCATTTACCTTGTTCAATATTGTTCCACTTGTCTTTATTGTGTATAGTGGTGAAGTCCTTTTGTTATGTATATAAATAAATATATATGATATATATATATATATATATATATATATATTCCTGTGTGTTACCGGGGCCTCATTATGAGGGAAGTAAAGAATAGTGACACTGTGACCTTCCAGGCATGTCGTAAGAGGCGACTAAGGAGGTTGATCGATCGATGGCTTGACAAGCTGTCATTGTAAAAAGTATTGTTATGGAAACAGCACCATATATTTTAGAGCAGTGATCTCTGCAATATGTGCCACTTTGGCACGCAAGGTTTCTGTTTTTGAGATTGTGGTTCTGCCCTATGTGTCGTCTTCGGCTCGAAAGGACAATATATATATATATATATATATATATATATATATATATATATATATATATATATATATATATATATATATAAATCACACACTGTTATTCTTGTATAAATTTAATACATTTCTAAAAAAAATATAAAAAAAAAACCACAGAAACATGAAACCTCTGTGTCACCAAATCAAAGCATAAAACTGACAAATCTATTTTTGAACACCTACGATATTTCTTTGACCACACCTTTACTTCTATTCTGTTCCGCCTATAATCTACAATCTATACCCGACTGGTCTAATTCTCTCCTCTGTTTGTCTTCTACATTATAATGTTCAGATAAGTGTGATAAACTTTTCGTACTTTCAAATGATATATTTTCCATATTAAATTACGTTTAGGAATTTGGGTTTGTCGATCTGTCCTTATGTTAGCAGAACTATTCATTCATTAATTTATCAACTTATCCACTCACCCATCTATTCACAATAGCATAATCAGATTTTTCTTACCTTACCTCACCTTACCTTACCGTACCTTACCTTACCTTACCTTACCTTACCTTACCTTACTTTACTTTACTTTACTTTACCTTACCTTACCTTACCTTACCTTACCTTACCTTACCGCACCTCACCTTACCTCACCTTACCTTACCTTACCTTACCTTACCTCACTTTACCTTACCTTACCTCACCTTACTTTACCTTACCTTACCTTACCTTAACTTACCTCACCTTACCTTACCTTACCTTAACCTTAACGCTTAACATTAACATTAACCTTAAACTTAAAATTAACTAACTTACCTTACTTTACCTTTCCCTACCATAATTTCATTTACAATATTTACCTTAACTTACTTTAATTTCATTTAAATGTTTTATTTTTTAATTTACCGTATCTACCATACATTAATTTACCTTACACAATCTTACCTTACTCAATCTTACCTTACTTGTCTTAACATTATTTTCCTAACGTAATCTTACCTTACTTTATCTTACCTTACCTTATGCCATCTTACCTTACCTTATACCATCTTACCTCACATTATGTCATCTTACCTCACATTATGTCATCTTACCTTACCTTATGTCATCTTACCTTACCTTATGCCATCTTACCTTACCTTATGCCATCTTACCTTACCTTATGTCATCTTACCTTACCTTATGTCATCTTACCTTACCTCATGCCATCTTACCTTACCTTATGCTATCTTACCTCACCTTATGCCATCTTACCTTACCTTATGCCATCTTACCTTACCTTGTACCATCTTACCTCACCTTATGCAATCTTACCATACCTTATACAATCTTACCTTACCCTATGCCATCTTACCTCACTTTATGCCATTTTACCTTACCATATGCCATCTTACTTCACCTGATGCCATCTTACCTTACCTTATGCCATCTTACCTCACCTTATGCCATATTACCTTACCTTATGCCTTCTTACCTCACCTTATGCCATCTTACTTCACCTGATGCCATCTTACCTTACCTTATGCCATCTTACCTTACCTTATGCCACCTTACCTTACCTTATGCCATCTTACCTCACATTATGCCATTTTACCTCACCGTATGCCATCTTTCCTTACCTTATGCCATCTTACCTCACCTTATGCAATCTTACCTTACCTTATGCAATCTTACCTTACCTTATGCCATCTTACTTTACATTATGTCATCTTACCTTACCTTATTCCATCTTACATTACCTTATGCAATCTTACCTTACCTTACCTTATGCTATCTTACCTTACCTTATACCATCTTACCTTACCTTATGCAATCTTACCTTACCTTATGCCATCTTACTTCAACTGATACCATCTTACCTTACCTTATGCCATCTTACCTTACCTTATGCCATCTTACCTCACCTTATGCCATCTTACCTTACCTTATGCCATCTTACTTCACCTGATGCCATCTTACCTTACCTTATGCCATCTTACCTTACCTTACGCCATCTTACCTTACCTTATGCCATCTTACATCACCTTATGCCATTTTACATCACCTTATGCCATTTTACCTCACATTATACCATCTTACCTTACCTGATGCCATCTTACTTCACCTGATGCCATCTTACATCACCTTATACCATCTTACCTTACCTTAGGCCATCTTACCTTACCTTACGCCATCTTACCTTACCTTATGCCATCTTACATCACCTTATGCCATCTTACATCACCTTATGCCATCTTACATCACCTTATGCCATCTTACATCACCTTATGCCATCTTACATCACCTGATGCCATCTTACCTTACCTTATGCCATCTTGCATCACCTTATACCATCTTACCTTACCTTATGCCATCTTACCTTACCTTACACCATCTTACCTTACCTTATGCCATCTTACATCACTTTATGCCATCTTACATCACCTTATGCCATCTTACATCACCTTATGCCATCTTACATCACCTGATGCCATCTTACTTCACCTGATGCCATCTTACCTCACATTGTACCATCTTACCGTACCTTATGCCATCTTACTTCACCTGATGCCATCTTACTTCACCTGATGCCATCTTACATCACCTTATGCCGTCTTACCTTACCTTATGCCATCTTACCTGACCTCATTTACCTTACCTCATTTTACTTGTCCTTTCCTCATCTAACCAAATCTTACATTACGTCGTATAACCTTACATTTCATCATCTTACATTACGGTACCTTACATTATCTTGCCTTACATTATGTTATGTTAACTTAACCTTACATCATATTACCTTACCTTATATAATCTTATATTACCTTACATTATATTATCTTACATTACATTATCTTACCTTACCTTACCTCAAAGTACTTTACCCTACGTCATCGTACCTTGCCTTACCTCATCTTACATTACGTCTTAGTGTTTTACCTTACACTACATTACCCTAATATTTTTACATTATTTTCCTTACCGTACCCGTCTAATCTGCTTATCTGTATGTCTATCTGTCTATTTATCTATTCATATATCTGTCCTTCCTTTCTCTTTCTAAGTTTTTTTTTCTATCCGTCCTTCTGTCTATCCGTTAGTTCTTCTGTCCATCTACTTGCCTGCTTTCCTAAATACTCTTATGTCCGTAAGTTAGATATGCTCTGTTTATCATGTCTTGTTTATCATTACTTGTGTTTCTACTCTTCTGCCTTCTCACTTTCCTGCTTGCGTAGTACCTTCCACTCTTTCCTATCATCCTTTGATTTTTTCGTCTGACTCGTCATCTCGTTAATCTGTCGTTTAAAACAAGACAAGAATAAATATGAAATTATAAAACAAAAGTCACCAAACGTTATGACCACAAGTCTTCATCAGTGGAACATATTACGAAACAAACACAAGACAACAACACTATCATGAGGGTTTACATTAACTTACTTTGCTTTTGTTTAGTGTTATGTACTACTGAAGAGGACATGTGACCATTCGTGCAGTTATTTTGATTTTTCTTTGTTTCGTAAAGTTATTACATGCAATTTCATGTTTGGATTGCTTCAGTTGGTTCGTCTATCTGTACCAAGGTCTAGCACGATATCTTATACTTGAGTTTTTTTATTTCCTTCTAATTTTATTCATCCACGTCTCTCCCACTCCTACCTCTTCCTCACTCTCTTTAGCTCCTTCTCTCTCCTTTTCTCTCCTTCTCCCTCCCCCTCTCTTCCCCTCTCTATCCGTCCATCTCTCTCTAGTTCCTCTCTCAATACATATCTCTCCCCTCTCTCTTCCTCACACTCCGTCCATCTCTCTCTAGTTCCTCTCTCAATACATATCTCTCCCCTCTCTCTTCCTCACACTCCGTCCATCTCTCTCTAGTTCCTCTCTCAATACATATCTCTCCCCTCTCTCTTCCTCACACTCCGTCCATCTCTCTCTAGTTCCTCTCTCAATACATATCTCTCCCCCCTCTCTTCCTCACACTCCGTCCATCTCTCTCTAGTTCCTCTCTCAATACATATCTTTTCCTCCTCTCTTCTACTCTCTCTGTCCTTCTCCCTCTCGCTCACATTCTCCCAATTTCTATTTCTGCCCCTCTCTCTCACTCTCTCGCTCTCCTCCTCTCTTCATCTCCCTTTCTGTTTCCCTGTCGCTATCCCTTTCGTTTCTTCTCTTCCCTTTCTCTCTACCTCCCCCTCCCTCTCTTCATCTCCCTTTCTCTCACTCGTTTCCTCTCTTCCCTTTCTCTCTACCTCTCTCTCCCTCCCCCTATTCATCTTCTTCTCTCTGTCCCTGTTGCTCTCCTTCTCGTTTCCTCTCTTCCCTGTCTCTTTACCTCTCCCCTCCCCTATTCATCTTCTTCTCTCTGTCCCTGTTGCTCTCCTTCTCGTTTCCTCTCTTCCCTTTCTATTTATATCTCCTCCTCCCTCTTTTCATCACGCTTTTTTTTCTTCTCTCGCTCCCTCTCACCAACTCTGTATCCATCTCTTTCTAAATACCTCTCTATCTCTCATTCTCTTCCATTCTCTACGTTCTGCTCTCTCTTCTCTTTCTTCCTCTCTCGATCTACAGGATTGCCCCCCTTACACAGGCCTGAAGGACCACAATGCGACTACACCCACGACCCTCGAGGAGAAACTCTAAGAGAGAACTGAATCACTGAACCAGACATCTACATATATAAGAGAGTATGGAGTCCATATGAGCCACGATTGCAGAAGAAGAAGAAATATAATCTGCTCTCTCCTCCTTCGTATCTCTCACTCCCCTCTCCTCTTACCTTCTCAACTATCAACGCGATACATTGTTCACTCTTCGTCTCTACATTTCAACCTTCACTCTTCCTTTCTCCTCCTCCTCACCTACTCCCCACGCTACTACAAAATTTATTTCTGCTACCCATCTCCCTCCTCCCACGCTACTACTAAATTTATTTCTGCTACACATCTCCCTCCTCCCACGCTACTACTAAATTTATTTCTGCTACACATCTCCCTCCTCCCACGCTACTACTAAATCTATTTCTGCTACACATCTCCCTCCTCCATCGCTACAACTAAATTTATTTCTGCTACACATCTCCCTCCTCCCACGCTACTACTAAATCTATTTCTGCTACACATCTCCCTCCTCCCACGCTACTACTAAATCTATTTCTGCTACACATCTCCCTCCTCCCACGCTACTACTAAATCTATTTCTGCTACACATCTCCCTCCTCCCACGCTACTACTAAATATATTTCTGCTACACATCTCCCTCCTCCCACGCTACTACTAAATCTATTTCTGCTACACATCTCCCTCCTCCCACGCTACTACTAAATCTATTTCTGCTACCCATCTCCCTCCTCCCACATTGATACTCATCTTCGCTTTCTCTTGTATTCCACTCGTCCATTCTCCATCCCCATTAAATCTCCTCCCTCGTCCCCACCTCTCCTTCCTCCTCACGTAACTATCCTAAACGTTGTATCATATCTTTCTCCCCTTCTCTCCTTTCTCCTCTCGTAACTATCCTAAACGTTGTATCATATCTTTCTCCCCTTCTCTCCTTCCTCCTCACGTAACTATCCTAAACGTTGTATCATATATTTCTCCCCTCCTCTCTCTACCTCTCCCCACCTCTCTCCCTCTCTCCTCAAAGAAAGACAAATCAACCTTTTCAAACACAACCTTAGATCAACACATCCATTGACTGCCACATGGCGACCTATATGGTATCGAGAACATTCAACCTCACAAGACCCGATTCTCACTCAAACTCCACCACTTAAATGTCATACAAGTTTGCTCATCCACCATTCTATCCCAGGTCGGCCTCTCCTCCGGACTGGTCGGGTCGATACAGAAAATAACAATGCCCCACAACCCGGATAATATATTAGTTCATTCTCTCCCCTGTTACCATGTTGACCCTATTAGTTATCTCCCTTTTCTCCTTTTTCTTTATGACTGTTTAGTGGTTTTTTTTTTTTTTTTTTTAACGGATTTCTTTTTCACTTCATATTTAAAAGGGGGACTAGTTGGTCTCGAGGCAAGATGCCGGACTCGAGACAGAGAGGTTGTGGGTTCAAATCTCTGCTATCACTGGTTGGAATTTGTATTGATGATTTCTCTCTGTGGCACCCATCCCTGATCTCAGCAGCGAGGCCCGGTTTAAATCCTCAATTACTTATCGATGAAAAAAATATGAGTACGTCCGAAGTCGAAGTTATCTGCCTGTATGGCGAGGGACCCCTGTGCACACGGCTGCCAGGGAGAAATGGATTAGCACAC
>JAVIAB010000145.1:36586082-36641082 GCA_032433765.1 Megaustenia siamemsis | reverse complement strand
GATTCCACCTTCTTATATTGTTACTGGCCTATTGTAGATTCCAGCTTCTTATATTGTTATTGCCCTATTGTAGATTCCACCTTCATATATTGTTAATACCCTATTGTAGATTCCAGCCCAGAGTTTTTCCCATCTCTTGTTCCTAGCTTCATTCCACAATCTGTTTTAGAGATGTTGGTTACTGTTTCCTTAAATTGTTTCCACTCTTCTTCTACTGTGCATACTTCGTTAGGGAGTTTCTTGAATTCCTCTGTTAGTTTTTCTTCTAGGGTTTTCCTTGATCTTTTAATTGTTTTATTGTTATTATCTGTTCTTTACGCTTCTTTTGTTTGTTTTTGTATATTCTGTTTATTTTTGGCTGTCTTAGTGTGATCATAACCATCTTGTGATCCGTGTCATCTGTAATATTAGGGATTGTTCTACTGTCGGTTACTCTTTTCTTGTTCTGTTGTCTTGTTAGTATAAAATCTATCTGGCTTCTGCATGTTCTGTCATTCCATTTGTACCAGGTGAATACTTGCTTTCGACTCTTTGTGTATTTCATTTAAAAAAAAATGTAAATACCCCCGTCACGCCAAGTGGCGTATAGGGACTATGATGTTAGTAACCATAAATTTTACAGACCTTCAGCACATGATTTTTGGGGTAATTTGGTCGGTATTACGCCCGCGCTGATTTACTTTCCTAGAAAAAAAACAGGTACCCATTTATGGCTGGGTGAACTAGGAGGCCGTCGATTAGGATCGAACCCTACACCTTGTCCTTTGTAGTCCAGTTCACTTACCACTGAGCATTCATTTGATAAGATCGGACAAATTGTCCAGAATAGAGAGGGATGACAGCTCTAGCAGCCATGTGTGATGTTTATCAACGCTGGAAAGTTTGAGATCTTGATGAGCAATGCCTAACTCAAAATGATCAATTATTTCAAGTAGATGTATGTGGTTATGTCCGAAAGAGGAAAAAAGAGAAGAAGAATAGATATGTATCTGTTATTTCTCCATTTCATAGTTACTCTCCTCAAGAGTTCTTTAGCACAAGTTTTTTTAAATATATATTAGTATCTTGTATGTTGCATTTAAATTACTCGTTTCTGCATCATTAGGGCTTCTAAATTTGTATTTATTTAAAATTTGTATGCATTTGTTGCATCTATATGCGTGCCCATATGTATATGTGCGCCCCGTACCCGCACTTTATGATCCGGCAAAATGCTCATTTACATACGGGTAAAGAGAATATGGCGCCACTTTCAGCCTCACCCAGGCTGTGTAATGCATATTCATTGCGGACTGCCCTTGCAACTAATCCCAGTTCCCCAAGGGGAATAACTGTACTCACCCGAGGCACAAACGAGGGCAAGAATATACCTTCTCCAGTCAGGAAGCCTGAGATATTTTCGTTTCTAAAAATGGCGTATACAGTTTTCTCTGCGCTATTTGTAGTGGCTGTTATATTCTTATTTATGACTGTGCATTTGTATAACTGCCTCAATGTATGTTCCCAGTCTATTATTTCATGTTAGTCGCAGTCTTACTTTCATAGTCTGTTTATTTATTTTTGTACGTAGTTGTACTGAAGATCTACAACAATTACTTAATAAAATAAACATGACAAGCACAACAAATATGGATTAGATATGAATATCAAATAGACTTAAAACTATGATCATAAACAAAGATAATAGTCAAAACCTACAAGGGGATATCAAAGTTGATGAAATAGACCTGGACACAGTTCAGAGGTACAACTACCTTGGACACACTATAACCAGTGATGGAAAATGTACAACTGAAATAAACAAAAGAATAGGAATGCCTAAAATCAATTGTATACCACGAAAAATATATTAACATAAAAACAAATAACGCAACGGTTAAAACTAAGAATAGCAAAATGCTATATCTTCTCACTATTCATGTATGGTCCAGAAACATGGACATTAGACAAGAAAACAGAGCAGAAGATTGAAGCCCTTAAAATGTGGATTTACATAAGAATTGGGTAAAAAGAAAAGAAAACAAACGATGAAGTCTTTAAACAACTAAAAAATAAAAAGAGAACTACTAAACACAATTAAAACAAGATAAATCAGATTTTTGGGCCATGTTAAAAGACACAACAGCCTACTAAAATTAATGTTGTAGGGGAAAATACAAGGTAAAAGAGGCAGGGGTAGACGAAGACTAACATGGACGAGTAACATCAAAAGATGGACAAATCAACCTGTGACAACCTGCACCATCAAAGCAAGAGACAGGAACGGCCCTCCATGGTAGCCAACCTTCGATGCGGAGACTGTACTAAAATAATGATACGTAGCTTGTCTCATCTCTATGTAAGTTTAACTGCTTAATGCCTGTTTGTGTGTGTGTGTGTTCCTCTCTCTAAGCCACGCATAACACTTACTACATTATATATTTCATATTTGTGTGTGTGTGTTCCTCTCTCTAAGCCACTCATAACATTTACTACATTATATATTTTATATTTGTGTGTGTGTTTCTCTCTCTAAGCCACACATAACATTTACTACATTATATATTTTATATTTGTGTGTGTGTGTTTCTCTCTAAGCCACTCATAACACTTACTACATTATATATTTTATATTTGTGTGTGTGTTCCTCTCTCTAAGCCACTCATAACACTTACTACATTATATATTTGATATTTGTGTGTGTTCCTCTCTCTAAGCCACTCATAACACTTACTACATTATATATTTTATATTCGTGTGTGTTCCTCTCTCTAAGCCACTCATAACACTTACTACATTATATATTTGATATTCGTGTGTGTTCCTCTCTCTAAGCCACTCATAACACTTACTACATTATATATTTTATATTTGTGTGTGTGTTCCTCTCTCTAAGCCACTCATAACACTTACTACATTATATATTTTATATTTGTGTGTGTGTTCCTCTCTCTAAGCCACTCATAACACTTACTACATTATATATTTGATATTTGTGTGTGTGTTCCTCTCTCTAAGCCACTCATAACACTTACTACATTATATATTTCATATTTGTGTGTGTTCCTCTCTCTAAGCCACTCATAACACTTACTACATTATATATTTGATATTTGTGTGTGTTCCTCTCTCTAAGCCACTCATAACACTTACTACATTATATATTTTATATTTGTGTGTGTTCCTCTCTCTAAGCCACTCATAACACTTACTACATTATATATTTGATATTTGTGTGTGTTCCTCTCTCTAGGCCACTCATAACACTTACTACATTATATATTTTATATTTGTGTGTGTTCCTCTCTCTAAGCCACTCATAACACTTACTACATTATATATTTGATATTTGTGTGTGTTCCTCTCTCTAGGCCACTCATAACACTTACTACATTATATATTTGATATTTGTGTGTGTTCCTCTCTCTAAGCCACTCATAACACTTACTACATTATATATTTGATATTTGTGTGTGTTCCTCTCTCTAGGCCACTCATAACACTTACTACATTATATATTTGATATTTGTGTGTGTTCCTCTCTCTAGGCCACTCATAACACTTACTACATTATATATTTGATATTTGTGTGTGTTCCTCTCTCTAAGCCACTCATAACACTTACTACATTATATATTTTATATTTGTGTGTGTTCCTCTCTCTAAGCCACTCATAACACTTACTACATTATTATTTGATATTTGTGTGTGTTCCTCTCTCTAGGCCACTCATAACACTTACTACATTATATATTTTATATTTGTGTGTGTTCCTCTCTCTAAGCCACTCATAACACTTACTACATTATATATTTGATATTTGTGTGTGTTCCTCTCTCTAGGCCACTCATAACACTTACTACATTATATATTTGATATTTGTGTGTGTTCCTCTCTCTAAGCCACTCATAACACTTACTACATTATATATTTGATATTTGTGTGTGTTCCTCTCTCTAGGCCACTCATAACACTTACTACATTATATATTTGATATTGTGTGTGTTCCTCTCTCTAGGCCACTCATAACACTTACTACATTATATATTTGATATTTGTGTGTGTTCCTCTCTCTAAGCCACTCATAACACTTACTACATTATATATTTGATATTTGTGTGTGTTCCTCTCTCTAAGCCACTCATAACACTTACTACATTATATATTTTATATTCGTGTGTGTTCCTCTCTCTAAGCCACTCATAACACTTACTACATTATATATTTCATATTCGTGTGTGTTCCTCTCTCTAAGCCACTCATAACACTTACTACATTATATATTTCATATTTGTGTGTGTTCCTCTCTCTAAGCCACTCATAACACTTACTACATTATATATTCATATTTGTGTCTTCTAAATCCATGAAGTAAGCTTGCGCTACTTATAATAATGGTTCCTTCTCATCTCGTCACAAATATTTCTTGTTTTGTGTCCTGATTAAGGCTTTTGCCGAAACTTCATAGTTTATCTCGTCTCTCTATACATTTCTTCTTTTTCTTCTACCTTTCAGCTCCCTGTGGAGCATAGGTGTTTGTGAACCGTCATCAGACCATATTCTTTTTACATATCTTGTGTCATCTTCTACTTCTTTTCAGCTCCCTGTGGAGCATAGGTCTTCAACAAACACTTTCCAAGTCGTTTTGTTTCTTGCCATTCTTTTAACCCTCTATTGCATGAATTATTTTAAATTTGCCCCCCAAATTTTTTTTCTAATTTTCTTACATTAAAATACATACAGTATACTAAATATGTGTTTATTTTAAAAATATTTTATTTTGTAATACATTTGCAGCTTTGTGCCAAATATGGCACATTGCGCACACAATGAACAATTTACACAAAAAAAGGATTTTTTACATAACATGAAATTCAACAAAGCAGCTGTTATTTTTGTTCAAGCACAAATGCACTGCACATTTGATGCACTGGATAAAGGATTTGCTTGTACAATTGGGTCTTTTGCACCTTTGTCGTGTATCTGATACAACAGGAAAATGACCTATTTCGTCCTTTCTGACTGCCTGAAGGGGAACTGCGGCTGTTGGACCTTTAGTTCTCTTCAGCTGAAGTGGTATTCCACTTCACTACTTGGGCGGCCTCGCTTTTTAACAGTAGGAGGTGTTGAAGATTTGCCACACTTGCACAAACATTCAGCAACTTGTAGGAGGTATTGAAGATTTGCCACACTTGCACAAACATTCAGCAACTTGTAGGAGGTATTGAAGATTTGCCACACTTGCACAAACATTCAGCAACTTGTAGGAGGTATTGAAGATTTGCCACACTTGCACAAACATTCAGCAACTTGTAGGAGGTATTGAAGATTTGCCACACTTGCACAAACATTCAGCAACTTGTAGGAGGTATTGAAGATTTGCCACACTTGCACAAACATTCAGCAACTTGTAGGAGGTATTGAAGATTTGCCACACTTGCACAAACATTCAGCAACTTGTAGGAGTGTTGAAGATTTGCCACACTTGCACAAACATTCAGCAACTTGTAGGAGGTATTGAAGATTTGCCACACTTGCACAAACATTCAGCAACTTGTAGGAGGTATTGAAGATTTGCCACACTTGCACAAACATTCAGCAACTTGTAGGAGGTGTTGAAGATTTGCCACACTTGCACAAACATTCAGCAACTTGTAGGAGGTATTGAAGATTTGCCACACTTGCACAAACATTCAGCAACTTGTAGGAGGTATTGAAGATTTGCCACACTTGCACAAACATTCAGCAACTTGTAGGAGGTATTGAAGATTTGCCACACTTGCTCAAAACATTCAGCAACTTGTAGGAGGTGTTGAAGATTTGCCACACCTGCACAAACATTCAGCAACTTGTAGGAGGTATTGAAGATTTGCCACACTTGCACAAACATTCAGCAACTTGTAGGAGGTATTGAAGATTTGCCACACTTGCTCAAACATTCAGCAACTTGTAGGAGGTATTGAAGATTTGCCACACTTGCTCAAACATTCAGCAACTTGTAGGAGGTATTGAAGATTTGCCACACTTGCACAAACATTCAGCAACTTGTAGGAGGTATTGAAGATTTGCCACACCTGCACAAACATTCAGCAACTTGTAGGAGGTGTTGAAGATTTGCCACACCTGCACAAACATTCAGCAACTTGTAGGAGGTATTGAAGATTTGCCACACTTGCACAAACATTCAGCAACTTGTAGGAGGTATTGAAGATTTGCCACACTTGCACAAACATTCAGCAACTTGTAGGAGGTATGAAGATTTGCCACACCTGCACAAACATTCAACAACTTGTAGGAGGTATTGAAGATTTGCCACACTTGCACAAACATTCAACAACTTGTAGGAGGTATTGAAGATTTGCCACACTTGCACAAACATTCAGCAACTTGTAGGAGGTATTGAAGATTTGCCACACCTGCACAAACATTCAGCAACTTGTAGGAGGTATTGAAGATTTGCCACACCTGCACAAACATTCAGCAACTTGTAGGAGGTATTGAAGATTTGCCACACCTGCACAAACATTCAGCAACTTGTAGGAGGTATTGAAGATTTGCCACACCTGCACAAACATTCAGCAACTTGTAGGAGGTATTGAAGATTTGCCACACCTGCACAAACATTCAGCAACTTGTAGGAGGTATTGAAGATTTGCCACACCTGCACAAACATTCAGCAACTTGTAGGAGGTATTGAAGATTTGCCACACCTGCACAAACATTCAGCAACTTGTAGGAGGTATTGAAGATTTGCCACACTTGCAAAAACATTCAGCAACTTGTAGGAGGTATTGAAGATTTGCCACACTTGCACAAACATTCAGCAACTTGTAGGAGGTATTGAAGATTTGCCACACTTGCACAAACATTCAGCAACTTGCTGCTTGAAGTCGTTGAGGCTGATGACATCTTTTGGACGACTACGAAGCTGCAGTTGCGCGCGCCTATATAGCAGCCATGCTGATATGATTGACACATCCAGTAAATGTGTAAACAAACGAAAATACCATTTCTTGGACCGTAGCTGTATTCTATAAAGTCCCAAAAGGGAATTTAATAAATCAACACCTCCCATGTGTTTATTGTAAACAGCAACAACACTGGGACAGTCAATTTCTAGAAACTGCTTCTGTGCTTTTGACCACCTCCTTGCTTTGCCGACTGGTTGGCTGCCCACAAATGTTGGCAGAAAATTGACAGGTTGGTTATCAAACCACCTAACACAAGAAATTCTAACTGAGTCGTGTACTGCAGATGCCTCATCAAATGCGCCCCTTCCTTTCTTCTTCAAATCACCATCTGATATTATGTTACACTTAGGTACTCTATTCATTCGAACAGTTCCAAGTGAGAGAATACCTTTTATTGCAAGGCAAAGCTGAAGCTCTGGGCTGTTGAACAAGTTATCAAAATAAACTTTGTGGTACTTCTTTTCTGGCACAACATCACATAACCGCAAAACCACATTTCCGCTTGCACCACAGTTCATGTTTTGGTCAGGGCATCCTTTCTCCTCACTGGTGTAAACTTCTATGTTGTAAGGAAAGCCAGATACTCCTGATAAACAAATAGTTTATAACCCCATCTGTGAGGTTTCTTTGGAATGTACTGTTTCAGACTGTGTTGACCTTTGAAAGCACACATTTGCTCATCTACAGAGAGACTTTCTTCAACAGGTTCAATATGTCCTCAGACAGCAGACTATCTCCCAAAAACATGCCCTCATCAGGCACAAAGCTCTGAGGTTCATGTCTCCAGCTGATCATGGCTGATGTCAATTTTTTTTTTGTAGCAGTTGTTTGACCAACATTCTTTTTTTTATTCTGGCTGCTTGGGCCAGGCTGAACAGAGATGATGTCAGTTAGCTGATCAACATCATTTTGATCAGTGTCATCTGAATCTGTATCAGACCCCTCAAGTTGAGAAGCGTTAGAAATATGTGTACCTACTTTCTGTAGTAGGTCTAATTCATCACAATCAGAATGAGAATCAGCAGATAAATTGCTATCTTCACTACTGGACGGCAAAAATCTTGATCTCTTTGGTGCAGAGCTGCCATAAAATGTAGCTGTATTCATGATAGATGATTATAATCACACTCGTTCAGAAAGCACTTGAAAATGAAAACGATAGACTGACACTTTTGTTGTGTCACTGAGCCGGCCTGACGAAGGGGAATCCCCGGAAGCGTGTGTAGTTTTACTGCACAATGTTCCACATCTGGCACAAAGCTAGAAACGCGAATTAATCAACACTAGTTAATTGTTTTGCTCTAATGAAGTGTTAATTTTGATAAATAATGTGATAGTTCTATTAAATAATTTTTATAAAACTCTAGCACTGAGAATAAGAATAGAAACAGTTCAACACATTGACCAAGCCACAGACGAAGCGGATGTTCCGATGAGTCACCAATAACGAACTCTAACTTCTTCACTGAAGATTTCTAGAAAGGGAGAACACTCAAATCATTTAGCTATATATCCTAGCTACCTCTTCTGTGTTTGTAGTACATTTTTGCATTCATTATTATTTAAATGTGTAACGTTATTCGGTATGTGCCATATCTGGCACACTATGCAGTAGAGGGTTAAGATCATTCCATGTCTTTCCCATCATCTTCATCTCTGTTTCTATCTGTCTTCTCCAAGAATTTCTTGGTCTTCCTCTTTGTCTTTTCCCCTGGGGATTACAAAAATAGCATATTGTGTAATACTCTCAGTTATCTTCCGCAGTGTGCGGCCTATCCAGCGCCATCATCTTCGCTGTATCTCTTTATCCACTGGTATTTGACTGGTACATTTCCATAATTCTATGTTAGTGATTTTGTCCTGCCATTTCCATCCTTTTATTCTGCGTAAACATCCATTAATGAAAGTCTGTACCTTCGTGATTGTCAATTATGTTGTTCTCCATGTTCCTCCTATGGTTCCCTCTATATGTTTAGCTACGTAATATCATTTTATGTTCTATCTTTAGCTCTGTTCGCAGTCTCACATAGCATTTAATATATTATGTATTTTATATTAAGCCTATAATCACTGGGGAGCCGCGATAGCTCAGTGGTTAGTGAACTGGACTACCACGGACAAGGGGTAGGGTTCGATCCCAACCGACGGCTTCCAGGTTCACCCAGCCTTAAATGGGTACCGGATTTTTTTCTGGGAAAGTAAAGCAGCACGGGCGTAATACTGACCACATTACCCCAAAAATCATGTGCTGAAGGTCTGTAAAATATAGGGTCACTAACACCATATTTCCCTGTAGGCGTGACGGGGGGTACTTTACTTACTACTTTACTATAATCACTGGAGTCTGTAGAAATTTGGTTTTACAGAATAATGTTGAGAATACCATGGACAGCTAAGAAGAGTACTGAAAACTTTCTGAAAAAGACCAAATCAAAAAGAGAGCTAATTTACAATATTAGGAAGAAACAATCATCATTTTTTGGCCAGGTAATGAGAACAGAACAGCTGGAATGTATTGTAACAACTGGGAAAATTGAGGGACGAAGAGATAGAGCAAAGAGAAAAAATACTAGACAACTATCGCGGCTCCCAACCGTACCCATCTACTTCTATTTCGTTTCCCCACTTCTTTCACAATGCTAATGTTTATCTGCGACTCTTTGACGCCTCGTGCTGCCCGCTGCATTTAACCACTCCTGATTTATTAGCTTGTTATCTTCACTTAGGCAATCTCATCGACGGGTTTGATTAACTCAACTCCCTATTGCTGATTCGGGAACATTAATGATTTCAGTTAACTCTATAATTATTAGAATGTTTACAGGTAACTCTATAATTATTACAATGTTTACAAGTAACTCTATAATTATTAGAATATTAACAATTACTAATGTGAATATCAGAATTATTTCGTTTAACTCTATAATTATCAGATTGATTTCAGTTAACTCAGTAATTATCATAATGATCCCAGTTAACTCAATAATTATTATAATGATCCCAGTTAACTCTATAATTATTGAGCCGCGATAGGTCAGTGGTTAGTGAACTGGACTACAAAGGACAAGGAGTAGGGTTCAATCGTAACCGACGGCTTCCGGATTCACCAAGCCTTAAATGAGTACCGGATTTTTTTCTGGGAAAGTAAAGCAGCACGGGCGTAATACCGACCACATTACCCCAAAAAATCATGTGCTGAAGGTCTGTATAATATAGGGTAACTAACACCATATTTCCCTATACACCACTTGGCATGACGGGGTACTTTACTAATTCTTTACTATAATTATTAGAATGATTTCAGTTAACTCTATAATTATTTGAATGATTCCAGTTAACTCTATAATTATCAGAACAATTTCAGTTATCTCAATAATTTTTAGAATGATTTCAGTTAACTCAATAATTTTTAGAATGATTTCAGTTAACTCAATAATTATTAGAATGATTTCAGTTAACTCAATAATTTTTAGAATGATTACAATTAATTCTATAAATATCAGAATGATTTCAGTTCACTCCGTAATTATTCAAAAAAGAAAAATTCCGTTAACTCTATAATTATCAAACAAGATCTGTTAACCCGCTATCACCATATGAACGATCGACGGTTTTTAAAGGATTGCTGTTATTTATTTTCACGTCCGATATATCGGTTTCAAGTAATATTAATCAACTAATTTTATCTTTACCAAAGTCTGTTGTGAACTGTTTCTAACGCCATCAAACGCTCTCCTCATCAATTGTTTAAGTTTTGTAAACAGTCTTATCTCTTGTTTTTAAAAGTTCCAACCGCTATTATCATTTGCTGCAACTTCAAACGTTTTCACCAATAATTATTAACGTCTCTTCAATCACTCTCATCAATAATTATTAACGTTTCGTCGATCACTCTTATCAATAATTATTAACGTCTCTTCAATCACTTTCATCAATAATTATTAACGTCTCTTCAATCACTCTCATCAATAATTATTAACGTCTCTTCAATCACTCTCATCAATAATTATTAACGTCTCTTTAATCACTCTCATCAATAATTATTAACGTCTCTTCAATCACTCTCACCAATCACTATTAACGTCTCTTCAATCACTCTCATCAATAATTATTAACGTCTCTTCAATCACTCTCATCAATAATTATTAACGTCTTCAATCACTCTCATCAATAATTGTTAACGTCTCTTCAATCACTCTCATCAATAATTGTTAACGTCTCTTCAATCACACTCATCAATAATTATTAACGTCTTCAATCACTCTCATCAATAATTATTAACGTCTTTTCGATCACTCTCACCAATCACTATTAACGTCTCGTCAATCACTCTCATCAATAATTATTAACGTCTTCAATCACTCTCATCAATAATTATTAACGTCTTTTCGATCACTATCACCAATCACTATTAACGTCTCGTCAATCACTCTCACCAATAATTATTAACGTCTCGTCGATCACTCTCATCAATAATTATTAACGCCTCTTCAATCACTCTCATCAATAATTATTAACGTCTCGTCAATCACTCTCATCAATAATTATTAACGTCTCGTCGATCACTCTCACCAATCACTATTAACGCCTCTTCAATAACTGTCATCAATAATTATTAACGTCTCTTCGATCACTGTCATCAATAGTTATTAACGTCTCTACGATAACTCTCATCAATAATTCTTAACGTCTTTTCGATTACTCTCACCAATTGTTATTAGCCTCTTCGATTACTCTCACCAATTGTTATTAGCCTCTTCGATTACTCTCACCAATTGTTATTAGCCTCTTCGATTACTCTCACAAATTGTTATTAGCCTCTTCGATTACTCTCACCAATTGTTAATCTCTTAGATCCATCTAATCAATGAGATCTAACTCCTTCATCAACTGTTTTCAACAACTTTAAACGCTCTCATCAACTATTTATAACGCCTTCAAACAAACTCATTATTTCATTGTAACTGAAGTTACCCGACATCTCCCTAACCAACTAAAACGTAAACACTTCACTAAAAATTCAAAAGAAATAAGCCACGACTCTTCCCGGCATCAACTCCCGCAGTAAGGCATAACTCATAGAATGATCAACAAATAGAACCTCTCTGCCACCACTAATCATATCTATCGTTACTGAAACAATCGAATCGTTACGGAAACAATCGATTCATACCCACAAGACGTCATCACTGTTTACACCGACGGGTCTGCATTTAAAGCCATCATAAACGCAGGATATGCAGCAGAGATCATATATCCTACCTCCCATCCATTTGACAGAGCTAGAATTGTTGGACCCTGCGGATAATTCTGCTTCAATTACACCACAGAAATAACAGCCATAGAAACGGCACTTTGCCGAATATTTATATATTTTGAAAGCGGTTCTATCTCACAGGACGATGATATCATTGTATTTTCTGACTCCAACCAATATCTCCTTCAAGCTGTAAATTATGGACAATCATCCAACTTCGGTGCATTTATTCAGTTAACAGATAAGATGTTCACTTCGTTGGTATTAAGCTTACACTTCTTTGAAGTATTGGGCATTATGCCTGTCCCGGGCATAATGCCCTTCGTGGGCATTAAGAAAGCAAATAAATGCCTTAAATTAAGAACAGAACTTGCACTTATTAGCTATCTACTTATCTACCTATCTAACTAACAACTTCCCGACTAGACTATCTACCTAATTAGCTACTGACTTACTAAGCTACATAGCTACCTACCTAACTAGCTACTCACCTATCACACTTTCTACTTAACTAATTAACTAGCTACAAACCTACCAAACTTCCTACATAACTAACTAGCCACACACTTATATACCTAACTATTTAACTAGCTACCAACGTACAAAACTACCTACCTACCTAACTATTTAACTAGCTACCAACGTACAAAACTACCTACCTAAATAACTATTTAACTAGCTACCAACGTACAAAACTACCTACCTACCTAACTAGCTACTCACCTATCACACTTTCTACTTAACTAACTAACTAGCTACAAACCTACCAAACTTCCTACATAACTAACTAGCCACACACTTATCTACCTATTTAACTAGCTACCAACGTACAAAACTACCTACCTACCCAACTATTTAACTAGCTACCAATGTACAAAACTACCTACCTACCTAACTATTTAACTAGCTACCAACGTACAAAACTACCTACCTACCTAACTATTTAACTAGCTACCAACGTACAAAACTACCTACCTACCTAACTATGTAACTAGCTACCAACGTACAAAACTACCTACCTACCTAATTATTTAACTAGCTACCAACCTACCAAATAACCTAACTTAGTACATGGTTATTCCGGAATAATCGTACTTAAAAGTCATGTTCCCGCGCTCAGATTAAACACCACGTTATCTGCTATTTCATTAATCCATCATCTTCTTGCTCTACCTTTTCCTTCATCTCATTGTCTCCCTGTGGAGCATAGGTCTTCAACAAACACTTTCCAAGTCGTTCTGTTTCTTGCCGTTCTTTTAAGATCATTCCATGTCTTCCCCATCATCTTCATCTCTGCTTCCATCTGTCTTCTCCAAGAATTCATTGGTCTCACCCCATGTCTTTTTCCCTGGGGATTCCAAAAAAGGGCCTGTTGTGTAATACTCTCAGTTGGCTTCCGCAGTGTGTGTCCTATCCAGCGCCATCGTCTTCGCTGTATCTCTTTATCCACTGGTATTTGACTGGTACATTTCCATAATTCTATGTTAATGATTTTGTCCTGCCATTTCCAACATTTTATTGTGCGTAAGCATTCATTAATGAAAGTCCGTATTTTCATGATTATCATTTTTGTTGTTCTCCATTTTTCACAGCCATATAATAGACTGCCTTAACATTGGAGTTGAAAATTTTTATTTTTGTATGTAACCTAATTTCTTTGAACTTCCATATGTTTCCCAATGCAACAAATGCTCCTCTTGCTTTTGATATCATTATTTTGATATCATTATTTTGATATCATTTTCTCTTCCTCCTATGTGTCTATATTACTGCCCAGCTATATGTAAGATTGTACGTCTAGTAGAGGTATTTCTCCTATTGTTATTTGGTTAGTTTCATCACATGAATGGGCGATATTGTGTGGTAATTTATAACAATTTCAAATGTTAAATGTCAAACATAAAAAGAACCAAACTGGTTCTTCAGCATGTTAATTACTACATTAATGACCATTTCATTCGTATACACACTAATTGCAGCAACTAGCAGTCATTATGATATCAGTCAATTACTGTTGTTGTCCATGTTTTTACTGAATCAGCAGAAGACACGATCACGACTATCAACTGATTGCCTTGAACTGAACAAAAGTAAATGTAGATGTTATGTGGTAAACAAATCCGATGTCGGAAATTAGGTTGTATTTTTGTGTGCTTTAGCCTGTTTTAGAACATTCCCATTACTCTTTCTAGGTATCGGTGGTATTTTCAATATTCTTCTGCCAAACTCATCATCATCATCATGTGCCATACCGGTTGGCGTAAGCGATCATGTCCTCCCACAATCTTCTATCTACAGTACATCGTATCAGTTCGGTTGTTGACTGTTTTCCATGCCAAGACACGAAGCTATCCAGTATTCTCTCTCTCTTTATCGGCTGCGATTTCTCTTTCCGTTTATTTTGCCAGTTGTAACCAAGTATTCCAACTTTCCTCTTCTCATGATGTGCCCGAAAAAAATGTTGAAAGATCCTTATGTTTGGACATAATTGTACTTGGGAATAAAAGAAGGTAGTTTGCCATTCCTTTCCTTGGCAGTGAATGTACGTCACGTGTCGCAGCCATGGTCTATACAATCTGAGATCCTCTGCCTGCCATCATGGAGTGGCGACCATGACCGAAACTACATGTCGGCTGCTCTAATGGATTCACGTATCCCTGATATGGGGGGCTAAACGGGAGCTACACCTTCCCCAAGGGTGTCCCGAAGACTAGTGGCGATGATGATGATGACGCATAATTCTAACATTAAAATTTTAGAGTTAAACATCACACCCCCCCCTACCCCAGACCTGTAGTTAATTAAATTGTGTACTTGACACTTTTATTTTGGGTAATTGTTCTTGAGCGTTCTGACACTGCCACAGAAATGGTTCAACTGAAGTGTGCCTGCGATAATTGGCACTGGAATCGAAAAAAAGCATATGTGATAATTATTGTAACAGTTGTATGGTGTGACAGGACGCAAGCAAAGGTGATCTCTACGTTTTGGCCTAGCTTCTTGTCGAAAGTAAAGAGCAGAAAACAATTCCCAATTACGACCAAATACTTTCTTACGAGGTAATGGATACAACTAGTCATCATCATCATCATCATCATCGGATGCCATTTCCGCAACGAATGTTGACTACCATGGAGCACCATTCCACTCTGTCTCTTGCTTTGATGGTGCCGATTGTCATAGGTTGACTTGTCCATCTCTTGATGTTACTCGTCCATGTTAGTCTTGGTCTGCCTCTGCCTCGGTTTCCTTGTATTTTCCCTTCCAATATTACTTCAAGTGGCTGTGTCTTTTAAGATGCCCCAAAAATTTCATTTGTCTTGTTCTAATTGTGTTTGGTAGTTCTCTTTTCATTTTTAGTTGTTTTAAAACTTCATCGTTTGTTTTATTTTCTTTCCATCCAATTCTACTTATTCTTCTATAAATCCGCATTTCAAAGGCTTCAATATTACGTTCTGTTTTTTTTTTTTGGTCTAATGTCCATGTTTCTGCACCATTCAGGAATATTGAGAAGATGTAATATTTTGCAATTCATTGTCGCTAAAATTGTCCTGCCTTAGATTGAATAACGCGGGGGTAGACTAAAAATAAGGTGGTTTTACAACATCGAGACATCATCTCCTTCAACGTGACAACAGAGGATATCGAAGATCTAGCTGGAGATGGGAGTTTCCCTTAGATGTGATTATAGCAACATTTTGCAAATATCATGCAACTAAATAATGATGACTAAATTTAATGTTTACAACAAGTGATTTTTGTGACCTCGATTATATAGTTTTGGCCTTAAACGTAAAATTAGTCGGTGCAAATAAATATAAATATCAAGAAATGAATGTGAAGATCGAGAATATACTAGGAAAGTCATGAAATTAACGTGAATATCAGGAATGGACTAAGAAAATCAGGAAATTAATATGAAGAACAGAAATGTACTAGGCATATCAGAAAATTCATGTAAAGGTCAGAAATGTACTAGGAATATCATGAAATTAATGTAAAGATCAGGATTGCACTAGGAATGTCAGGAAATTAATCTGAAGATCATACAAGGTCACCATTTCTGAATTGTCTCGAGGTATGATGACACAGACAGCCAGGGAGGAGGATATAGTATTAGAGATTGATGATTTGCTAAGTGATCGCTTCAGGATAATAGTTTTTATCCTTTTTTTTTATCTGATAAATTACAATATTCCTAACAATTTAGATATGTATGTTCAGTGCAATAATGTACTTCTCAAAATGAGGGCTGCTACTAAAGATGTGCAAACATTGGATCACGTTCGAACTGCCGTATATATGTGTTTGGTAGACTAGAGCTAAGACAGTCCTGTGCGACTGAGTAAGGACAGTTGCAGAGTAAGTGTAGTTACGATTTGCCAAAATATAGCGCGAGCCTTCAAGTTAAATACTGCTAGAGGTCAACTCCTGGGAATTGCTTCCGACTGAAAATATCTGTTTCAAAGTTTCCTATTATACATATATATATATATATATAATATGTAAAAAAATAAAAATAAAAAAAAAAAAAGTAAAGTCCCCCCGTCACGCCAAGTGACGTATAGGGAATATGGTGTTAGTGACATAAATTGTACAGACCTTCGGCACATGATTTTTGGGGTAATGTGGTCGGTATTACGCCCATGCCGATTCACTTACCCTGAAAAAAATCAGGTACCCATTAAAGGCTGAGTGAACCCGGAAGCCGTCGGTTGGGATCGAACCCTACCTCTTGTCCTTTGTAGTCCAGTTCACTAACCACTGAGCTATCGCGTCTCATATATAATGTAATATGTGCTGATGTCAAATTCAGAAGACAAATTGTGCAAGAGAAAGGAGACAAGCCGGGTACCGCGGGTACACCTTGCTCGTTCTGTGGATGGATCTGTCTGTTCAGGATTGGCAAATTTAGCCACGAGAAAAGATGTTCAGTAAAGCAGCATCCAGTATGAGACACTAATGCTTTACCAAACTACTGACTTACCATGATTGCTTGCTACCAACCGTCTGTCAAGACGGCAAGGGCCATACATATATATTACTTAAATCGCTTATCGATGAAGAAAGTTCGCAATATAAGAAATCCCGAGGTAGGTCTTTAAACCGTTGGGAAAGAACACAAGAGTTAATGCCTTGACCTCCTATTGCTATCATACAGACAAACAATGACCATTCTGCATGGGACTTGGTGGAAAATGAAGAAATGTGGAGGTAGACAGAGAAAGTGATGTGAAAATAACGATGCTTCAAATAAATGAATCAGCTCCCACTTCGCAGAGTTTCAAAAATAACAGAAAGCGATATTTAGGGAGAACTATTCTATTCTATTCTATTCTATTCTATTCTATTCTATTCTATTCTATTCTATTCTATTCTATTCTATTCTATTCTATCCATGGAACCAACTTCATTGCAGTTAGGAATTTCTCGTATCCATTTTATCACATGTCACAATCTGTAAATTCCTATGATAAGATTGCTCCGTGTATGTCCTGGTCAACTGCGCAGGCGACGATTTAATGGATAACACGGTCAACGCTGACCGAAGACTCCCAGTAGCCAAGAAGAAAAAAAAACAATATATATATAATTATCATTGAGTGACGTCTCAACATTGAAGGTTGGCTACCATGGAGAGCCATTTCGCTCTGTCTCTTGCTTTGATGGTGCAGGTTGTCTTAGGCTTATTTGCCCATCTTTTGATGTTACTCGTCCGTGTTGGTCTTTGTTTGCCTGTGCATCTTTTGTAGACGTGAAATTGCGCACCAGAAATGTGAAGAGACAGAATTGGTGCAGTGCAGTGCGCAGGGAGAGAGAAGTGACGTAGAAAGAGGATGACGTGACTTCTGGGCAGTGAGAAATGTGAGTAAGTTGGGAGTGAGTTGATGGTTGGAGACAGCTGGGCCGGAGACGGGCAGTGGAAGGAGAAGTTGCTCAGTGATGCAGCCAGCACGGATGCCCAGGGGCCTGATAGTTTGAAATCGTCTGGTTGAAGTCCAACGTGGACGACTCTTGCTGCCAGTAGTGCTGATGGTTTGCCTGAGAAAACTGTAATGCCAGGAAATAGCCTTCACTGTTGAGAAGAATTGATCGTGTACCAACGACAACTTGACCATGATCTTTGTTGAACAAGTCTAACGTGGACGACTATTGCTGCCAGATAGTGATGATGAGTGTTAGGGAATGTTCTAAGAGATTAGTGAGTTGATTACGTAGTGAAACCTGCTTAGAGACGATTTTTGGGATGAAATGTTTGTTCATTGAATTGATAAACGTTCTTCTTGTTAATTGATAGGCAGTTGTTCGTCATTGAATTGATAAACGTCCTTCTTGTTAATTGATAGACAGTTGTTCGTCATTGAATTGATAAACGTCCGTCTTGTTAATTGATAGACAGCTGTTCGTCATTGAACTGATAAGCGAGTGTTTCGCTAATTTATATATTTACGTTTCATGGTGTGATCATCATATCTTCTTCAAATTGTGACCGTTTAACTTCGTTTTCAAAATAAAAAGAATGTTTTCACTTTTACCTTGTATTTTCCCTTCCAATATTACTTTTAGTGGGCTGTTATGTCATCTAACATGTTCCCAAACAAATCTCATTTGTCTTGTGTGAATTGTGTTTAGTTTTTATTTTTAGTTGTTTTAAGACTTCATCATTTGTTTTCTTTTTCGTTCCATCCAATTCTACCTGTTTTTCTGTAAATTCACAGTTCAAAAGTCTTCAATTTTTTATTCTGTTTTCTTGTCTAATGTCCATATTCAAGTGTATACAACACTTCAGAGTTATCTAAATTGGAGGGAAAAAAAAGCGTGAGGGAATAATATCGTCACCATTTAGATTTATGACGGCATTCTACGGTCTGATAGATACGTTATAATGGTTGCGGAGGTTGCTTGCAGGATATTTATGGTATCATTATCGATAATAAAAAAAATGTTTAACCCACAACCAAATATTCTCAAACGGAAGCATATATTGGACAATCAATATTTGTTGAAATGTTTAAATCATGGACTTTTATGTACTGCCTACAAAATCTTGATTTATTTCAATAGATAGCGAGGGTATTTTTAAAATTTATGTTGTCTGTAGCTTAATGCCTTTGATATTTTAAAACAACGAGGTAATAAGGAGGGTTTCTTAGAGAGCATAGCAGAGCGGTGTGTGTAATTTTGGATAGCGCCTCCGCCGCAGGACATTTTATTACTCGAGCGCCTCTCGTCCAGGATATAACTTTCGAGTGGTTGTTGGGGAGAAATATCAAGTTTGCCAATACTCGTGGCATAGAAGAGTAATATATTGTAAGGTTCGCTTGTGATAACTCATCAATATTTGTGTGTGAGTATGGTCAGTATTTAATCAAGAAAAGACGATGGTCATATGTTGGACATGTGATGAGAAGAGATAATAACCGAATAGAAAAGCAAGCCTAAATATGGGAAACAACAGGTAAGAGAAAAAGAGGAAGACCCAGAGAGACACTGAGAAGAACATTGATGTGAGAGGCAAGAGCAGCAGGATTCCGCTCCCTCAATGAGATTGAGCTGCTTGCACAGAACAGAGACAAATGGTGAGATTTGATAAAATATCTTTAAAAGAATTGAAAACTGCTAGAACAAAAATTCAGATAAGAGAAGGAGTATCTTGGTCTACGCCCTATGGACCGGCTACGGCTAGAAAGGTCAATAGATAGATGGTCAGTATTAGGGGGCCGCGATAGCTCAGTGGTTAGTGAACTGGAGTAGAAAGGACAAGGAGTAGGGTTCGATCCCAACCGACGGCTTCCGGCTTCACCCAACCTTAAATGGGTACCGGATTTTTTTATGGGAAAGTAAAGCGGCAAGGGGCGTAATATGGACCATTTTACGCCAAAAATCATGTGCTGAAGGTCTGTCAAATTGATGGTCACTAACACCATATTCCTGTGTTTTACCGGGGCCTCATTATGAGGGAAGTAAAGAATAGTGACACTGTGACATTCCAGGCATGTCGTAAGAGGCGACTAAGGAGTTTGATCAATGGCTTGATAAGCTGTCATTGTAAAAAGTATTGTTATGGAAACAGCGCCATATGTTTTAGAGCAGTGATCTCTGCAATATGTGCCACTTTGACACGCAAGGTTTCTGTTTTTGAGATTGTGGTTCTGCCCTATGTGCCACGCAAGCTTTCTGTTTTTGAGATTGTGGTTCTGCCCTATGTGCCACGCAAGCTTTCTGTTTTTGAGATTGTGGTTCTGCCCTATGTGCCACGCAAGCTTTCTGTTTTTGAGATTGTGGTTCTGCCCTATGTGCCACGCAAGCTTTCTGTTTTTGAGATTGTGGTTCTGCCCTATGTGCCACGCAAGCTTTCTGTTTTTGAGATTGTGGTTCTGCCCTATGTGCCGTCTTAGGACAATGAATAGATAGAACACGATGTTCCCTTACGCAACTTGGCGTGACCGGGATCTTTACTTTATATACTTATGGTCAGTATTACGCCAGCACAGTAATTATTTCACAGAAACAATGACATCTAATGCAAGCTGGATTGATTTAGAAGCCATTGAGTCGATTTAAAAGAGTAAAGACAAGCAAATGCGGAACAACTCAAAGTTGTTGTAAAGTTGATCATAAGGATGAAAGAAAAAAGGAAGAGGTCAACCTAATTAAACACTGTAAAGAACATGAGAGGCAATAACAGCAGGCATCATCTCCCTCTATTTTCCTTTTTTTTCCATTCCCAGTCGATAAAAACCCGAACTTTTGTTCTCACAAGACTAGTGCCCTAACCATTGCTCTACTGCATCCCTACTTCTTGTCCGAGTTTCCCATTAAGAGCAGTGAGAGATAACATCAAACTCACACTTCCTGCCTTCAGTATGTGTATTTTGCTTAATATCAACTAAAATATAGAAAAAAGGGTTTTAAATTTTATGTAGAGCCAGTCCTACTATATGGAAGTAAATTATAGGCATTCTAAAAAAAAAGAATATCCTTGGAGTCAACATAAATGGGATCTTAAAGAAAAACAAATGAAACCACAGTGGGTGGCAAACATAGCGCGGAAAGATTGTTCTATAGAAGTTAGGATAGAACATTTAGTACCAGCATCAGAGGTAGTTAAGCATAATTTACCTACATCAGAGAAAGACATTCATGATTAACCAACATCAGAGAAAGACAAGCATCATTTACTTATATCAGAGGAAGGCAATCATGATTTAATAGTCCTGCAATGAAAATGAAAGTTATGGAACATTTTGTGGTAACTGAAAAATTCCTGGATGATGCGGGATGAAAGAAATAGGAAACAGAAAGAGCAGATACAAGGCGGTCTGAAATCATTAACATTGGATACATTTCTCTTTGTCCTTGAAGCGAAAGCTCTACTCACGCTAAATAAATTAAAGCACAAACAACATTTATAACGTATAAAAACACTTAAGAAGACAACAAATTGTGATTTCGATATGTGAGTTTTTTTAAATATATATTTTATTTAGCAGCCCCTTTTCATACAATGAAATAACTAAAAATAGCATGGAAGAGAATTATCATATTGTGGGGGCTAACAATTATCGATAGCTCAACATCGTTAAGTATTCATTTCATATATTCAAAGAATAGAGTTTTCAGAGTTTTCTCTCTTTTCTTTCGTTTAAACCTGTATTCAACGTAAAATGAATAATTCACGTTTTCAAATGTATTAAACATTGTTTTATTTATTTCTTGAATTATTTTATGTTTTATAACCGTAATTTACTTTATTTTTAAATGGGAGTGGTGCTGGGTGGGTGAGGTGTAAGAGTGAGGGTTACGAAAGGAAACAAATTACCCGCGCCAACAAACGAAACATCCCTTGCATTTTTTACAAAGCCCTCGCAGCTTGGCTCGTGTTTTTGACAAGGAATGCTCTACCGTCATCTTAAATTTAGCTTGCAGGGGAAATAATTTAGTGCTTTAGGCCCAGCCTCTATTCTGTGGTGCCAAGTTTAGATGTTAGTCTCTGCTGGAACTAATATACGTCTGTCGTAGTTAATGAAACATTCTCTTCACACAAAAAAAAGATAATAAGAATTTATAATAAGTAATACTTAGGTTTAAATATATAAGGCAGATGAGGAAGGAAAGAAGAGGAAGAAAAGGAAGCAAAATGAAAGGTCGCTCATTTCCACTCGATTCAGCCTCGGATCATGCTGTTCTAAAGTTTTTATCTATTAGAACTTTCAGAATGTTCGTAGACAAATATAACTCTTAAGATACACTTAAATAGACACTCTTAAGATACACTTACATAGACACTCTTAGATGCACTTACATAGACACTCTTAAGATGCACTTACATTTCTCAGCTTTAATATTCTGGGTTAAGTCTAAGTCATTTTATTTTTTTGCGTTCGCATTTTTTATATATTTATATTTTACGTGTTAATCCGTTTTTCCCTGGCAGCCGTGTGCACAGGGGTCTCTCGCCGCACAGGCAGATAACTCCGTCTTCGGAGGTACTCATATTTTTCCGATCCATAAGTAATTGACGTTTCAAGCCGGGCCTCGCTGCTGAGACCAGGAGTGGTTACCGCAGAGAGAAATCATAAATAAAAACCCCAACTGATACAGCCGGGATTTGAACCCACAACCTCTCTGTCTCCAGGCCGGTGTCTTGCCTCGAGACCAACCAGTTCCCCGGGCTAAGATATGTACGTGTACCTCGCTGGTAGAGACTGTAGATTCGACCAGAAGTGTAGCGTATAGTAAGTGTAGTTATTTTGTGCCAATCACATATTGTAAGCTTTTGAGTCAATGCAGCATGAGGTCGACGACCTGGGAGTCATGAACCAAGCGGGCCTACCTCTTTTAGAGTGTCAAGAAGCTAAAGGGCCGAAACACTTGTTCGACGGGTCTATTTCTGATGCTGAGATTACCTCCTCCTGCGAAGTTATGTATAAAGAGTTACCCGTTTAAGAACAGGTTTTAGAAAGTTTATAGACACAGATAACTCTTAAGCAAATCATAGACACAGATAACTCTTAAACAAATCATAGACACAGATAACTCTTAAACAAATCAAAAACACAAATAAATCTTAAACAAATCATAGACACAGATAAATCTTAAACAAATCAAAACACAAATAAATCTAAAACAAATCATAGACACAGATAAATCTTAAACAAATCATAGACACAGATAAATCTTAAGCAAATCATAAACACAGATAACTCTTATGATAACTTATCCAGTAAAGATTCCCTCCCCTACCTTTCTAGGGTTATGTGTAATATAATGTTAGTGACCACATTTTTGTTACATGACCGTGGCATATTGTTGGGTAATGTGATCGACATCACGCCAGGGTCCCCTTTACTTCCCAGTAAAATATCGGGTACCTATTTTTAGATCAGGGTGAACCCCCATGTGCATTTTCGATTTTAAAAAAATCCGCCATTTCTATGAATAAAACCAATACTCTTCTGATAGGAACTAAGATAACAAATAATAAGTTGATGTTAAATGTTCAACTTTGTTGCCAGTTTGTAACGCATTGCTCGTTGTTGTTCGAGTCGATGCCAAATTTTTCATGGCAAACCAATTGTCGGTCTCCTGCTCTTATCCCTCTTTAACACTCATGTATTCATGAAAATTGTATTGTAGACTGCTCTATTATTATTGCAGACCTACAACAATTACTTAATGAAATAAACACGACAAGCAAAAATATGGACTAGATATGAATATCAAAAGACTAAAACTATGATCATAAACAAAGAAATTACTCAAAATCCACAAGTGGATATCAAAATTGAAGGAATAGACCTGGAGACAGTTCAGAACTACAACTACCTTGGACATACTATAACCAGTCATGGAAAATGTACAACTGAAATAAACAAAAGAATAGGAATGGCAAAAAGTAATTTTAATGTCATGAAGGACATACTAACATCAAAACAAATAACACCAGAGCTAAAACTAAGAATAGCAAAATGTTACATCTTCTCAATATTCCTATATGGTGCTGAAACATGGACATTAGACAAGAAAACAGAACAGAGAATTGAAGCCTTTGAAATGTGGATATATAGAAGAATAGGTAGAATTGGATGGAAGGAAAAGAAAACAAACGATGAAGTCTTAAAACAATTAAAAATGAAAAGAGAACTTCTGAACACAATTAGAACAAGACAAATGCGATTCTTGGGCCATGTTAAAAGACACAACAGCCTACTGAAAGTGATCCTGGAGGGGAAAATACAAGGTAAAAGAGGCAGAGGTAGACCAAGATTAACATGGACGAGTAACATCAAAAGATGGACAAATCAACCGATGACAACCTGCACCATCAAAGCAAGAGATAGAGCAGAATGGCGCTCCGTGGTAGCCAACCTTCGTTGCGGAGACGGCACTCAATGATGATGATGATGATGATGATGATGATGATGATGATGATGATGATGATGATGATGAGACTGCTCTCGTAACAATCCGGTGCAACAAATAATAACACTTTTGCAGAAGAATAACAACCACATAACAAAACGTAATAACAGTTATCAACAAAACCATAACAAAATTCGCATACACAAAACTAAAATTTGTTTTAATTCTATACATCACGTTGACTCCACAGTCACATCACATTGACTCCACAGTCACATCACATTGACTCCATAGTCACATCACATTGACTCCATAGTCACATCACATTGACTTCATAGTCACATCACATTGACTCCACAGTCACTTCACATTGACTCCACAGTCACATCACATTGACTCCACAGTCACATCACATTGACTCCACAGTCACATCACATTGACTCCATAGTCACATCACATTGACTCCATAGTCACATCACATTGACTCCACAGTCACATCACATTGACTCCACAGTCACATCACATTGACTCCACAGTCACATCACATTGACTCCACAGTCACATCACATTGACTCCACAGTCACATCACATTGACTCCATAGTCACATCACATTGACTCCACAGTCACATCACATTGACTCCACAGTCACATCACATTGACTCCATAGTCACATCACATTGACTCCACAGTCACATCACATTGACTCCACAGTCACATCACATTGACTTCATAGTCACATCACATTGACTCCATAGTCACATCACATTGACTCCATAGTCACATCACATTGACTCCACAGTCACATCACATTGACTCCATAGTCACATCACATTGACTCCACAGTCACATCACATTGACTCCATAGTCACATCACATTGACTCCATAGTCACATCACATTGACTTCATAGTCACATCACATTGACTACATAGTCACATCACATTGACTCCAGAGTCACATCACATTGACTCCATAGTCACATCACATTGACTCCATAGTCACATCACATTGACTCCACAGTCACATCACATTGACTCCATAGTCACATCACATTGACTCCACAGTCACTTCACATTGACTCCACAGTCACATCACATTGACTCCACAGTCACATCACATTGACTCCACAGTCACATCACATTGACTCCACAGTCACATCACATTGACTCCACAGTCACATCACATTGACTCCATAGTCACATCACATTGACTCCATAGTCACATCACATTGACTCCACAGTCACATCACATTGACTCCATAGTCACATCACATTGACTCCACAGTCACTTCACATTGACTCCACAGTCACATCACATTGACTCCACAGTCACATCACATTGACTCCACAGTCACATCACATTGACTCCACAGTCACATCACATTGACTCCACAGTCACATCACATTGACTCCACAGTCACATCACATTGACTCCACAGTCACATCACATTGACTCCACAGTCACATCACATTGACTCCACAGTCACATCACATTGACTCCACAGTCACATCACATTGACTCCACAGTCACATGTATAAAAAATTCAAGATCGGCACTTCAACTACATGTACATTTGGACAGGCGCCCCAGACTGCTGAACACATACTTCAAGACTGCACTTCATATAGTAAATTGAGAAAAATTAATTGGCCCAAAAATATAACACTACAGACAAAACTTATGGGCCACTGCAAGAATTACAAAAGACAGTAACATTTATACAGGAAACGACATTGCAGATATAAACAATACTTCAGGCGAACGAAAAATTGATAGATACATCATATAAAAGCTGAAGATAAGCCACAACGTAGAGATAACCAATCACTGTGTGCCTATCTACAAAAGAGGATGGGTTAGCGTTCTGGTAGTGCCTTAGCATAACAATTACGTGAGCCTGTGTTCGATCCTAGCCTGTCTTCAACTGTCCGGTACTGACAATAACAAGACGTGTCCAGACGAATAACAACCACATCATCATCACCAAGTACCGGGCCCGCTGGTGTAGGTGATCATGTCTCTCCACATCTTTCGGTCTCGTCAGTAATTTATCTTTCCTGTTGTTGACTTTCTGCCAATCCATTCTTTGAAGCTGTCTGGTATCTTTTCTCTTTGCCTCCGTCTATCTCTTTGTCCCTCAATTTTCCCAGTTGTTACAATATACTCCAGCTGTTCTCTTCTCATTACATGGCCAAAAAATGATAATTGTTTCTCCCTAATATTGGAAACTTGCTCTCTTTTTGCTTTGGCTTCTTTAGAACGTTTTCATTACTCTTCTTAGCTGTCCATGGTATTCTCAACATTCTTCTGTAAAACCACATTTCTACAGACTCCGGTGATTTTCTTATTTGTTGTCCTATTGTCCATGATTCACAGCCATATGTTAAGACTGGCTCTACATAACATTTAAGAACTCTTTCTCTTATTTCTATTGTCAAAAATGGATTGCACAGTATCTTCCTCAATTTTCGGAAAGCTGCTTTTGCGTGAGCCATTCTACATCTCACCTCTTTTGTACATCTTCCGTCTGAGGTTAACAAAGTTCCCAAATATTTAAATTCATTTACCTGTTTTAATATTGTTCCACCTGTCTTTATTTTGCACTGAGGTGATGTCTTTTCTTTGTTGTTACCATTACCTCTGTCTTTTTGCTATTAAGGCTGAGTCCTTTATTTTTGCTTTCTTTCACTATAATGTCCAACATTTCTTGTAACTCATTTTCACTCTTAGCGATTAAGACTATCATCAGCATACCTTTGATTATGTATGTTATGATCTTCGATTGTTATTTCAGGCATGCCCCTTATGGATCTTAAAATAATCTCACTATACATATTAAACAAATCGTGTGACAGCACAAAACCTTGCCTAACACCCTGTTTTATATGTTGTAACATCATGATTGTACAAAGAAATTACGACGGTGGTTTTCTGTTGCCTTCCGTCGGTTTGTTTACGCTAGGCTCCGCTAGAAAGTCTCACCCACAAGGCAGTGGGTTTGTTTTACTTCAGCGTATCCTCCCTTAGCCTTTTACTTTCCCGAGCTTTCCTGCAAAGTAGCAGGGCAGCCGCAGGTTGTACTGTTTACTGCATACAGTAGCAGGTAAAATTACCGACCTGACACACAACAACCACATAACAAAACATAATAACAGTTATTAACAAAACCATTTTCTTTTTAAAATCGCATACACAAAACTAACAAGCCAATGCATAGCCTTAAATCGCTAACATCAAAATCTCTAACCGAGGATCGGACGGATCGCGTGTTCCTGCGAGTAGCTACAGACAAATCGCTGTAACTGAGACTAGCTTGGGGAATCTCAGGGAATAAATCATACAACAAGCACACTGTCGTAGACAACGTGTCCCAGGAGATGTGATTGAGCAGACACAGAAATCACTCCCAGAAGACATTTCTTCATTGTAGTGAGAAAAATGAATACAGAAAGAAAAGATCTTTCGACAGCTTGATAAAGCATAAACTGGAAAGAAATATAGTTATGTTTCTTCTTATTCGTCTGCATCATCATCTTCTTCTTTATCCTTTTCTTCCTCTGCTGCTGTTTTTTCTTATTTTGCTTCCATTGCTTTTTTAATCTTCTTCCGATGCTGCTTTTTTCTTCTTCTCCTTTTTTTTTCTTCTTCTCTCTCTTCTTCTTCTTCTGCTGATTTTTCTTCTTGTTCTGCTTCTGATTTTTTTTTTTAGTTTCTCCTTCATTTTCTCCTTCTGCTTTTTCCTTTCCTTTGTCTACTTGTTCAGCTGCTTTTTATCTGCTCCTTCATTTTCTTCTTCTGTTTTTTTTCTTTTCCCTTTTCTTAATCTTCACCTTCTTTTTCTTCTCCTTCTTTTTTCTTCTTCTTTTTTTATTTGCTTTTCCCTTTTTCTTAATCTTCATCTGCTTTTTTCTTCTTCTTTTTTTATTTGCTTTTCCCTTTTCTTAATCTTCATCTGCTTTTTTCTTCTTCTTTTTTATTTGCTTTTCCCTTTTCTTAATCTTCATCTGCTTTTTTCTTCTACTGCTGCTTTTCTTTAATTTCTTCTCCTTATGCCTTTTCCTCTTCTTTTTCAATATTTTCTGCTGTCGCTTTTTCTTCTCCTCCTACTTCCTTTACTTCTTACATTCCTCCCTCTTCTGTTGCATTTTCACCTTTTTTCCCCTTTTTTTCCGTCTCCCTCTTTCTCTATCTTGTTATATAATTAATGGATTATGTTGTAGCACGTTTAGCACAGTGTGAACCAACGCACCCGTAATATGTGTATCCCTTACTTTGGTTCGCAACAGATCTTTATTGTATCATATTGTGTTTCTCTTCTTTTCTATTATTTTCAATAAACAAAGTTGCCTGAATTTTTCAGAGTGAACGTTAAATTATTTTTGCACATTACGATACGTTGTTAAATAATCCGTTAATAAATGTGTTAGTTATTTCTATAGATCTTTAAATTGTTAGTTGTGAATTAACACTTTGTTAGTTATTTCTATAGATCTTTAAATTGTTAGTTGTGAATTAACACTTTGTTAGTTATTTCTATAGATCTTTAAATTGTTAGTTATGAATTAACACTGTGTTAGTTATTTCTATAGATCTTTAAATTGTTAAATATGAATTAACACTTTGTTAGTTATTTCTATAGATCTTTAAATTGTTAGGTATGAATTAACACTTTGTTAGTTTTTTTTTCCTTCTTCTGGGGGCCTCGGTAGCCTAGTTGGGAAAACCACCCGACTGGTCTACCGACGGACAGACAACCCGTGTTCGATTTCCGCTGGAAGCAGTGTGAGTTGTACTCGTGGTTGGAAAACAAAATACTCACGCGATCGACACAGTCGCTGGCAGAAATGGGTACCAGGGTAGTACTCTGGGAAGGTGAGGAATGCCGCCTTGCATCGTGAGTTTCGATGCTTGAAATGATACTCTCCTGAAGTCTCCAAACACTTCTAGATAGGCGACCGAACACATATGGATAGAAATCAAGTTTCGTACTTTACTCTTATCTTAGTTATTTCTATAGATCTTTCAATTCTTAGATATGTGTCACATTTTTGTAAAATTCATCTCTCACTCCATCACTCTCCATGTCTCGCCAACCCCCGTCCCCCTTCTCTCTCTCTCTCTCTCTCTCTCTCTCTCTCTCTCTTTCTCTCCCGTTTCTTACGTAGCGCATTGTTATTGAGTTATTTGCGGGTCATCATCATCACACTCCAAACATATCCATAGGTGCTCAGATCCCCTCCCCAGCAAGTCTTGCAGTGTCCAGCAACTGCCGCCTCCAGTTCTATGTTGATTGATAAGCCTTCTTATCACCCACTACATTTCTCTTTTCTGGCTGTGCCCATCTTAACTCCCATCTCTTTCATCCGAAAGAGTGTCGTGGACTTATGTTGTCAGAGTCCTGTGTCCTTCTCACCTCACTGAAGGCATTGGTGATGTCCACCTGAAACATTTGTTGACCGTCCTCAACGACAGCGCAGCTAGTCAACCTGTCCGTTCTTTCATTTCCCCGTACTCTCGCATGTCTGGGACGTAGACAAAGGGGACCTTACGTATTTTTTTTTTACATCTGCAATGACTCCACCGATTGCATACACCCATAACCCGCTTCCACTTTCCTTATCATGCTCATAAAATCACTCAGTATTCAAACTTTGGTGAAGTCTTGTGACCAGATGAAAGCCTTGGTCACTCCCATCATCTCCATCGTCATGCTACTCGTGGTCATAACGTATGCACCGATGTCTGATGTGGCACATTGTATTCATATCTACGATATGGGGACTTCCGTTTCTAAGATGGCGGATCTAGTCCACGTTCTCTCGGTCGCTGCAGAAAGTGCATTCGATGTCTGATTAATTTCGGTTCTACATTGCACTCCTATGCGTTAAAATCAAGATGATAATCTACTTATTACATCTGCGCCGATAAAACAATGTCGTACGCCGGCAATATTTCATTTTCGACAAATCAAGTGTTGTGAATGCGACCTTCCATCGTCTAGGCTTGTTCTGCGCTTTACGTCACATTGGTGCTGTTCATGACCGTTGATGGATTTGCTTGGCGCAAGTTATTTATATGTTCTTATTAAATGTGAACTGCTTCGTCAGCCGCAGTTTTATCTCTTTAGGGAATTTGCACCGTGTTCTGTTCGTCGTAGGCTACAATCACTAGAGTAATCAAGAATCTAAAGGGCGTGTCGTTGATGTGCTTACATTGTTATGTGTGCCAAGTCATCATAATGGCCCATCGTAAATCCCTAGATCGGCCTTACGCTAATCTTACGGTCTGTTGTTTGATGTGCGACGGGAATAATCTGACGACTAACTGTGTGTTTATATGTTTAAAATTGGAGTCAACAACGATGGCCTAACATCATCAAGCGCTATACATTTTTAAAGAAATATGACGATCATCACTTTCGGGAGGACGTGAACTTCTGGTATATGGTGGATAGGCGGCAGGAACCATTGCAGGCTATGCATGAAAAGTGTTCATTGTTGTAGTTTCCTCATATTCTTCGACGGAAAAAAACATGAGTACCTCCGGATTCGGAGTTACCTGCATGTGCGGCGAGGGACCCCTGTGCACGCGTCTGCCAGGGAAGAATGGATTAACACGCAAAACTCAGTTCCTAGTCTCTAGGGAATTCGTCAGAGTTCAAAGCTGGCGAACACAACAACAATATCTATGATATTTACAAACATTTGGTGTGTTTTATTTTCATTTTTGAAATAAAAACTGTCTATGGCTTTGACTCTATCGAAGTGCGATGATTGAACCTCATCACTTACACATAAGTTTCGATTACCTCACATTTGTGCATCAAGAACCACCTCCTCTCCTATCATGCACGCAATCCCCATGACACAGCCTTAATAGCAGAGACAGAGAATGAACTACAAGAAATGATAGACATAATAGTAAAAGAAAGCAACAAGAAAGGTCTCAGTCTGAATAGTAAGAAAACAGAAGTAATGGTTATATCGAAGAAACAATCATCCCCAGCATGCAGCATAAAACTAAACAGGACAAATTTGAAAAAAGTGCAACGAGTCAAATACTTGGGCACAATAATAACATCAGATGGAAGATGCACCACAGAAATAAAAAGCAGAATTACTCAGGCCAAAATAGCATTTCAGAAATTAAAGATATCTTATGCAACAAATATATGCCAATAGAAGTGAGAAAGAGAGTTCATCGGTGCTATATAGAACCAATTCTGAGCTATGGAAACGTATCATGGACAGTAGACAAACAAATGAAAAGACGGTTAGTGGCCACAGAGATGGGATTTCTCAGAAGAATGTTGAAAGTTCCCTGGATAGCAAAAGACCAATGAGGAAATTCTCAAAGAGACCAACACAAAAAATGAGCTCCAAAAAAACATCATAAAGAAACAATCAACATGTTTTTTGCACATCATGAGAAGAGGAAAGTTGGAATACGTGATTACAACTGGCAAAATAAAAGAAAAGAGAGATCGCGGACGACAAAGAAAGAAAATACTGGATATCTTGGTGTCATGGCAGGGAGAACAGCTAACAACAAAACTGATACGATGCACTGTATAGAAGATTGTAGAAGGATATGATCGTCTACGTGAACCGGTGTGGCACATGATGATGATGATGTGGAGAAAACCACATTACTAAAAGTATAGACATGTTATAACTAATAAATTGCATGATAATTCAATCGCGTTATGTTGAGTTATTTATATATATTAAGATAGCTAACAAGTCAGTTATTTAGTATGTCACTTTGTTTGATTCATTAGTTGTACCGTCTATAATAAATTAATGTCAGTTAATTAGGTTTAAGAATGTGTGACGTGTTTTATTGTCTGTACCTACCGTGACATATAAAGAAATGGACTAGATATGAATATCAAAAAGACTAAAACTATGATCATAAACAAAGATAATTCTCAAGACCTATAAATAAATATCAAAGTTGAAGGAATACATCTGGAGACAGTCCAGAGCTACAACTACCTGGGACATACTATAACCAGTGATGGAAAATGTAAAACTAAAGTATGAGACAGATAGACAGACAGACAGATAGATAGATAGATAGATAGATAGATAGATAGATAGATAGATAGATAGATAGATAGATAGATAGATAGATAGATAGATAGATAGATAGATAGATAGATAGATAGATAGATAGATAGATAGATAGATAGATAGATAGATAGATAGATAGATAGATAGATAGATAGATAGATAGATAGATAGATAGATAGATAGATGGATGGATGGATGGATGGATGGATGGATGGATGGGTGGATGGATGGAAAGATGGATGGATGGATGGATGGACGGACGGACGGACGGACGGACGGACATCCGGACGGACGGGCGGGCGGACGGACGGGCGGGCGGACGGACGGACGGGCGGGCGGGCCATCGGGCGGGCGGGCGGACGGACGGATGGATGGATGGAATTTAATCGGTGTTATCAGAATACTTTTAGTAGTTTAATGGAGGGCTATGTGTCCAAGAGCAGGGTTAGATGACCCACATAGTAATAAACATCAGAAAGGGTATTACATAAATATTATGAGAATCCCTACTCCAACTGGCTATGAAGTGCTCCTATTGTCCTGGAAAAACATGTCATAATAGTTATTGAAAGCACAATCGATGGCAACATTCCTATAAGATCCGTTATTGCATTCATATCCCATACTATCTTGTGAACCGTGCTTGAAATAAAACCTGCTATAACACAAATGATCGTACTCGTGTTTTGAACAACCTAATCGGATTATTTTCCGAGATTGCTGCCGAGTACCATATTATCCCGAGAGAGTTGAAAGCAATTCTGAGATTGCTTGATTTCTAGCATTAGCATTTCGTGGGAAGTAAGTGAGGGAATTGTTGCGGACACGAGGTACGGTGGATCGTCTCACGCTCAAAAGCATCCTTTTAGACTTATAAGTGAATCGATCGGGTTCTTATCAGTAAATCACAATCTCAATATAGATTAAATTGAGTGCCTAGTCATATCGGCGAGGACACAGAAAACACATAATTCATGTTCAGTTTGAGTTAAAAGTTGGAACTAGTAAAAATCGTATTTTATTTGCATATCACTGCCTGGGAATATGTTGTGCATCAAGTAATATTTTACTTCCGGGTCAATTTTTGTAAAATTATTCAGAATCCCTCACCGTTGATAAGAAACACATTATTATTGTAATTATTTATCTCTCTCTCTCTCTCTCTATCTCTATCTCTTCATAGCTCATTCCATTTTCTCCGTCTCTAACTATATGTCTAGCTACCTACCTACTATTAGGAGCCGCGATAGCTCAGTGGTTATTGAACTGGATTACAAAGGATAAGAGGTAGGGTTCTATCCCAACCGACTGCTTCCGGTTTACCCAGCCTTTAATGGGTACCGGATTTTTTTTTTCTGGGAAAATTAAAGCGGCACGGGTGTAATACCGACCACATAACCCCAACAATCATGTGCCGAAGGTCTGTAAAATTTATGGTCACTAACACCATATTCCATATACGCTACTTGGCGTGACGAGGGTACTTTACTTTTTGTACTACCTATTAATTACCGACATATTCAAAAAAGTACCTACTCAATTAACTATGCACACACGTCACTTCTAACTTACCAATGTACGTACATACCCATCTACCAATGTACGTACATACCTGTCTACCAATGTACGAACATACCTATCTACCAATGCCTCCATATCTCGGCGTCCTTCTACATTTCTTTGTGTCTATTTATCTAACTCCGTGTCGAAATGTCTGTGTCTATCTATAAGTCTTTTCTTTCTTTCTTTCTTTCTTTCTTTCTTTCTTTCTTTCTTTCTTTCTTTCTTTCTTTCTTTCTTTCTTTCTTTCTTTCTTTCTTTCTCCTTTCTTTCTTTCTTCCTTCCTTCCTTCCTTTCTTTCTTTCCATTATATAATAATATATATTATCCAAACGGCTTCTATTTCTAGTGTTTGCCTCAACCACTCGTCAGACTGCTACAAATTGGTTAATACTGTAATTGACAATCGTTATTGTTTTTCCTGATTTATCTTAATAGTCACGAATTATTGAATTACTCTTATGACGCTTTACGTTTTTATATTTATGGTCTTATTATATTTGAATAAATTTCACATTCTAGTGCTTTTAAAAGCTTGGACTTTAATAGTTTATACAGATATGGGTTAAATCAATACAATTTATTGATTAATGCTACTTCATAACATAAGCGCTTTCAGAAACATTGGCTTTGAAGTTCTAAAATTAGAGTTAATGATTTATCATTATTACATGATAGTCGTAAGTGTAGCGGATCAATAACGACAAGAGAGCTGGGCTTCAGTTCAACGACCGCTGTTATAAGGACAAAGGCTGATTTTATTTCTCCAAAGAACGAAGCTATCTATATACTTATAACATTAAACTACTTACCAAAGTAGTGAATCATTTGGTAATATAAAGTAATACCGATCAACGTTATAAGAGAAATGTATAGAATCAGTAATAAGCAATACAGGCTAGCGCTTCTGGTGATTATTTGTTCATTTAGTTATGGATTTGGGATCCGCGATAGCTCAGTGGTTAGTGAACTGGACTACAAAGGACAAGAGGTCAGGTTCGATCATGATTGATGGCTTCCGGGTTCACCCAGCCTTAAATTGGTATCACATTTTTTTCTGGGAAAGTAAAGCGGCACGGGCGTAATACCGACCACATTACCCCAAAAATCATGTGCCGAAGGTCTGTAAAGTTTATGGCCACTAGCACCATATTCCCTATACGCCACTTGGCGTGATGGGGGTACTTTACTGTCTTTTTTTACCGTAAGGTATGGAGATTGAGGTTGTAATAGCTGTTATCAACAAGGCTTGTTTAGAGACCAACAACGCATGCGATCATCTTGACTGACTAACAAGACAGCTTCACTGATTGGCAAGAACACACTCAGCATAGAGTGGGTGCACCTACTCGACAAGCCCCGTGCTAACAGCCTGACATGGACTATGTCCTGGACAGGCGGGGGTTAGTGGCAATAAGATAGCGGAAATGTTGACGGGGTGTGTCAATTGCGCAAGACACCTACAAATAAATAGACACATATGACATTGCGATGGCTTTAAGGATGGCGATAATGGAACTGAGGATAGTCCTTGTGTCATAGGCGTGTTGGAACACGGTGCCACGAAAGGCGAAAGCAGGAAAGGCACCCTCCATTGGAATGCTTCGATTGTTGTTGAAACGGGCCCAGAGCGGATAAGGGAATACCCCTACAAAAGACTACATTAGAGCTAAGGGTCTAGCGTGTACTTTAAACTTTTAGTGTAGCGTATTCTCCTAGATTTGGATTTGTCGTGCCCTTCTAGCTTTGTATTTATCCTTCTAGCTTTTTATTTATCTTTCTAGCTTTGGATTTAACCTTCTAGCTTTGGATTTAACCTTCTAGCTTTGTATTTATCCTTCTAGCTTTGGATTTAACCTTCTAGCTTTGGATTTTACTTCCTAGCTTTGGATTTAACCTTCTAGCTTTGGACTTAACCTCCTAGCTTTGGATTTAAACTTCTAGCTTTGGGTTTAACCTTCTAACTTTGGATTTATCCTTCTAGCCTTGTATTTAGTCTTCTAGCTTTGGATTTAACCTTCTAGCTTTGGATTTTACTTCCTAGCTTTGGATTTAACCTTCTAGCTTTGGACTTAACCTCCTAGCTTTGGATTTAAACTTCTAGCTTTGGGTTTAACCTTCTAACTTTGGATTTAACCTTCTAGCTTTGGATTTAACTTCCTAGCTTTGGATTTAACCTTCTAGCTTTGGATTTAACCTTATAGCTTTGTACTTAACCTCCTAGCTTTGGATTTAACCTTCTAGCTTTGGATTTAACCTTATAGCTTTGTATTTAACCTCCTAGCTTTGGATTTAACCTTCTAGCTTTGGATTTAACTCCCTAGCTTTGGATTTAATCTTCTAGCTTTGGATTTAACCTTCTAACTTTGGATTTCACCTTATAGCTTTGGATTTAACCTTCTAGCTTTGGATTTAATCTTCTAGCCTTGGATTTAACCTTCTAGCATTGGATTTAACCTTCTAGCTTTGGATTTAACCTTCTAGCCTTGGATTTAACCTTCTAGCTTTGGTTTCAGCATCAGGTTATCTTTCCCGTATATCTAGTTCAGAATTTAGCGTGTCTAAATAGTTTTATATATAGCGTGTCTTTCTAGTTTTATATAAAGCGTGTCTTTCTAGTTTTATATACGGCGTGTCTTTCTAGTTTTATATACGGCGTGTCTTTCTAGTTTTATATACGGCGCGTCTTTCTAGTTTTATATATAGCGCGTCTTTCTAGTTTTATATATAGCGTGTCTTTCTAGTTTTATATATAGCGTGTCTTTCTAGTTTTATATATAGCGTGTCTTTCTAGTTTTATATATAGCGTGTCTTTCTAGTTTTATATATAGCGTGTCTTTCTAGTTTTATATACAGCGTGTCTTTCTAGTTTTATATATAGCGTGTCTTTCTAGTTTTATATATAGCGTGTCTTTCTAGTTTTAGATATAGCGTGTCTTTCTAGTTTTAGATATAGCGTGTCTTTCTAGTTTTATATACAACGTGTCTTTTTAGTTTTATATACAGCGTGTCTTTCTAGTTTTATATATAGCGTGTCTTTCTAGTTTTATATACAGCGTGTCTTTCTAGTTTTATATATAGCGTGTCTTTCTAGTTTTATATATAGCGTGTCTTTCTAGTTTTATATATAGCGTGTCTTTCTAGTTTTATATATAGCGTGTCTTTCTAGTTTTATATACAGCGAGTCTTTCTAGTTTGAAGGCAGCGTTCCTATCTAAATTTGAATTACAAGTTCCGTTTTAGATATGTACTGAATCACTTGCACCAACCTGTAAAAACAAAGAACAAAAAATGTGTGTGGATGAGAATCAGACTGGTTTAAAGTAGTCAGCACTGTTTCTTGGCACACTCACCTCTGTATCCAAGAGTACAGCTTTCCATGTGTTCTTTTTATGTTCTTACTGGAATTTTGTAAACTGTTAAAATATCCATGCTTTAAAAAATTGATTTATGGTTAACTCTTGCCTCGGAGTTTCCCAAATAATAATGTATTCTCGGTGTGTTATTATTATCGTCAATCTAGCGTATAAGGACATTCATCTCGCTTTGCTGTTAGCGCCCTAGTAAATGTTCACAGCGCCCCTTTACCACTCTTTGTAAATAAAGCGCACAATAAAGGCTGACGTAATGCGACATAAAATAAGATATAAAAATGCCAAAACGTTTATTTGCAAGAGTCCTCAAAAGTTGTTACAATGGTTTTCAACCTGTGTGTATTCAGCGACCTTTCTAGAGAGAAATCAGTGGTTATCACAAAATGTTATCAACACCCCTGACGACAAATACAGTTTGAAATTATCGGATCAAGGCACTCCCATTAACTTATAGACATACGAAGGCATGTGTTATAATGCAGGATATAGTAGTGGTAGGATTAGAAGTAACAGCAGCAGTAGCAGCAGCAGTAGCAGTAGTAGCAGCAGTAGCAAGAGCAGCAGGAGCAGCAGGAGCAGGGGCACCAGGCTCCATCAGTCATAGTTGGCTATAAAATTTGGGGCAGCCCTAGAAAAAATTACTTTTTATTTTCGTTCGCCGCGTATTCTCCCTTTTTTTAATGAATGTGTGTGCTTCTTGCTTGAGTTGGAGCTTTAGAGTGTGTTTCCAAAGATTGCGGTCTGCAACTATCTCTTCCCAGGCTGCAGGGTTTATGTTCACAGTGTCAATGCTACGTCACCTGTTGCGTCGACATCAAAATGGCGAAGCTGGAGATTCCATTACTCTCTTGAGCGAAAGGTTTGAGAGAAAAAAAGAGATCACGTAGAAGACATAACAGACCTTGAAATACACAGAGCTAACGGGGACATACTATAAACAGTGATGGAAAATGTACAACTGAAATAAAGAAAAGAATAGGTATGGCAAAAGTAATTTTAATGTCATGAAAATATACCAGCATACAAAAAAATAACACAAGGGCTAAAACTAAGAATAGCAAAATGTTACATCTTCTCAATATTTCTGTATGGTGCAGAAACATGGACATCAGACAAGAAAACTGAACAGAAAATTGAAGCCTTTGAAATGTGGATATATAGAAGAATAGGTAGAATTAGATGGAAAAAAAAGAAAACAAACGATGAAGTTTTAAAACAACTAAAAATAAAAAGAGAAGTACTAAGCACAATTAGCACAAGACAAATGAAATTTTTGGGGCATGTTAAAAGACACAACAGCCTAATACAAGTAATATTGGAGGGGAAAATACAAGATAAAAGAGGCAGAGGCAGACCAAGACTAACATGGACGAGTGACATCAAAAGATGGACAAGTCAACCTATGACAACCTGCACCAACAAAGCAAGAGATCGAGCAGAATGGCGCTCAATGGGGCCAACCTTCTATGCGAAGACGGCACTCAATGATGATGATGATGAAACACGAAAGTCTAAATTGGCATCATGAGAAATTAACTGAAAACAACGCAAAAAGAGAGCTAATTTCCAATATTAGGAAGAAACAATCATCAGTTTTTTTTTGCCATGTAATGCCCCCCCCCCCCCCCCGTGTGTTACCGGGGCCTCATTATGAGGGAAGTAAAGAATAGTAACACTGTGACCTTCCAGGCATGTCGTAAAAGGCGACTAAGGAGATTGATCGATGGCTTCACAAGCTGTCATTGTAAAAAGTATTGTTATAAAAACAGCGCCATAGATTTTAGAAGCAGTGATCTCTGCAATATGTGCCATTCTGGCACGCAAGGTTTCTGTTTTTGAGATTGTGGTTCTGACCTATGTGCCGACTTCGACTCGAAAGGACGATAGATAGAATGAGAAGGGAACAGCTGGAATGTATTGTGACAACTGTGGAAAAATTAAGGGACGAAGAGATAGAGGGAAGCAAAGAGAAAAAATAGCAGACAGCTTAGGAGAATGGCTTGGCAGAAGGTCAACAACAGAAATGATAAATAACTTTCGAGATCGAAAGTTGCGGAAGGACATGATCCCCTAAGCCAGCAGACATGGCACTTGATGATGATGATGATGATGATGATGATGCATTATGTTTACCGTTTTGTTTTGCGACCAGGAACAATTTGCTTGCGTGTTCGCCCGATGATTAAAGTATTCTAGAGTATTCGTAGACTGTAGAATTCCTCTTCGTCATCCGTCCTTAAATGGACGTGAAGTGGACGTATCTGCGTTGTGTTGTGGTTTGCAGTATAACTGTTATATTTGCGCCTTTCGGCCCAACACATCCAACTTCAGCACGACATTTTTGAGTACCGGGTTGTCTTCCATCTTCGATCCCTGCTCACTTGCCCAGACTAGACAGGTTAGTCTGTTACTGGAGGCACCACGGAGTGGTGGAGCAGGGTCTGGATGGTTTTGGTTCACCGATCCTTGCGCAAGCCATCAGCTGTGGGTCGCTGACAGCTTCCAGCTCTGGTCAGGAACAGTTTAAGAATAGCTTAATGGCTGCAGCAAAGCGAAACACATACAATCATAAATATGAATATGGGAGAGTCATGTACTCATTACAATTTGAAAAAAAAAACTATTGCACTTGTTGTCATGATTTTAACTTTGAACAGGGTGACCATATTTCCGTGAGGAGACATACGGAAACATGTATACTAAAATGTTCCTTGTTGCAGTTTCCTCATATTCCAAGTCCGGCTTGTTTCAGGAGCTACTGAGTTAAGTGTTCTGTGCACACCGTGAGCTGTGTGTCTCATCCGTTTTGATCATGTTTCGATATTCCAATTGTCTACGATGAATGATGATATCGTATGACAGGGAACAGTTAGCTGTGTTCACTTTCTGCGCGGTTACGCCTTATGTCTTTTTGTGCTGAGACTGCTATGATGGGGACTACAGCTACCTTTCTTTGTTTGGGAGATGAGTTAGTAATTCGGATGATTCCAATGTCACGGGCGATTGAGCAATTATGGATTTTAATTCGTTTGCAGTGATACCGGGGCCTTCCATAACCATGTATATTTTAGATATGAAATTAAATGCTTTTGAAAACAATTGTTTATGAAGAATCGTATACACAAGTTAGAGAAAACATTGGAAAGGAATTGATAAGAGGAGGATTTAATGGAGAATTCTTGTCGGACTTTAAAAGAAGGCGGCGCTGGAAACACATCGGTTATGTGCTGAGAATGAATGATGAAAGACTTCCCAATTCCATGCATTCATGGGGAAACCACCTGGTAAAAGAAAACAAGGCAGGCCAAGAGAATTACTACGCAGAACAACTACTAGCGAAGACTCAGCCTTGAGACTCATCATTAAGTTCCCAGACTGCTGGCGACGGTGATCATGTCTCTCCACTAATTTCGACCTCGACAGTTATTTGTCATGTCTGTTGTTGACCGTATGTCAAGCCATTCTTTTGCGCTGTCTGTTATCTTTACTCTTTGCTTCCCTCTATCTCGCCGATTCCTTACTTTTCCTAGTTGTTACAATATATTCTAGCTGTTCCCTTATTATTACATGGACAAAACATGATAGTTGTTTCTTCGTTAATATTGAACATTAGCTCTCTCTTTGCTTTGGCCTCTTTCAGGACGTTTTCCTTACTCTTCACAACTGTCTTTAGTATTCTCAACATTCTTCTATAAAACTATATTTCTACAGCCCCCAGTGATTTTCTTGTCTGTTGTCCTATTGTCCATGATTCACATCCATATGTTAAGACTGACTCTAAACAACAGTTAAGAACTCTTTTTCTTGTTTCTATTGTCAAAAATGGATTGCACAGTATCTTCCTAATTTTTTTTTAACCTTCTTTTGCCTGAGTTATTCTACATCTCATTTATGTTGTACATCTACCATCTTTACCTTTATCTACCATCTGGGGTTAACACAGTTCCCAGATATTTAAATTCATTTACCTGTTTTAACATTGTTCCACTTGTCCTGATTGTGCAATACGGTGAACCTTAAGACTAAGAAACAACTAAAACTTACAAGAACCAGTAGTAAATGGACAGTCGTTGAGAAATGTAACTTCCGCCCTATACGCCGTCTTTAGCTTAAGAGTAAAATAAATGAATGAACGTATCAATTTTTGAATGTATGTGGAAACGACTGCATCGAAACCACTAATAATAACAACAGATTGTGCTGTTCCCGACGTGACATCATAGGGCGTGACAGCCGAATACATTATTTGTTGTCACGTCCCCAAACAAGGAAAACGAAGAAATCCCTTTACCATTCACTGCTCCTGCAAACCTGAACAACACACCTTAAACCTTCGTTAAACACAACCGCATCTTCAAGCCTAATGCAGTAGAAAACAACATTAAATCTGCAGTCGTCATCGCTAGTCAAATAAAACTAATATTCTAAACGCCTTTTGCATCTCCTCGTGAAACAACGCCCACTCATTGTTACTTCACTGCGACATTAAAGTACCTAACCTGTTGATGTAAACGATGTCTTTACAAATCTTAGTTCTTCTTTCAACGCTCAGTGAATTCAGTGTGCCTTCACATCACCACAGGGAGGCATTGCATACATCTTGGAGACCACTGCATGGACGAGCACAATGAAGGGAAGCCCATCAAGCAGAACAGACGTAAAAAAAAGCATTTATTCTAGAAATGTCCACGGCAGCTAAATAATGTGAACTTTCAATTGAAGAGGGATGGCTAGATTCTGCACGTGGCGTCTCTGAAAGGCGCAAGGAACGCCAACAAAGACAGAAGACTTAGAACTGAACGCCAGGACAAAAATACAATCATAGCAGCGTTCAACACAAAAGCAACCGAAGGCGTATCTAGCGCTTGTGGGACGATAGGTTCTCATGTTAATAATATGTATGTGTTCATCTTATGTAGACTTGATTTCGCACACTATAGTCAACGCCTATGAGCGGCTAAACAAAATGCATATGTAATCCTCACATATGTAAGCCAACACAAAAAGGGAATTTCTAAAAAAGAACATCAGAAAGAAACAATCAACATTTTTCGGGCACATCATGAGAAGAGGAAAGTTGGAATACTTGGTTACAACTGGAAAAATAAGAGGAAAGAGAGATAGTGGACGACAAAGAAAGAAAATACTGGATAGCTTGGTGCCATGGCATGGGAAACAGTCAACAACAGAACTGATACGATGTACTGTAGATAGAATATCGCGGAAGGAAATGATAGCCTACACTAACCGGTGTGGCACATGATAAATGTGAATCATCACATTTACCATAACCATCAATTACACGCATGTAAGCACAGATAATCGCCACTCCTTACAACTTTCTGACTCTACATATTTTTTAGTTGCTGCTTCTACCAAGACTCTTACTCTCTTCCCCTGGGGATTCCAAAAAAGGGTCCGTGTTGTAATATCCTTTGTGTTCTTCCGCAGTATGAGACCTATACTATCCCCTTTGTCTTTTATCTGACGCACTCATTTTATTGAATAAATATTGGCATATGGCACATGGTAATAGTATTATTTTATTATGTCTTCTTATATAATAATAATAATAATAATAATAATAATAATAATAATAATAATAATAATAACTGTGAAAAATTATTTAATTATTCATGTGGCAAGGCGCTGTGTCGATGTGTACGGGTTCGACCCTACTTCGGACCATCTAGTGTTCTTCGTTTTCTTTTTCCTGCTGTTTATTATTTATGTTACGTGTTAACGCGATGAAGATTTAAAACAAATACAAATGAAGAGAACAACTAAATACAATCAGAACAGGACAAATGGCATTTTTGAGGCATGTTAAAAGATACAACAGCCTAATAAAAGTAATATTGGAAGGGAAAATACAAGGTAAAAGAGGCAGAGGCAGACCAAGACTAACATCGACGAGTAGCATCAAAAGATGGACAAATCAACATATGACAATCTGCACATCAAAGGAAGAGACAGAGTGGAATGGCTCTCAATGGTAGCCAATCTTTCAATGCGGAGACGGCACGCGATGATGATTATTTATGATTTTTTTTTTTTCTGAATGTTACAAACATACCTCTTACCCTGAAATGATTCGCAGAAAGTATTTAATGTAGTAGTTAGCGCTCTGACGTAATGGTATGCTCAATACCAGTTCAAACCCCCCAGTCAACGAAGTTCAAAAGGAATGGTTTCCTACAAAGCACTGGCCTCCCCAGTTCTTAATGTTACGGAACTTTATTAATCTTTCAGAACTTTCTTTGAATTAATAGATCTTCGTTTCTTATTTGTTTCATTGTAAAAAAAAAGTAAAGTACCCCCCGTCACGCCAAGTGGCGTATAGGGAAATATGGTGTTAGTGACCCTATATTTTACAGACCTTCAGCACATGATTTTTGGGGTAATGTGGTCGGTATTACGCCCGTGCTGCTTTACTTTCCCAGAAAAAATCCGGTACCCATTTAAGGCTGGGTGAACCCGGAGCCGTCGGTTGGGATCGAACCCTACCCCTTGTCCGTAGTAGTCCTGTTCACTAACCACTGAGCTATCGCGGCTCCCACTAATTTTTAGGGAATTAGTAAAACCCAGGTGTCCTCGCCAGGGTACGAACCTGTTGCCGTGGTAAGCCAACCGCCTATCGATTGCGCTAACCGGACACCCATTTGTTTCATTGTGCAGAACCAAAATCCAGATCGTGTTATTTGGTTGATAGCACTAAGTGACCCATATCTCACTGAGACATAATTACTACTGAATCGTGTAATAGAGGTACAATTACACATACACACACAGGACGGTTAACCAATGGGTCAGGACATCATCAATGCCTTTCGGGAAGTTGGAAGGACAAAGGACTTCGATAACCATGAGTCCACGTCACTCCTTCGAATGAAAGAGATGGGAGTTAGGATGGGCACAGCCAAACACGAGAACACTTAGTGGGCGTGTAAGTAGACTAATCAACCAACACAGAACTGGAGTCGTCAGTCGCTGGACGCTTCGGGACTTGCTGAGGAGGGGATCTCAGCACCTGTGGACATGTTCGGAGTGCAATGATTATGACCCGCTAATAACTCAATACAAACACAATAAAGGCCCAATTAGACATGCACACATAACATAATAGAGGCCCGCTTACTGCTGCAAACATAAGAGAGGCCCACTTACTTGTGTAAACGTAACGGAGGTCCACTTACTCCTGCAAACATAATAGAGGCCCGCTTACTCATGCAAACATAATAAAGGCCCATTTACTCGTGCAAACATAATAGAGGTCTATTTACTCGTGCAAACATATAAAGGCCCATTTACTCGTGTAAACATAATAGGGGCCCGCTTACTCGTGCAAACATAATAGAGGCCTATTTACTCGTGTAAACATAATAGGGGCCCGCTTACTCGTGCAAACATAATAGAGGCCCGTTTACTAACATAATAGAGGCCCGCTTACTCGTGCAAACATAATATATGCCCGCTTACTTGTGCAAACATAATAGAGGCCCACTTACTCGTGCAAACATAATAGAGGCCCGCTTACTTGTGCAAACATAATAGAGTCCCACTTACTCGTGCAAACATAATAGAGGCCCGCTTACTCGTGCAAACATAATAGAGGCCCGCTTACTCCTGCAAACATAATAGAGGCCCGCTTACTCCTGCAAACATAATAGAAGCCCGCTTACTGGTGCAAACATAATAGAGACCCGCTTACTCATGCAAACATAATAATGGCCCAAAAACACATGTAGAACAGTCGTATTCCCAAACAAATAATGTATGGAGAACTAAAGGACGGAAAGAGACCAAAGGGCAGACTAGTGCTGAGATATAAGGATGTTTGCAGGGCTTCCTTGAGGGAGTTTTCTATAAGTGAAAGGAAGTGGGAAAATATGGCTGCGGATCGTAACTCTTTGAGAGCAAACATAAAAAAATAGCACAGCAACTTTCGAGACAGTGCTGATATCAAATTTAGAAGGCAAAAGATGCAAGAGAACAGAGACAAGGCCAGGTACCACAAATACACATTGCTCGTTCTGTGGATGGATCTGTCTGTCCAGGATTGGCAAATTCAGCGACGAGAGAAGTTGTTCAGTAAAGCAGCACCCAGTATGAGACACTAATGTTTTATCAAACTACTGACTTATCATGATTACTTGCTACCAACCGTCTGTCAAGACGCCAAAGGCCAACATGCAAACATAATAGAGGCCCAGTTACACATGCAAACATAATAGAGGCCCAGTTACACATGCAAACATAATAGAGGCCCAGTTATACATGCAAACATAATAGAGGCCCAGTTACACATGCATACATAATAGAGGCCCAATTAACCATGCAACATTATTGGAGGTCCAATTAGCGCCGTCTGGAACGTTCCATTCGGCGCTGATTCAATGACACATGTAAGAAACTATTATCACGTTTCCCTCTTGTGGTCGACTGTTATTATTATTACTAATATGTCCTGTTTTGTCCTGCTTCACGTTCTATGAAGCGTCGAAGAGGGAAGATAACTGCAATTGTGCGGCTTTAGTTCATTTATTAACTCTTCGATTCAGCTCGCTCAACCATTCCCCGGGCAGTCGTTTCGCCTGCTGACCGACAGTTTATTGCTGTTTGGTCTAGCAACCGGTCATTTGGCTAAATCCTCGTCATTCGTCTACATCATGAAATTCTTTCATGTTCGATATAATCATTTCTTGAATTATCTACTCTGTTTTTCTCTCACTTTAATATTTTACTAGCCCATTCTTCTTGTGCATGCAACATTTATTCATATTTATTTCCTGGCTCATTACGTCATTTGACTATTGTCTTTTTCAATGGAAGATCTATCAAATTGGCCTACCTGTGCGGGTAGGAGAAAAAGGTTAAACAGCATTCGTGTGCGTTACTTTCGAAAAATCATGAACTTCAAATTGCAGGACAAAGTAAGCAACTCTATTCTCTTACAATGAACCACACTCCCATCCATCATGGCAGGACAAAGTCACCAACTCTATTGTCTTACAATGAACCACACTCCCATCCATCATGGCAGGACAAAGTCACCAACTCTATTGTCTTACAATGAACCACACTCCCATCCATCATGGCAGGACAAAGTCACCAACTCTATTGTCTTACAATGAACCACACTCCCATCCATCATGGCAGGACAAAGTCACCAACTCTATTGTCTTACAATGAACCACACTCCATCCATTATGGCAGGACAAAGTCACCAACTCTATTGTCTTACAATGAACCACACTCCCATCCATTATGGCAGGACAAAGTCACCAACTCTATTGTCTTACAACGAGCCAAACTCCCATCCATCATGGCAGGACAAAGTCACCAACTCTAATGTCTTACAACGAGCCAAACTCCCATCCATCATGGCAGGACAAAGTCACCAACTCTATTCTCTTACAATGAACCACACTCCCATCCATCATGGCAGGACAAAGTCACCAACTCTATTGTCTTACAATGAACCACACTCCCATCCATCATGGCAGGACAAAGTCACCAACTCTATTCTCTTACAATGAACCACACTCCCATCCATCATGGCAGGACAAAGTCACCAACTCTATTGTCTTACAATGAACCACACTCCCATCCATCATGGCAGGACAAAGTCACCAACTCTATTCTCTTACAATGAACCACACTCCCATCCATCATGGCAGGACAAAGTCACCAACTCTATTGTCTTACAATGAACCAAACTCCCATCCATCATGGCAGGACAAAGTCACCAACTCTATTGTCTTACAATGAACCACACTCCCATCCATCATGGCAGGACAAAGTCACCAACTCTATTGTCTTACAATGAACCACACTCCCATCCATCATGGCAGGACAAAGTCACCAACTCTATTGTCTTACAATGAACCACACTCCCATCCATCATGGCAGGACAAAGTCACCACTCTATTGTCTTACAATGAACCACACTCCCATCCATCATGGCAGGACAAAGTCACCAACTCTATTGTCTTACAATGAACCACACTCCCATCCATCATGGCAGGACAAAGTCACCAACTCTATTGTCTTACAATGAACCACACTCCCATCCATCATGGCAGGACAAAGTCACCAACTCTATTGTCTTACAATGAACCACACTCCATCCATCATGGCAGGACAAAGTCACCAACTCTATTGTCTTACAATGAACCACACTCCCATCCATCATGGCAGGACAAAGTCACCAACTCTATTGTCTTACAATGAACCACACTCCCATCCATCATGGCAGGACAAAGTCACCAACTCTATTGTCTTACAATGAACCACACTCCCATCCATCATGGCAGGACAAAGTCACCAACTCTATTGTCTTACAATGAACCACACTCCCATCCATCATGGCAGGACAAAGTCACCAACTCTATTGTCTTACAATGAACCACACTCCCATCCATCATGGCAGGACAAAGTCACCAACTCTATTGTCTTACAATGAACCACACTCCCATCCATCATGGCAGGACAAAGTCACCAACTCTATTGTCTTACAATGAACACACTCCCATCCATCATGGCAGGACAAAGTCACCAACTCTATTGTCTTACAATGAACCACACTCCATCCATCATGGCAGGACAAAGTCACCAACTCTATTGTCTTACAATGAACCACACTCCCATCCATCATGGCAGGACAAAGTCACCAACTCTATTGTCTTACAATGAACCACACTCCCATCCATCATGGCAGGACAAAGTCACCAACTCTATTGTCTTACAATGAACCACACTCCCATCCATCATGGCAGGACAAAGTCACCAACTCTATTGTCTTACTATGAACCACACTCCCATCCATCATGTCAGGACAAAGTCACCAACTCTATTGTCTTACAATGAACCACACTCCCATCCATCATGGCAGGACAAAGTCACCACTCTATTGTCTTACAATGAACCACACTCACATCCATCATGGCAGGACAAAGTCACCAACTCTATTGTCTTACAATGAACCACACTCCCATCCATCATGGCAGGACAAAGTCACCAACTCTATTGTCTTACAATGAACCACACTCCCATCCATCATGGCAGGACAAAGTCACCAACTCTATTGTCTTACAATGAACCACACTCACATCCATCATGGCAGGACAAAGTCACCAACTCTATTGTCTTACAATGAACCAACTCCCATCCATCATGGCAGGACAAAGTCACCAACTCTATTGTCTTACAATGAACCACACTCCCATCCATCATGGCAGGACAAAGTCACCAACTCTATTGTCTTACAATGAACCACACTCCCATCCATCATGGCAGGACAAAGTCACCAACTCTATTGTCTTACAATGAACCACACTCCCATCCATCATGGCAGGACAAAGTCACCAACTCTATTGTCTTACAATGAACCACACTCCCATCCATCATGGCAGGACAAAGTCACCAACTCTATTGTCTTACAATGAACCACACTCCCATCCATCATGGCAGGACAAAGTCACCAACTCTATTGTCTTACAATGAACCACACTCCCATCCATCATGGCAGGACAAAGTCACCAACTCTATTGTCTTACAATGAACCACACTCCCATCCATCATGGCAGGACAAAGTCACCAACTCTATTGTCTTACAATGAACCACACTCCCATCCATCATGGCAGGACAAAGTCACCAACTCTATTGTCTTACAATGAACCACACTCCCATCCATCATGGCAGGACAAAGTCACCAACTCTATTGTCTTACAATGAACCACACTCCCATCCATCATGGCAGGACAAAGTCACCAACTCTATTGTCTTACAATGAACCACACTCCCATCCATCATGGCAGGACAAAGTCACCAACTCTATTGTCTTACAATGAACCACACTCCCATCCATCATGGCAGGACAAAGTCACCAACTCTATTGTCTTACAATGAACCACACTCCCATCCATCATGGCAGGACAAAGTCACCAACTCTATTGTCTTACAATGAACCACACTCCCATCCATCATGGCAGGACAAAGTCACCAACTCTATTGTCTTACAATGAACCACACTCCCATCCATCATGGCAGGACAAAGTCACCAACTCTATTGTCTTACAATGAACCACACTTCCATCCATCATGGCAACACTTAGGAGTCGTAGACTAAGGTGGCTGGGTCATGTAAGAAGAATGGCAAACAATCGTATTCCCAAACAAATATTGTATGGCGAACTTAAGGACGGAAAGAGACCAAAGGGCAGACCAGTGCTGAGATATAAGGATGTTTGCAGGGCTTCTTTGAGGAAATTCTCTATTAGTGAAAGAAACTTTGGAAAATCTGGCTGCAGATTGTAGCACATGGAGAACACAAATATAAAACGGTACAGCAACTTTCAAGGCAGCGCTGATATCAAATTCAGAAGACAAAAGGCGCAAGAGAAAGGAGGTGAGGCCAGGCACCACGAATACATCTTGTTCGTTCTGCGGATGGATATATCTGTCCAATATTAGCAGGTTCAGCCACGACAGAAACTCTTCACTTAAACATCCAGCTCAAGAGACTAATATTTTTTACCAAACTACTGACTTATCATTGTTAGCTACCAACCATCTGTCAAGACAACAAACGCCACACACCCTAGTCTCTCAATGACTACCCATATTTGGCTTTGCTTGCATAACGCAGGAATAAATAATGTATCTATCAACTGTTTAAGGTGACGGGTTCAATATTCTTTGTCACTTTTTGTTTATTTCTTTCTTTATCCTGATTTCAATCTCCTTTTAAAATACATGTTCTTGAAATAAGCATTCATAGATAGTACTTATAGCTTGTCTATACTGTATCACCAGTAGTGTATATGGCATGTGGCGTCTTACCAGACGGTTGATAGCAAGCAGTCATGATAAGTCAGTAGTTTGGTAAAGCATTAGTATCTCATACTGGGTGCTGCTTTACTGAACATCTTCTCTCGTGGCTGAATTTGCCAATCCTGGACAGACAGATCCGTCAACAGAACGAGCAAGATGTACCCGCGGTACCTGGCCTTGTCTCTTTTCTCTTGCGCCTTTTATCTTCTGAACTTCATATCAGCACTGTCTCGAAAGTTGTTGTGCCATTTTGTTATGTTTGTTCTCCATGTGCTACGATCTGCTGTCAGATTTTCTCAGTTTCTTTGTCACCAGAAATGTAGCACTCAACATAATGCAATGATACACAAGCCCGATTAAAGACGTCAATGATATATTTTAAAGACGTCAATGACATATTTTAAAGACGTCAATGATATATTTTAAAGACGTCAATGATATATTTTAAAGACGTCAATGATATATTTTAAAGACGTCAATGATATATTTTAAAGACGTGCTGGCATGGACGTCGGACGTCACCTCTGAAAATGAAAGAAGGTCCCAGGGTCAAGAAACCCCTAGGTTCAAATCCCGCCAAAAGTGATGGGAATTGTTCAAGTGGAAGCTTTAGTTTATTCCTGGATCTACATCCCCTCTCGGGCTCTCGGTTGTGAGATCCGATCGCTAACCCTCACGCCACAAAAGGACATCCTGTATGCACTCGCGTTGAAGAAGTGGTAGTTCATCAGCATTGAGTGCCGTCTCCGCATCGAAGGTTGTCTACCATGGAGCGTCATTCCGCTCTGTCTCTTGCTTTGATGGTGCATGTTGTCATAGGCTCACTTGTCGATCTCTTGATGTTATTCGTCTATGTTAGGTTTGGTCTGCCTCCTGCCTCTGCCTCATTTACATTGCATTTTCCCTCGAAGATTACCGTTAGTAGACTGCTGTGTCTTTTAACATGCCAAAAAAAAAATCTCATTTGTCTTGTTTAATTGTTTTTAGTAGTTCTTTTTCATTGTTAGTTGTTTTAATACTACATCGTTTGTTTTCTACCAATTCTACCTATTCTTCTATAAATCCACATTTCAAATACTTCGAACTTCCGTCTCCAAGATGGCGGATCTAGTCCACGTCCTCTCGATCGCTGCAGAAAGTGCATTCGGGATCTGATTAATTTCGGTTCACCATTGCACTTTTCTAGGTTAAAGTCAAAATGATGATCTACTTATTACATGTGCGCCGCTAAAGCGATGGCTTACGTCACACAGTCGCCTTTTGACAAATTAAGTGTTGTGAATGCGACCTTCCAGCGTCTAGACTTGTTCTTCCTTTACGTCACATTGGTGCTGTTCATGACCGCTGTAGTTGACGCAAGTTATTTACATGTTAATAATTAATGTGAAATGCTTCGTCAGTCGCAGTTTTATCTCTTTAGGGAATTTGCACTGTGTTTTGTTCGTCGTGGGCTACATTCACTAGAGTAGCCAAGAATCTAAAGGGGCGACATTGCTGTGTGTACGACATTTCTTGTGTGCTACGTCATCGTAATGGCTCATCGCAAATCCCTAGACCGCCCTTACGCTAATCTTACGGTCTGTTGTTTGGTGTGCGACGTGGATAATCTGACGACTAACTGTGTGTTTATATGATCGAAATTGGAGTCAACAACGATGGCCTAACATCATCACGTGCTATACATTAAAAAAAAATATGACGATCATCATTTTCAAGAGGACGTGAACTTCGGTGTATATGGTGGATAGGCGGCAGGAACCATTGAAGGCTATGCATGAAAAGTGTTCCTTGTTGCAGTTTCCTCATATTCCCAGTCCATGGGGGACTGGTTAGTCTCGAGGCAAAATGCCGGCCTCGGGACAGAGAGGTTGTAGGTTCAAATCTCGGCTACACTTATTGGGATTTTTATTTATGATTTCTCTCTTCGACAACCACCCCTGGTCTCAGCAGCGGCCCGGCTTGAAACGTCAGTTACTCATCGACGGAAAAAAAACATGAGTACCTCCGAAGTCGGAGTTATCTGCCTGTGCGGCGAGGGACCCCTGTTCACACGGCTGTCAGGGAAAAATGGATTAACCAGCAAATTTCAGTTCCTAGTCTCTAGGCACTTCGTCAGAGGTCAAAGCTGGCGAACGCAAAAACAACAAACACTTAAATTTTCCGTTCTGTTTTCTTGTCTAATGTCCATGTTTGTGCACCATACAGGAATGTTGAGAAGATATTAACATGTTGCTATTCTTAGTTTTAGCCCCTGGCTTAAAAATCGTAAAAGTTAGGCTCAAAGTTCTGCTCTCCTGGAAACTCTCTGGCTCTAGTGCCCCTCTGTTCCTGTTGTACACGTCTTTGTTGGCCTTCAGTTGACTGGCATTATAACTGCGGAAATAGTTTGACGGTTTAGGCACATTTACCAGAGCTGATATTTGTAATTAGCCACACATTTAATAGATAATATTTCTAAATTAGACACACATTTAATAGATAATATTTGTAATTAGACACACATTTAATAGATAATATTTGTAATTAGACACACATTTAATAGATAATATTTGTAATTAGACACACATTTAATAGATAATATTTGTAATTAGACACACATTTAATAGATAATATTTGTAATTAGACACACATTTAATAGATAAAATGTATAATTAAACACACATTCAACAAATAATATTTATAATAAAACACACATTCGACAGAAAATATTAAAAAATAGACACACATTCGATAGGTATTTTTTTATAAATAGACACATATTCGATATATAATATTTATAAATAGACACATTCAACAGATACTATTTATAAATAGACACACATTCGACAGGTACTATTTATAAATAGACACACACTCAACAGATAATATTTATAAATAGACACACATTCAACAGATAATATTTATAAATAGACACACATTCAACAGATAATATTTATATATAGACACACATTCAACAGATAATATTTATAAATAGACACACATTCGACAGGTAATATTTATAAATAGACACACATTCAACAGATACTATTTATAAATAGACACACATTCAACAGATAATATTTATAAATAGACACACATTCGACAGGTAATATTTATAAATAGACACACATTCAACAGATACTATTTATAAATAGACACACATTCAACAGATACTATTTATAAATAGACACACATTCAACAGATAATATTTATATATAGACACACATTCGACAGGTAACATTTATAAATAGACACACATTCGACAGGTAATATTTATAAATAGGCACACATTCAACAGATAATATTTATAAATAGACACACATTCAATAGATAATATTTATAAATAGACACACATTCGACAGGTAATATTTATAACTTAAACGTATGATCAGGTGGCAATTCCGTAGCAAAATGTTGTATTCCCCACATCCCGTCCCTCTCTAGCCAGATCTTTCACTTCTAATGTTGTCATTATCCATTTTTTCTTTGATATCTCGAACCACCTTTTTCTTGGTATGCTCCTGATGCGACCTCCATGATTCAGAAAACATGGCTTCCATTATTGTTTTGTTTTCCTATCCGCTGTTTCTTTTTTGACACGGTCGTCGTATTTTAATTTCCTCTCTATAATGGTGATTGCAAACCAGTTCTTTTTTAATTTTTACATCTTTTAATATGTATTATATTGTGCTGTTTTTCATTATCCGAGGTATTTTAAGGGTTTTCTGTAGCATTTTGTTTTGAATGAATCGATCTTCTTACATGCTGCTACGAGATTGTCCATGAATCACAGCGATATGTTGCTATTGGGAAATACATGTTCTCAGTAATTTTATTGTTACTGCCTTGCTGGTATTGTGCCACATTATTTTCATTTTTTTAAATTTCTTCCGGTTTTCACTTGCAGGTCTTTGCCATTTCTTATCTTGGCTGTCATGAATTCTCAGCAGTCTGCAATCATATGTTTCATGTAGCTTTCTGATATATAAAATGCATCAAAGTTAAAATAAAATGAATGAAGAAATATTTCATAGAGCAATAATCACGGTATTCGGTTATATTATTATTTATAGAAGGGACTGGTTTCTCTCGAGGTAAGACGCCGGTCTCGAGACAGAGAGGTAGTGAGTTCAAATCGCGGCAGCATCAATTGAGATATTTCTTTGATATTGTTATTGTTATAACCATTTTGTTTTTGGATTCCTCTCAGCGGCAAGGCCCGTCTTGAAACATCGATAACTCATCGCCGGAAAAAAATATTATTACCTCCGAAGACGGAGTTATTTGCCTATGCGGCGAGGGACCTCTTCTACGCTTGGCTCTCTCTCTCTCTATATATATATATATAGAGAGAGAGAGAGTATGTACCATTTTCGAATTATTGAAAACCTTAACCCCGTGTTAAGGCGGGATCTTAGACTTTATATTTCCGACGTTCGGTTTAAAACTGTTTTGAATTTAATACAAAAACATTTCAAGTACACTGAAACGCTATGTATCGTTGTAAAGACACACAATTTGTTAAAAAATATATTTTTAAAAAGGTATGGTTAAAGCTTCACGTAACAAGTGGACAACACAAACTAGAACGACGTTTCGGCGC